>VXBQ01011265.1:16892-39234 GCA_013400175.1 Phainopepla nitens | reverse complement strand
CCAGCCTGGAGTCAACAGCTCTTCCCAGTTCTGTGAATTTCATATCCCTCCCAGTCCTGCACTCAATCATTTATGAAGATGTTGAAGAGCACAGACCCTAAGGTGGAGCCCTGTGGAACTCCCCTAGGGACAGGTCACCACTCTGATGTCACTCCATTCACTGTAAGCCTTTGTGCCTGACCCATGAGCCAGCTGCTCTCCCATCACATGATGTCCTTATCCAGCTGTAGGCTGGACATTTTGTTCAGCAGGACACTGTGAGAGACAGTATTGAAAGCTTTACTGACATCCAAAAAGACCGTATCAATTGGCTTCCCTTGATCAGCTGGGTGGATTACCTTGTCATAAAAAGAATTCAGATTTGATAAGCAGGAATTTCTAATAAAGCTGTGCTGGCCACAACCAAAGACTGTGTTATCTTTCAGGTGTTTTTCAATGCCTCTTAGAATAATCTTCTGTGTTACTTTACCAGGCACTGAAGTGAGACTGACAGGTCTGTAGTTCCCAGAGTCATCTTTCTCGCATGCCCTTCATTCATTCACAGGTTGTGCTGTTTGGGGTGGGATTGTGCTCAGGGCAACAGAGTTACTGCCACTGACTCCTAGATCCCTTAGCTTATGGGGGCTGTAGTGTTCCATGGAGCTACCTGCTTCTTCTCAGTTACTGCTATTGTAAGGTCGGAGGAGGTGCCTGTACCACCTTAACACTAGCTTTACATGCCATAATGCCTGACACATTTGAAGTGTTGCTGGGTAACGATTTTAGACTTTATATCTTTTTTTTTATTATTAATGATGTATATAATACGCTCAGCACAAGATAGCTTCCTCTAGCTTTTAGTGTCTGTTGGAGGTAAAGTCCAGTAACATGCCTTCTGCAGCTTGCTCAGAAATAAAGGTAATAGCCTTTAATATCAAAACTTGGGCTGCTGGGAGCCTGAGATACTAGCATAGAAATATAATGAAGCAACAAGGTTCACCTTAGCCCTGCTCTTCAAACCCTGCTTGCTCCCAATGGCTCTATTCTAAAATGGCGCTGTTTAAAACATCTTTTTCTACAATAGCTGATCCTTTGACTCTCCCTTGCAGGCATTCTACTGAGGGCAGGAGACAGGATGCAACAGTCAGTCTGTCCTGGGACAGATCTCTTTAGTTTCACTCTTGCTTTTCTTCCAGTCTTGAAGGCTTGCCAATTCCCCACACAGTGTTATGAACAGAAATTTCCTATCCCCTAATTGCCCCTCTTCCTTGCTTGTAAGGAGAAGCCCCTACCTAGATGCTAGAGGTCTTAACAACTACTGATAGGGGCCAAGAACTGCCACCTTTGAGCTCAGGTTTTAGGCTCAGATTCAAAAAAGTTTGTCTCTTCAAAATAATTCTTGTAAGTGAAAGTGAGGGACAAGGGTTCAGCTTGCTGCCTCCCATCTGTTGGCGTGTTTTTGGAGCATCTGGACCTGCTCTCCATCAGAATGATCTAATTCTATATAGATCCATATTGATCTGATCCGCACCATCATCGGTTCAGCGTTCATTAGTGCAATTAGGTACAAAAAGCTTTCAGGGGAAATATATGAAGATAGAGAATAATATATGCTGTACTCTTAGAGTGGGAGTGAAATTAGATTATTTTTGTGCTATTCAGTTGAAACCTACTCAGTGACATTTTAGAAAGGTTGTGTGCAAAGGCCCTCCCTCTCCCCGCCTCCCATTCTTTCTCCCCTTCTTCTCTCTCTCTTCCTCCTGCTACTTGTCATTGTTGTTGTCTTTCTTCTCCTCATCCTTCTCTGCACAAGGTGGTGGTGGTGCTGGTGTACAGTGAGAGGTACCTCCCCATGCAGTCTCCACCTCTGGCAGACAGCAAAACCCATCCTGCCACCAGGCATGTTGGCATTCTGTTTGGCATGAGAGTATAGGCCAACAGTTTCTCCTACTGAGGGCACAGGGTATTGTACAAACACAGGAATAACTATCCTCTTAATTTCAATGTTGTAACTTCAAATCTCTGATGGAGTCATTCCCAGTTTATCTGTGTGAGTGAAAGACAGCACAAGCGCTGAATTAATTTCACAGATTCCACACTGTGTTAAGGATAAGGTGGTCCACAAGGAGGAACAACCTCCTAGTACATCCCCACAGGCTCTCAAGTGGATGCATTTGATCACCTTCTGCTTTAGGAGGAAAAAGCTTGTCTCTTCTTGTTATATTTCTCATTAGAATCAGAACTGCTGGAATTGTTCATATTAGAGGAAATATGCGGGTGGAGAGCAGTTCTTGATGGGATGAAAAGTTAATGAGATTGCTTTGAGCTAGAGGCTCCAACAATCATATATTCTCAGCTGGTATGGACACCACACACTTCTCAGTTGAAGACTCAGCACATAAGAAATGCATGACATGAAAACTCTGTGGGTGTTAGCTGAGAACATACGTACCAGATAACCCTATCATGTATTTTTAAAACTGTTAGGAGAAAGCACAAATAATTGTGCTCTGAGATTGGGGGCAGAATGTTGCTGTATCCTGGTTTTGTTTGATATTATTCAAAACTCCTTTTTCATTCTCCACAAAGGCAAGCTCTCTGACCATTGCTGCTTCCATTGTATGACCACTGAACTACACCTGAACATAGCTGTAGGATATGTAACAGATAGAAAATACACTGAAATTAGGGAGATGCAAACTATTTACAAATATTTGGTTTGACCACAATACAGCAAGTATTTTGTTGTGTGATATTAAAATAATTATGGAGATAGACTTAGTTGTATCACTTTGCTTCTAATTGCAAGAGGAAGATACAGCAAAGATGATGCAAGAGCACAATTAACATAAAGGAGACTTGTAAAACAGAACTGGAGAAAAACCTGAGGGAAACTGTTGTTCAGTTCCAAGTCTGTGCAATTCACAGACATATTGAAAAAAAAGCAAAAATGAAACAGAGACCAAAGAGTTTTGAGTGTCCTGTCTATTTGGTGTGTATGTCAGAAATTTGCTTTGCATGTTAGTGATTCCAGTCTGCTGTTGCCATGAGGGATTCCTGCCCTTCAGTCACATTGATTGCCTCCCTATCTGGGCATACAATTATTAATAGGAAAAAGAACATTTCCAGGACAGAGGAAAGAAAGAAAATAACATTTTATCATACCAGATTTTAGAAAATGGAAGGTAAGAAATGTGTAGTACAGTCCTATTATGTTTCTGTATTAATACACTCCGATAGTCTTGAATAATTCCATGACATCTAGAAATGTTCCAAGATAAATTCTTTTGCCTAAGCTGCTCCCTTTGACATTAGGGCTTTTCAGCTGACTAAACTACAGCAAAAATGCATTTTGTAGGGGAGAGAGGAAAGTATTTTGTAGGTGCTGTGATCAATTTACCAGTGCAGCTGACATGAATGTGCCCTAAATTCTACTTGATCTTCTTAATACAATGTAATCCTTAATTATCTATTTTGACATCTAATGAGCGCACAACACGTGTGTGAACTCCCAAGGCATGTATCTGTCTTGCCTTGCTAATCCTGTTATCCTGGCTGTTCCTCTGCTAATTCTACTGCTGTGAGTAACTCACAGATACAGTGTCTCTCCTGGCTGCTGTATCTCTGACATGTAATCATAATAATTACTCTCCATCATGAGAAAGGTCTGGAAACAATAATATCTTCCACCTATTGATGTATGTTGAAGTCTCTGCACGTTTTTAATCCAGGATATAGTTTGTCAGTCTGGTGGTGAGCTTAAAAGGCCACTGCAGACCTTTTAATGATACTGATATTCTTGCTGTGAACAGGCAACTGAGCAGTGCTCTATTTGACATAGCATGAAGCTATGGCATTAGAGTGGGGGAAAGGGCTGATGTTTCTTACTCATGAGCAATCAGGCATGGATTTTTCCTTGAAAAGAAAGAGAAACAGTTCTTTCCTTAACACCTGATGTTGCCAGGCTCTTCTACCTGAAAAGCAGCGGGGCTGTAGTCCTTTTAGTTGGTCCTCAGTAATGGATTGATGGAGTGGTCCCTACACTTCCTGAAACACAGAAGGAGATTCAGAGATTGATCTTTCTTAGATGACTTATTCTTTCAGGGCTGAGCCTTAGTAAAAATTAAAGTCTAAAAACACCAGAGAGTTCACCATGCTGTGGAAGTTAAGATATGGTGATTCCAACTAAAATCCCTGCATTCACTGACAACATCACGGTGTAACTTGCTGCATTCCCACTAGACTGAATACTAGGATGAATTTAATGATGCTGATATCAGAGGGATATGGGGTAGTTTTCAGGATCCAGCTGGGATAATTCAGACGGGCGTCTAATCTCTGTGCAAGGTAGTATGGATCTCTAGTAACTGTGATCAACATTTTCTCTCTTTCCATCAGATAAGGAAACTTTGTTAAGAGCAGCAGGTAAGCAAATCTTGACAAGAGCAGTAGAAATCCTGCTTTTGACTCCATCAGAGCCCTCCATTACAACAATGCCAGACTGAAATTCAGAACTCATTAATTTGGATCGGTTCAGCACAAATCTAAGTCTGAATCCATTGGCATTAATAGAATCTATGTCACCCAGCAGAACAGTAATAAGCCAATGTGTGATATCACCAGGGGATTATCATAGGCGACAGGCTTGTGACAGTGGTGACTGCCACAGTACCTCTACCATCTCTTGGAATTTGGTGTCATTTGTGATGGTGTGCATGCTATGGGAGCACACTCTTAAAAGGAGCAGGCACATCAATCTTCACTAAAATGACCACACTCAGCAGCAGTTCATGATCACATGAAATGGTTGTAGTCTACCCAGTGCAATGGACACTATGCAAGCAGTTCAGAGCTGAGAAAAAAATACCAGTGCAGTTATCAGAAGCAGTTCTGGACATCATTTTCTGTGCTTGACCTAAGGTGCTGAAGTGACTACAAGTCTTTAAAACAGTTATTATACCTCAAGCTGTTTTGAAAATCTCTGCACTGTGTTCCCCTGTGTGGTGTAGGCACATAGATATCATTGTCTCCCTTGACTGAAATAGGGGTGAGGATGATGGTCCTTCCATGGCACTGCTATGTTTGCATGCAACTTAGTGCTGAGGTGCTATTAATTTTAAACACCGAAAGTCTAGTACTGGGAAGCTACCTTGAACCCTATGGAAGTCTTAGCTTACTGCTTGATGAATGCGGAATTTAGGCACTTTTACAGACTTATGGTAAAGTCATATCTTGCAGAGATTTTATGAGGTTGTAAAAAGTTCAGTGTGAATTTGTGACAATACAGCCTATTAGGTTTATTCAGCTTCTTAAGAACAGCTTACAACCAACTCAGATTTCTAACTCCTCAGCCATGTATGGCTTTGACACACCTTTGACATTTAAACTTTCCAATTCCTGAGACTTTCTTGAAGCCAAGGAGTAGGAGAGGGACCACTCTGCTGGGCAGCTCTGAGTTCCTGGGTGCTGTCTAGACAACAGATGGGGTCTATACAAATCACAGGGGGATACAAGCTAAGAGCTAAAAGGCAGAGAGCAGAAGGGGAGAGACCATCTTCAGGTGATCTTATGACTGAGCCTAATCCATCTGGGGACAAGGCAGTCAGGTTAATTCAAACTCCCTCCCTGTTGTGGGTTAACTAATCTCTTTGACTCCAGATTGAGAGGAGAAAGAAATGTTCATGCTCACTGCTTCAGCTGAGCAGTGGAAGCTAGCAGCTTAGGGTTCAAGCAACAGCCCATATCCAGCCAGTTCTGGTAAAGCTGCAAGGGCTGTGCCTGTCCTAGGGCAACAGTAACTACTGCAGTGCTAATCTCAGTAATTACAGTTTCACAAGAATGGCTGGATATACTCTGGAGTTTATGCAATTGCTCTAAGTATTATTTAGAATGTTTTTTTATGGATCAGAAGTAATGATGTGAACATGATAGTAAAATGCAGGGTTAAATCACAAACAAATACTGGCAGCAAGCTGTACTGCACTGACAGATAGGTTCCCTAAACTTTTATTCTTGTGACCTTTATTTCTGGCTATTTTTAGGATTCACAAAGTGTTCTGAAATGGACAAGACAACAGGAGATGTGAAAGAGATACTTTTTCAGAATGATGGGCCTCTAGTTCTTAGTAATCGTGAAGACTTTAAGAGGTCTCTCAAGAGGTAAAAAATCCATGATGTGTATCCATAAATCTGCATGCTCCTAATGGTCAATGAAAGGAATAAAAGTCTAGTTTTATGCAGCAGAAAAAGAAAAGAAAAAAAAAACAGAAAGAAAAAAGAAAGAAGAAAAAGAAAGAAAAAACAATTCCTTGTGAAATAAGAATTTTGCACCTACAGTAAAACCATGGCAATTCCCCCTTTGTGCTATGATGATACACACTTTAAGATACAGTGGATACATTTTATTGTAGAACTAAGTAAACAGGACTCAGATTCAGGTAGATATTAAGTGGCTGCATAGACAGAAAACAGATCTGGGAAAAGACCTTTAATTGGGAAAGATTAAGGCATAGCATTGCATGCCAAATGAAAAGGGCACACCAAGCCCAAGGCTCAGAAAAATATTCCATTCCTTGACCTCCTGGGACTGTAAGAGCTGGAGCATTGGACATCTCAGCTGTGGAGACCCTTATTTCACATTCAAATGTGTAATTCTTTTCTGCAGCCTTAAAAGCTGGCCTCACAAGAAATCTCATGGCATAGACTTCTTCCCACTTTCTATATCCTCTGAGATGAGTTGTTGAGCTGGGATGATTTCCAGTAGCATTAAAATAGGAAGTAGAGCATACTATGTTTGCATAGCAAAACGCATACTATTTTTGTATAGCACATTTTCTTTTTTTGGATACATTTCAAAGAGAAAGTAAATCACAAGCATGGTTTTATCAGTCTGAGCCATGTGCTGTTTAGTGAGGGTCCTGTTGGTTGTGTTTTGAGATGTTTGTGGCTCTATCTGCTGAAGTCTTTCTTCCTGCCCATCCTGTTGTGTGCTACAGTGGGAGAAGGCATTGCTGTTGAACACTGGAAGGATGGATGCAAGACATTTTTTACTTGAAGAAATATTAAGGGTTGAGAGGGGGAGGCACAGACAAGGAATGATTCTCTACAGTAGTGAGCTGTAAATTATAAAACAAAAAATTCACCTGTTTAAGGAGCTGTGTTTGGTACTGACATACGCTGCTGTACAGTTTTGCCGTCTCCAAGACAAGGAGCAGAGTTTCTGATAACATGCAGGGGAACAGCTTGGGGCCCAGACCAGAAACAGGCATCTTATCCATGCAACTTCAAGTGCACCTCCACTCTTTTGATGGATGACCCTCTCATCGATCCCAGATGCTGCAAGCCCATTGTATAGGACTCTGTTCAGAGAGAGCATTGCACTGTAGAAAACTATAAACTGACTCAGATTTATGTCTAAACCACATTAGACCATTTTGGCAGTGCCAGCAGGTCAATCGAGTGGGTATAAATGGGAGTCAGCAGTTGCGACAGCTCTAAAGGAACAAGGAAGGCTCTGGCAGCTGAGCAGTGACTATTCAGCCTGCAGTATTTTCTTTCCTTTATTTTCATTGGCACATTGTGTAATTTATATGGCAGCTTGAGCTTGAGTGTTTGTGGTGCTTTGTAGCAGATAAAACATTCTACTAACCATGAAGGGAAATGGGACACGAAGAGACAGAGAAGAGTGCAGGTGGAGAGGATGTTTCAAACATATAGAAAAGAGCAAAAAAAAAAGCCCATTATGAAATTAAAGAAGGTATTCAGTGGCGTGGGAAATGGAATCGTGTCAGCACTGCTACATGGTTAAGGAGGAAACTACAAGAGAAGAAAGACTGAAAACAAAATTGCGTTATCTTGAAGAGAAATTTAAGAGGGGAGTAAAATGAAAAGTAGCAAATAATATAGGGGGGAACTGGCAACAGTGGTGACCAAGAGAAAGAAGAGGCTTGTCAGTAATGGACAAGTCTGTGCTGCTAAAGTCTGTTTTAAATCAATCACACAGGAAATAATTTCCTGAACTTAAATATGGTAGAGCTGCTAGAGCTGGGACAGCCTTCAAGAAGCAGGTTGGTTAGGAGACCACCGGACACAGAACTCTGTCTGCTCATCAAAGTGAACACAGGAGAGAGTATAGAATATCTTTCTACAACTTAACAAAAAAGAGAAAGGTTGAAGGGAAGAATAGGTGAGCAAAACAGTTTAGAAAGAATGGGCTCTCTTTTTTTGCCCCCTAAACGATATCTAGTGTTTGCCAGTAACAAAAATTTAGATTATAGAGCATTTGCAAAATCCAAACTGTCTTGATATCCAAACCCTGTGCTTTACTGCTAGGAAAAAAGCAGGAAGTGCCTTTTCTAAGTAAAGTGAAGGATATTAATGAATGTTATGTAATGTGCTCATTGCTAGAAGCCAAAGTCCTGGTGGGACATCAAACTCTGTGGGAATAGGCACTACCAAGGACTAATATCTTAAGATTTCCTTGTCTTGAATGCATTTGTATAGCTTTGATAGTTGACCTCCAGCCAGTGTGGTAAGAATGGATATTCCTAGAAACATTTAGTAGTAGTAACTCTCCACAGATCAGTTTTATTTGTATCAAGTCACTATTTACTAAAACTTAGAATTCACATGGCATGAAGTGCTGTTTATTAGGAACAAAATTTGCATTTTTGATGTATGCCTCAGAAGCCTCATCCTTTTGGAACCATTCTGTGTGCTATTGTTCCTTGTTTAGTTTCAAGGGAAATATCTGGTTTTGATCAGCTTTCTCCCTGTTGTTCTGGGGATTTCTGACTGACAGCTGCATTCTTTTTCTTCATAAGTATGAATGAGAGATCATCTTAATGCATTATAGTTAATTACAGACTGAGGATAACTCCACCCACATTCCAAACACAGAGATATTCAATCAATTCTGTTTCAACAGAGTTGAAAATACTCTGCTTTTATCAGGGTGATTCAGTTCACTCTTTCAAATAGACTGAAGAGGTACAAAGTATTTTCTTTAACATCTCTTACTTTGCTGAGACTTTGCTGACCAAAATTACTTCTGTCTTGAACAATTAGGTCACATTACTATTTTCTCAGTTTTAAATTTGCTTTGAAGAAACCACACAGAATCAATACAAAGTAGATCAGATATGTGTGTGACCTATTCATCTTTCAAATAGTGTTCTTTCCGAGACATGGCCATTTGCTTATCAGGGGAGAATCAAATCTACTTGTCATCTGAATGGAGCAATGAAAATACATTCAGCTTAACAAGGAACAGAAGCTGTGTATTTGTGATCTATTTACTTTTAAAGTCTGTTTGCTTAGATCTTTTTCAATTTTACTAAAGCAAATAAATGACACTGAAACTTTCCTAATGCAAGTCATACTTGTAGTTGCTGTCAGCTTTGTTTTCCTATTGTGTGTTGACATTGGAGACTTAGGAATTATTCATCCATTTTAACAATTGTTATGTCTGTAGTAGAAGCAGTATTACAATATATGTATTTTTTAAGTGGAAAAATATGGAATATTCACAAAATCTCCTTGTATTCATCGTCATGTTAGCTGAATGTTTAGAGTTGCAAATTTGTAACTGTTGCCAAATGAGCACCAGTTAACTTCATCACACTCCGCATCTCTGTCCTCTTCTGATGGGTGAGGTAATTAATAAACTACTTAAGGGTAATGGGCATAATATGCTTAGCCTGGGGCATGGAATATGCAACTTGATCTTTGTTGTAAAATACATAAGGCAAGTCACAGTCACATTGTCTGAGAGATAGAAAGCTGAAGTCCACACTAAGAGAAAATGATGCCAGACAGCTTTGACCACAGATGAGCTGCTTGTGTCTCCAATGGCTTTGAATCATAGCCTGTCTTGTGGGTCTTATGTGTCAGACTGTTCTGCATCAAAATTACAGTATGCTGTCACACAGCTTTTTATATCTAAGATAGGAAAAATTTAAGAAGAAGTAAAAGAGAAACTCTCTGTCAGCTGTAGTACTAAGAAGGAGCATTGTCTCTGTAATGTTAACCAAGTGTTTTAGGCAGGTCTACACATAGCTATGAAGCCTTGCCACCAAATCTATCTTCCTGTATGATTTCAAGCAGTTATACCTGAGGGGTAAATCCTTTCACTTTCTCTTTGCTATTCCTCCAGTATGCCTACCTTGCTAGCTGTCACCTTAATACATTTACCCCTGTTCTTTTTAGAAACATGTCTTTATTGAAGGCAAATGTGTTCATGTTCCATCTGGGATTCCAAAACTGTGGCCCTCCCATTTTCCCAGAATAGCTGTGGAGATGCTCTAGATGGGTTTTGTAATGCACTGTCATATGAGCCATTCAACATTTCTTTACACATCAAGGTTTCTTTTAAAAGGTTATTTTGTTTCTGCATTTAAAGCAGGACAATTTTGTAAATAGAGGAAACATTATAGAACTGAATTAATTAAATTCTCAGCTTTTAATGCCTCTTCGGGTTTCTAAGTTATTTCTAGAAGCCATAAATAGTTTGTTGCTTCGGACATTTACCAGAATAGAATCTACATTCTTTCAGATGGTGGAATTAGTAGATTCCTGACTCTGACACCATGTTTGGCAGAAGTATAGTTTCCTTTTAACTTGCAGTTTCTCTGGTTCAAGAGAATGTCTCATTGACATGGCCTGTGCTGAATAAATAAATGAAAATACCCCAATCTTTCTGCACTTTCTGAGGAGGCTGAATGAACCAGCACATTGGTTATAACTCCAGAGGTTTTTTCTTTGTTTCATTTTCTTTCTGCTTTCTTTAAAATATTGGTAGTAACTACTCACTGAATATTACTGTAAAGTGTATTTTTAAGCCACAATAAAGGTAAGCTTTAATGTAGGTTGCCATAATTTCACACTTGATTTTAGTTACACTTATTTTTTAAGAGGAGAAATCAATAGAATTAAATTAAACGTAGAATTAATAAAACGTATCATGTTTAAGGATAGCGTAGCTTTTCATGAGAAGAAGTCATCCAGTATTCTCTACACTAACATTTATTCAAAATGCATGCTTATGCATTTTGTCTGTACACAGGGCCTTCAGATGTAGGAATCTGTTGATGGTTAACTTTGTTAAATTGAACTGTTGCAGTAAAAGTCAATTTAACGGTGTAGCTGGTAAATGTCAAATTGATTTTGTTTCATCCTAGTAGATGATCACTTTTAAATTGGATCTGTGCCTGTTATGAAATTTCACATCATCAAATTATGCTCCTGAAATGCTGCACTTTCCAACCCTCTCTGCCTAATACAGGACAGCAGCTTCTCTCTTTTTGCTGTTCTTAGTGAACTGAAAACCATGTACTGTGGAGAATATCTTTCTAATCATGCTGCAAGTAGCTCTTACACTGGGGAAAAGGTTGCACCCTTTGCATTGCCCCTCAGGAGTTTTTCCCAAAGCACTTGGGATTGATTACTCAAATCCCATGGAATGGCAGAAGGATGTAATGATATGTTGGTAAGGCTACCATTTCAAGGAGACTTGAACCAATATAAATACTGTTCAAAAATTTTTGCTGTGATCTTATAGTATACATGACAGATTGTTGGGGTTGGAAATGGGCTTGAGTAGCATTTATAAAGTGTCAGATTTTTCTTTCTTTTGACAACTGAACTGTCATCATTCCTTTAGTAATTGTNTCATTCCTTTAGTAATTGTCTATCAGTATGAAACTTTTCATTTTGGAGCTAAATATTTCATAGGCTTCTTTCCACATTATCTGGAATTCATCCCTCTTTTTCTTTTACCTACAACATTAACATCTTTCAGTTTCATCCTACAATCCAGGAAGAATTTTATGTCTTCACAACAGGAAGCTTTGAAGAAACAATTCTTCTTAGGTTTTATGTGCTTTCCATTGTCACATCATCATCAGAAACAAAAACGTAGGAGCTGAAAAATATATGCTAGGGGAAAAGATATTCTTTTACTGAGATTTTATTTTGCAGAAGCATAATCCATCACTGGCTGTTTTCTTTTCCATGGGGTGGTGGATCTGATGCGCTTCAGCAAACATTCTTGTCCTTGGGTCAAACATCGCTCATCACTGAGTAAAACTAATCTGAAGACTTGGGCATGTTTTAAGGGTTTTCTATACTCTCTAGTCTATGTATTCAGAGGGGGGAAAAAAAAGAACAAAAAACCAAAACACCAAAAGTAAAACATAGAAAAACCCCAAACCCAATCAAAAATCAGAAAAAACCAAGAGCCAGTGAATTTCAGAGAAACTAATCACTTCCTCCCCATTTTGTAGACCCCAAATAGCATGAAAATTGGCATAGAAAACTGAGGGGCTACATTTCACCCCAACATTTTAATGTGTCTGTCTTCTAGTCACCTTCCCAACACTTTGAAGAACAGTTTGGTTAAGTGGCAGAGGGACTGTGAGTGCACTTCTAGGTGGGAGCTTTGAGGTCTCTCTTTACCAAGTATGTAGTTGTGTAGTTTAGCTTTGAGTGTGTGAAAAGTCAAGCCAGCCTTGAAAATTTCCACACATGAAGTAACTTTAACATGTACATTTGCCATTAAATGTTGTTTGTTTTTTTCTGAGTGGTTATTGTGGTACAAGCTCACTGTTCTCTATGTTACAAAAGTTCCTTGAAAGTTCACAACAAAGCTTAATGAAAAAAGATGCATAAAACTAAGAGGAAATCCAATTTTAACAAGAAGATACACTCCTGCTGGAAGATGGGTAGATGCAGATAGTGGCATGTTCAGATATTAATTCAGCTTTAGACTGGATGGTGGGCTTCCACTGAATTCAAAGAGTTAGACTTAGGAAGAAGGTGGGGGTGAAAGACCTAGCCGGAACCAGAGCTGGGAAGTTATTCCTGTTGTTGGGGCTGCACCTTTTTACCTCCACTAAGTGTGAGATTAAGACCAATAAGAATATTAACCTTTGTTACGCAATAGGCATCATCTTCCTCATATTTGATCAGTATTTAGAATTTAATTTTGTTCCTAAAGTTTCTGACCTGAGTGATATGGACTTTGCAAACTCAGTCAAGTTTTTTCCAGCTGTAGTAATTGACCTGTTAAAAGAACTCTCTCTTCTCCCAGACCTCTCTTCACTTATCTCCTCAAACTGTGGCTGCAACAGTGTAATTGCCACTGTAACAGATATTAGAAAGGGCTTTCCACCTATGACAGAAAATTCAGATTTTTGCAAGGCACTCCTTGGTGACTGTCACCTTTTAATAACCAGGAAAATCACTCAGTAGATAAGAAGTGATGACTACTTTAAGATGCCCAAAGCAAGTCTCCATTATAGTATTGTATTGTTCAAACTATATAATAAAAGTATTTGTGGTGCATTTGCACAGTAAGTGAACAGGAGAATATACAGGAAATCTGTGTCACAGTAATGACCCAAAAATTTTGAAAGCCTTTTATGCCAGATTGAGTAAAAACGTGGCTCACAACTTACATACAGAATGGATTTAGTGAACTTTAAAGTGTCCTCTGGATTTTGTTGCAGTTGGTTTTGTTTTCATATTATGTTTGCTTGTGAGAAATTAATTTAACTTTTCTTACTATTTCTAACTGCTTACAATCTTTTAACTGATCTTACAATTCTGATACAATGTACCAAAAGAGGCAAAATGCCTATATCTCTATGAGTTTAAGAGAAAGTTTGGATTTTTTTTAAAGAGCTAATGTAAACAGTCCTTTTAATGCTGTAAATTTTTTGTTTCCATCCAAGAATCTCAAAATGACATCTGAGAATTCTACCCACAGACTGATTACACGCCTAATTAAATTTTCTAAAAATCTGGACAGGAGGTGCAGAATAGTGTGTGTTTCTGAGGATGTATTAGGAGATGCCACATTTATAGAATCTGAAAAGGGGTTTTTTGAAAAGCTATCTTTCTGTTACAGTTGTATGCCTACTAGCATCATTCTCTATATGTGTACTGAAATAGACAGACCCCCAGAAATATGAAGAGGAGTTGCCTAGTTACTCTTGATTTTAGTCCTATTTCAGGATATATCCAATTTTTTTTTATATTTTTGGATATATCCAAATGCAAATTACAGCATGTGGTGACATTGATGAGACTCTCTTAGCCATGAAGTCCATAGAAGTGAATGGGTTGCATTCATCTGTGGTAATTTTTATCATAACGGAAGAGGTATAAGTTGGTATCTTTAATTCATGCAACTCAAAACAAATTATGGACATAAGATGCTGCAGAAATTATTTGTTTTATCAGGTGGTTAAGACTGTTTCCTAAGAAAACCATATAATGGCAATTGCTAATGCAAGAGTGGAGAGAAGTAGTTTTTTATTACGATGTGCTGTATTTTCAGTAAAGAGAGAAGCATTTAATACTTTGTTATTTTGACCGAGGCATGACAACTAATCTTTGGCATGTAACAGCCAGCTTGTTATATGCCTATCACTTCACTACGGAGCATGCCTGGCAATGCAACTACTCTGACTGCTGAATTTCATAGGGCCTATTTCTCAGAAATGCAATACTTGTGGCCCATCATTAGCTTCGCACTGCAAAAGCTGCAAGTAGCTCATAATACTGCAAATACATCTAAGAAATTCATTCTAAGGTAACTAGGCCTTTGAAAGAAAATCTATCAGCAGCTATCTGTTCAAGACATGGAAATAACCTTCCTTCCTTCCCCACTAACCTCAAAAGCTACATTACATTCAAAGTCCTGAATCATCCTATAATCATCATCTCAGTTTTCCAGGTCAAGGAAAGGAAAACAAGAGGGGTCAGCATACAGCCCATAAAATAATAAGCTAAACAGCAACACTGATCTTGTTCTCCATGTGGTTTGAGAACACACCTCAGGGAGTGCCTACCCTGTCCTGTCTCATACATAACCAATCTTTTGCTCAATTTTAACCAGATCTTTGAATGGAAGATGTTTTCACTCCCATAGATCCTATGCCTGTCTATTTTTATTGGCATTTCTTCCTCTCCCATTCCAATTACTGTTTGCAGATTTCAAGAAAGGGCAGTACAAAAGAAGACATGTGAGAATTGAGAGCAAGATTTCTGAAAACCAGTCCTGGGTTGTAGAGAGTATCAAATGGAGGGCACAGTGAGCAGAGCTCCATTCTTATATATTGCTTTTGGCATTGACTCTCTGGGTTACACCACCTGCTGCCCTTCATGGTGTAGAGGACTAGGTAGATGAGGAGTAGGGAGGGAGCTGGGTTTATTTCAATAAAAGTATTTGAAGAGGCTATGAAGCAGCACATAAATATTTTAGAAGACAAAGCTTGCTTAGTCGTAGGTTTTCTAGCACAGTTCATTTCATTTCCTTATATCTTTTTATGTGATGCATATACTTTCTTCTTTACTCTTGCTCAAATTTTCCCAGCTTGCGTTCTGGAAGCCTTTTAAATCTGCCTTGAATGTAGGTTTAATTACTTCAGAAGGAAGTCCTTACAAGTAAAACTTGGATTATAGGGGAACTTATTTGTAAAAAATGCCTTTACATTGCAAGAAAGCAAAATACAGCTGCACTCAGATAAGGGTTGCTTCTTATTTCATCTCTAATTTCTAGGGTTTCAGTGGTGGTTAGATGAGTAGCTGATTAACGGCAGTGTTCTTTCATTGTGGCTAAAGCAAAGTTTGACTCAGAGCTTAATAACTAGGATAACTCTTTATATTAATTTTAAGGAAAATTACATAAGGATATGTGAGAGATCTCTGCATCCATCCCTACCAGACTGCTTATCTCTCACTCACCCTTGCAGCTGTGGCTTCAACTGAATGATCTAAGCTCTTCAGGGCTTGTTATGCACTAACCAACAGCCTAAGAGGGAGCCTAGGACTGTCACTGAAAATCACCTGTAAGTGTAGTACTAATAGGAAAAGGAACATTTCATGAGCTTTCCCTCTAAGTAAATGAGAAACCCATTCTTGGCTTTTGTGCAGGTCGTGTGCAAATCGTTTTCATGACATGCTATACATCTGTCTAGGTTACTGGCAGGATTTGTCTTGGATAAAAATTCCAATAGGCCATCAGTCTCAGAAAACAATGGCTGAAGTAGGTGTTTTAATCTCACTGGAGATCTAATTCTGTTACTCTGTCCATATCCTGGCAGAAGATCAAGGACACAGTAGGTACCATTGCTATATAGTCTCAAGCTGCAAATAAGTGGCAAGCAGGCTGGACACATGTTTTGCTGATTCCCATGTGTCAGGGGAATATCAATGTCTGCTTCCTGGTGCTTTGTCACATATATGAACTGGTTCTTGGGAAAGACCAAAGGAGCAAATGTCCTTGTTGTTGGTGATTTACCTAGCTCAGCGGATTTTTCTTGACTGTAACTAAAAGGGATCAGCAGGGAGTCTGCCTAGGCTTTCATCAAGGTTTAACCCACTTTGCCATCGGACTTTGGCAAGCAACCTCCTTCTTGTCAATGCCAGAAAAGGGATGCTGCTTGGAATTGCACAAAGCACAGCTACATCATTGAGTTTCAAAGCTGAGTGTGAGTTTTGAGTCCCTGCTCTCCATGCAGGTGTTTTTCTGTCACTAGCAACATATAATATTACTATGTTTTTTTATTATGTGACATGAAAATCTGATACAGTGTCAAGGTACAGCCAAAACACATGCTTAGAGACAGTCCCTGCTGTTTTCTGGATGAGAAAGAGATGTCAAGTCAGAAGCAGTGTTAACTTCTGTATCATATCAAGGGTGAAAGGAGGAAAGAGTGGTCAAACATCAAATGAAGCACACAGTGTCTCCAGGTTTTATGCCACTCTACATTCCTGGAGAGGGACTCAAATCCCAGCTGTGGACATCTAGTTGAGGAGTAATGTATCTTCCAGCCATGGCATACATTCTGGTTCTCTTTGCAGGGCTCAGGCCTGAGCAGGTCTCATGCCAATACTGCAAAGAGATGGGGCTGGGTCATCCATCGGTGATCCAGAACTGGGAAGTTTTCCTGGAACAGGTGTAGCTTTCCTAGAACAGCTTCAGGTCAGCTGGACTGAGAAATGCCCTTCAGGTACTTTTGCCAGCATCTGTGCAAATGACAACTTGGTTGAGGGGATCCTGTCCAGTTTAAAATTAGTAGGCAGGCATTGGACTGCAGAAAAGGCACTGGACTGGGAGAAAAGTCCTCCAACATATTTTTTAAAATGCAAGTAATTTTTTGGATCCAGCAGTACATCCAAGATCCAGATATGGCCTCCAATATCTTCCTTTGCTGCACAAACCGAGATCCTCTACTTTCCTTCCCTCCCATATACCCTCACAGTAGCGGTAGAGTACAAGTACTGGAGTGTCATATCTCCCCAGAGAGAAGAACTAAAATTAACATGAGGCAGTGATGCCATCCAAGTGGTACCATGGCCTCCTGCCAGAACAAGGCCTTGAGGATCTTGTTAACACCTTCTGTCCATTACTCTGCCAGCTTCTGCCTAGTAAGTTTTAAGCCTATTTAGTTGCAGCATTACATGGAAGAGGAGTGGAAGTCCTAAAGAAAAATTCTTATAATTTTTATGAAAGCAAGGTAGAATAGAGAACAAAATTAGTGATTCATCTAGAAATTAAAAGCATGAGAAGTGCCCTTGAGCAGTTGGCAGCAGCTGGTTAGCAGAGTAGTGAGGTTTCAGCACTACTCTGGCTGGTGTGAACCAACCTGTGCCAGAGCCAGCTCGGACCAAGTGCTGCATGTGCTCTGCACGTGCATCTGCATGCAAGTCTGAGGGAAGCTGGTTTGCTTTGGTAGTGGAGCATTTAGGAGACAAAAATCACAGACCTGCAGGAAATCTGGATAAAGTAGCTTCTTGACCAATGCCCCTTAAAAAAAAAAAAAGAAAAGAAAAGAAAGAAAGAACTAATGGCAGAATGACAAGCTGAGCTCTAATTTTATTGCTGTCACCTCCCAAGACTACTAACAGGATTTCAGTGCTTTTTGATGATAAATCTGTCTCTTTAAGTCTTGTGCCACTTTCTTTTATCTTTTCCCTTCATCTTTATTTCCTTTTCTTGTGTTGAAAGGGATTTGCTTTGCACTATCCACTGTGAACTTTTACCACCTGCATATAATAATCACCTTTATAAAAAGGAATTTTGCCAATATTTACCCAAAATTGAGAAGTTGCCATTTTTTTATTTCCTCTGTGCAAATCTCAAGTACATAAAATAAGGAAATAATGTAAGGAAATAAATAATGATGTCTTACATAGCACTGTGAATTAACCCTTGTAAATACCAACTTTTCAAGCAGCTTGTGGGTTGTGTGTATGTTTAAAACATCTTCCTTTCCATCAGCTGTTCCCTTGGTACACAATGGAGTACCTGCCTGTCAAACACTTCTTAAGACAACATAATTCACCTCAATTTGTAGACTGCCTAATCCAGCTTGTTTCCTACAATGCTTCACAGAGAGCAATAGTAATCCTTGATTTATAGCTTGAAAAGCAGTGGATGGAGGAAAGAAATTAATTGTCAGGGGAAGGGCATGCAGATAAGTTCCTAGAGCTGCGGGATTCAGTGAAGCAGAGGGCTGTGGGTCCAGATGGCTTGGGCAGGCGAGCCAGCAGTGGCTGCTTCAACAAGGGGAGATTGTGCTTGGGTGCAGAGAGCAGGCTGGTACTGCTAGGGCAGGAGGAGCAGGGTGACAGAGAGAGCATAACAGAGCCCAGTGTGTAACAGAAGAAAGTCCTGAGAGGGTCTAAATGCATGGAGGGATGGGGATTTTGATACTGATTTAGAATGGGTGAATGGGTGAGATTAGTGAGCTAGTTTTAGGGATAAAGGAGAGAGAAAAATGCTGCAGGGGAGAAAGGAGATGCAGTAGGTTGGAAAGGAGATTTATGAAATTAGAAAATGTAGCCAGGCTTGCCAAGTATCCAAACCAAGCAGCTGGACAACTTACTTGCAAACATTAGCTTCCATGAACGACAGATAGCTGTGGCAGGAAATAAACACAATGTGAACTGGAAGTTGTTTGTACAACTTGCAGGAGAAATTACTGTCAAATTATATATAGGATAGGCTAAATAAGCCTCAGGGCAACAAGGAAGTATTTTTTTTACTAACAAAAGGAACAGTCTCAGTGTGTGTCAAGTGTTGCCATCAGCTGGGCAGGGGAAGAAGGGAGCTGTGATGCAGAACTTGCAGACTTTCTTGTGAGTCTGACACCTGCTTCCTTGACCAGCTGCCTGGATAAACACATTTGAATGTTTTGGGGTTTTTTCTCAGATGAGGAAGGAAGTCTATACTACTTCATTTTCCCAGGGGAAATCACTACTGGCAAAGTATCTGTCAACAGATATTTTAGTAACATTAAACATGAAGAAACATGATGTGCTTATGTCAGAAATCTTCTAGATTAAAAGGGGATCTCTAAATGTAGGATTTTCTTTAATACAAGTAAAAAATTCTTTCTCTGATAAAATCAACAGTCAATAGAGATTTTGGAAGAGAAAAAATGTTGTTAAAGAACTTTCTTAGGCACTTACATTGGATCCTATTTATTCTTGAACAAATGCCAGCAATTTATTTAGAAATACACCTTTTCAGCTGCTAACGGTCAAATTAGTTACAATTTTTTGTAAGTGTAAATCTTTTAAAGACTATTGGAACTTTGAAACTTTGGAGGAAAATGAAAGAGTGAGTTAGGACAAATCTGGTGGTCTGTGGCAATGGAGCTGCGGCTGCACAGAGACTGCAGTATTTGCTCCTGTTTGTGGAGTCGACAGCAGCAGCTGCTGCTGCTACATGCTTGAGAGAGGTGCTCTGTGCCAGGGCTCCTGCTATCAGTGCCTGGCTTTAGATACACAGAAATGGACTGTGGAAAATCAGCCTGATGGAGAGGCAAACATCCTTCCTTTGAGCATTATCTTCTTTCAAAGCTGACTTCCTCTGATTTCAGTGACAACTACTTCAATATTCCAATGAACGGGAGTCAGCAAATATCCATTACAGGCATAGCAGAGCTGCACTTCCCTCTTTTCACTTGCTTCTTTTTTTTTGCTGCTTCAAACTACTTTCCCCAGATTGGCTGTTGTTGCATTAGAGTAAAGGAGAATGCAGGGGCTTTCTCCAGAAAGCTGTCATCCTGTGGCAATGAGGGCCAGGAGAATGGTTCAGCCATCAGTTTCTGCAGGCTGACACAGTTTGCTCTTACAGTTTACCTGTGGAACTTACCTTGTGTTATCTGCACTAATAGACCCTCATGGGTTTTTTAGCTTGGAGTAGGAGGAGACAGTTTTGCCTACACTGTAGTGTATAAATAGACAGCCTTGCAAAAAGGCTAATATGAGACATACTTACTTAGGTCACAGCACTGGAGAGATCACTTCATGAAGAAACCAGTATATTTACAGTCTTTGCTGATAAGCATTTAATGACATTTTCCTCTGCTTAAACACAGCAGTACTTCTTATCTGTTTATAAGGGCTCATTTCCCATAATAACTGTATATGTTGTACTAATTAACAGGCATAGCATACGAGTACCCTTGAGACATAAGGCATATTCATTTTTCTTTTATAACTGAGGATCTCAAGGAAAAGAAATGCAGTGGCTTAAGGTCACTTTAGAGAAAATTAGAACCTGAGTGCTTTACCACAGCTTCATGACTTCATCTGTCAGCTTTGTCTTGAATCACACTCAGGACACTTTAGGGNNGATGCCCCCAGGCCTCACACCTGGGAAAAGCTATATCAGAGTGACTGTGATTTACAGACACATCCAACACAATAGACTTTATCTTTAGACAAGAAAATGTCTGTACTGTCCTTGAAGTCTCCATGGAACAGAGAAACAGAGTTCCTGCATGCTGTTGTGACTGGGATATTTAGCTCCACTGCCAGCCATAAAGCACAGGCTTCTCACAACAGCCATGAGCAGCCACTGCTGGCTACACGCATGCTTGTGGCACCCCATTTTCTTTCTCCCGCTACTGTCACTGCCAGAGCTGCTGCCCTAGAGCCATTCAGCACCCCATCCATCTGCTTTTGCTATGCTGAGCAGTGGTGTAGGGCAGACCCTGTGCAGAAGCAGACCTTGCACAGAAGCAGGGAATGAAAGCACAGCTACCAGGAGCTGTTGCACAAGAACAGGTTTCCTTGCATGTGTAGGAAAGCCAGTTGCCACTGGTTTTGTCAAAAGCATCGAATATCCTTCAAGACATGCAGACCTTCTCATCCCTACAAAACCTTCCCTTAGGCACCATTTTGTTCCCTTTTACTCACCGGAAGGGTGGAACAGCTCAGGAGCATGCAACCTGTGCTGTTTCAGCTTGTCAAGGTGGTCAGCCTCATAGTCTTCAGTTATGGCAGAGAGGTGACAGCATCACACTGGCCTTCACTTAAAAAAATGCCTCTGTACCTCAAAATTAAAATCATCAAACATAAACATAAACCCTCCTGCACCCCTGCTTCTGTGCTATATACAGGTTCCATTTTCCTAGTCAGTGCTATCTAAGCTGTTGTGTTGAGTTTTTGCAAGAGCTAGAAGACTCCGCTGCATGGTTGACTACTGGCTCTGTGAGCAGAAACCATACCCCAGTCTCCACCCTTCCCTCTTTCAGGCAGCCAGCCCAGGTCATGGGACCACAAATAGAGACTGGTACCCAAACCACTTTGTCACAAGATGCTTGATGTTTGCTCTTATTTGGTTCTTCACCCTACTGGAGAAAATGAAGGGTGCATCCCGTTTTTCTTAGAGCCTACTGGATTCAGAGGATATAGGGGTTCATCAGCGTTAGACCTAGAGCTCCTCTTGGGAAAGGTGCTTCCCAGATATACCTGGATTATCTCTGGAACTATGTCTCTCATTGGCTTTGTTGTATTGGCTGGTCCAGGAGCCTCAGGGATGGGAATACGGGACAGGTAAAAGTGGCAGCTGCAAGAAGGCAGAACTGCCGCAGGGAGCTTACAGTGCCATTATGTTGTTCTTCTTTTACCAGATTTTCCCCGTGGCAGCTACACTGCCTTTTTCTTTCTAGATTGTATGCATGGATCTCCCAGGCAGACTTGTCATTTTGATCTGGGGGCTGATCTGAAGGACTACAATGACCCATGGCTTTTTGTGGAGCCTGTGTTTTTTTGGACAAAACACTGCCAGTTTCAGCACACGTTCATTTGGAGGTGTCCAGCAAGATTTTTGAAGTAAGCAGCTTTTTAAACAATTCTCCTCTTCCCCTACTCTCTCAGTTACAGGCATTCAGACCTAACTTTCCAGCGGGTGCCAGCTCCCAGAGCATGCAGATGTATAGGACTTGAGGTAAGAGCTTGCTGTGGGAGTGTGGGTGCTGTGGAGGAGCTTGGATTTGGCACCTCTACTCATCCAATGGCCTCTGCAAGTGAGGAAATTAAACATGAGGTGTCCTGGAGTGCA
>VXBQ01011261.1:0-15017 GCA_013400175.1 Phainopepla nitens | reverse complement strand
ATATATATATATCTATCTGAACAAAATCTGGAGAGATGGAGGTTGAGAAGGAGTCTGGGAAGTGTCCCTGGCCCAGATGAGAGTTTTGCCACGCCGAGCAGGACGTGCCAAGGGGAAGTCTCAGGGCTGGAATTTCCCTTCCCTCCCTGTGCGAGCCCAGCTCCTCCTGCAAGGCCGGGGTGCCAGTGATGTGTTTGCAGGGCTCAGAGCAGCCCCAGGCCCGGGAGGTGACCTGTGCTCCCTCCTGCTGTGCTCCCTCAGGACATGGAGAACAGCTTCTTCATGAACGTCAACGAGCAGGTGAGCGAGGTGTGCCGGCAGCTGGCCTCGGACCCGCAGCTCCAGGGGGGCTACAACGCCATGGGCTTCTCCCAGGGAGGCCAGTTCCTGTAAGTCTGCACTCCAGGGACCCCTGGGGGCTTCAGCTCCTCCTTTCAGACCCCTCAGAACTGCTCACACTGCGGAATTCCTGAAGTTCCCTACAGAAGCTCCCGGGGCAGTGCTCCAGAGGGGGCAGGGTGTGTTCTGCTGCAGCCCTGCTCTCCCAGGCAGGGTTCAGTCCCTTGGCAAAGGTTGCACAGGTGCCCAAGCCCATGCAGGAGCTGCAGCCGTGGCCTGGGCACGCTTGGCTCAGCTCCTTCCTCTCCCCCACACAGGAGGGCTGTGGCCCAGAGGTGCCCTGCTCCTCCCATGCTCAACCTGATCTCCATCGGGGGACAGCACCAAGGTAGTGTCCCCTGCAGCTGTCACAGCTCCTGGGCACCTTTTGGGGCTCTTTCCTGACCTCTCATCACTTTCTTGTGGATTCAGTTGTGCCTTTGTTCTTGTTTGCATCTGGTGATGTGTTTGGCCCAATTAGTGTTTGCTTGAGTTCATTATCTTGATCTTGCTTAATTGGCAGTGGAAAGGGACAGCTGGCTTCACTGCCTGGGTAGGATTCTTACACGCCTTGGGAGCATTTGGGATGAGTTATTGGGTGAGAAATTCCTACAAATCAAAGCCTTTGTGAAACTGAACCTTCTGGGTCACGAGAGAGTTTTACAATCAGCATCTGGAAAGCCAAAGCCCCAAGGGAAGGGAGGCATGAAATGGAAGTTAAGTGGAGTTAAGAGTGGAATAAGAATTTCAAATGCTCTCCCCTGAGAACTCCCCAGCTCCTGGATGTGATTCTTTGTAGAGGAGAGGGAAGATTTGTAGTGAGCACCCAGCACTCCCCATCCCTGACCTCTGCCACAGCTCCCTGCTGCCTAAGCAGCTTGCAGGGCTAAAAGCTGCAGGTTTGCCTGGCTAACTCTTGCTGCTGCTGTGCAGGAGGTGGTTCCTGTGCAGCAGCAGGGATGAGGGGATCAGTTTGGTGACTGGGCTGTCTCCCTGCCCCAGGGGTGTACGGCTTCCCACGCTGTCCCGGGGAGAGCTCCCACCTGTGCGACTGGATCCGAAAAACCCTGGATCTGGGAGCCTACACCAAGGCTGTGCAGGAGCAGTGAGTACACCCCCAGGCCAGGCCAGGCCTCTGGAGCAGCTCTGGCATTCCAGGCTGAGCTTTGCTTTCTGCCCTCTCCAGCTTGGTCCAAGCAGAGTATTGGCACGACCCCCTGAAGGAGGAGGACTACAGGAAAAACAGCATTTTCTTGGCTGACATCAATCAGGAGAGGGTAAGGATTGTCCTGACCCGTGAGCAGGAGAGGCCTGTGAAGGCTCAGGTTGAAGAGCAGGCAGTTTCCCTGGCTCTGGGCTCTGCAGTGGCTTGGATGTGTTCTCCTGCTTCCATCCAGGGCATCAACGAGACCTACAAGAAAAACCTGATGGCTCTGAAAAAGTTTGTGATGGTGAAATTCCTCAACGACACCATGGTGGACCCTCCGATCTCTGAGGTGAGGAGGGCAGGGCAGGGCAGGGCAGGTTTGGGGGCTTCCTTGTCTCTGGTTTGTCCTTTGGTGGCAGAGCTGGAGGTTGCAGAGGGGCAGGCTGGGCACAAACACAGGCCTGACACTGCCCTGGCTGGAACAGGAGCTGCTGGAAGCCTGCTTGGCTCCTGGGAGCCCTTCAGCAGCTGCTCCTTCATTTTTTATCCATTTTTATGCAGTGGTTTGGGTTTTACAAAAGTGGCCAAGCCAAGGAGACCATCCCACTGCAGGAGACCTTGCTGTACAAAGAGGTGAGCTCTGAGGGCTGGGGGCTTCTGCTGTGTCCCCTCTTTACTGTCCCTGGGACCCCACAGCTCTGCTCTTGTCCCTCCTGGGGCATTGCCTCTTCCTGCCAGGAGCTGTTTGTTTGAGAAAACATTTCCCTCCAGCCATTCCTGGCACTGCTGAAACTCAGGCAATGACACTGGTGGCTCCTGCCTGGCTCAGGATCCCCCTCAGAGCTTCACCAGCTCTGCTCCTGTTCAAAGCCTTGCTGCAAGAGTGCCCTGAAATCCGTTTTTGCCCTTCCTTGAGGAGAAGAGCAGAGGTGGAATGTCCCCCTTGTCCCCACAGGATCGCCTGGGGCTGCAGGAGATGGACAAAGCAGGGAAGTTGGTGTTCCTGGGGGTGAAGGGGGATCACCTGCACTTCTCAGAAGAGTGGTTTGACAGCAGCATCCTCCCCTTCCTGCAGTGAAGCTCCTCTGGGAGCACTGGGCAGGGGTTTTCAGTGTCACTAACACCAGCCACTGTGCAGCAGCACTCAATGCAACCCAAGCCTGCAGGGATTTGGGGAAGGGGAACAGGACGGGGGGGGTTTAGCTCAGCAGGGCTTGAAATTCCACTCCCATCTGGGCTGAGCCTTGCTCTGACTCTGCCACACTCCAGGGCCTGGGAAATCCACCTCAGCTGTCAGAGCTGTGGCTGAGCTGGTCCCTGGGTGAGGGCAAAGCTGAGCCAGAGTTTGTTCCCCACCCCCTGGTCCTGCAGGACACTCTGGCAGTATTAACCCAACTCACTAGTGCAGGGACCAGCAAGACTCCATTGGCTGCATGCAGGGGAATTATGTTAAAGCACATCCTTCAAGGTGGAAGGGGGAAAAAAGCCAAATTCAGGGGTTTCTGGGGAAAAAGAAAAAAAAAAGAGGGTTTGGAATTACTAACAGTTTGAACAGTCTTCAACTAACGGCTTGGTTTATGTTCTTTTGTACAACTGAAATCAATAAAGAACTTTCCCTCTAACCAACTAAAAAAAAGGCTTGGACAACTTCTGACTGCGTTTGGAGGGGAGCTGAGGAAAGTCTGGGAAAGTCTTCAAAAGAATCCAGGCAGGGTCAGGCAGAGAGGGGCATCTTGTCCTGCCTGAGCCCCAAAAAAGAGACAAGAGCCACAATAATGAGCAAGTTGGCATTAACTTTATTCTATCTTCTGTATAATCTTAAGTACATAAGAAAGGTTTTTTTTCACAAGCCTCAGGAGAAGACAAGTACAAGTCACAGGACAGTTTCAAAATTAAAAAAAAAAATTTTTGCATAATTTTTCTTTTTTTTTTTTGTAAGTTTTGTACTAGAGAAAAAGAACATTGACACTTTACAGAAGGAATGCATTTCAGATATGCTTATGCCACCCGAGGCCTTGGAAAAAATGAAGGTCAAAGCACGTGCAGCTCCCTTTATGGGTCAGTACAGTACTGTGTGATCCATCACTCTGCTCCAGGGCCCTGGAACAGAGGCTACAAGCTTCCACCAAAATAAAAGAGCCAAGCAACAAGGTAGGGGGGGGGAAAAAGAGGGGAGGATTCAGTGGGGGCTGATTGCAGGTGAGGAAGAGAGTGATGAACCGACTTGATCCGACTCGGGTATTTACAACTGCACTGCTGACCTGGAATGGAGGAGGCCCTTCCCCTGCAGGTTCAGAAGAACCATCCTGGAAGACTGAACCTGAGTTCAGCTGCTCCAAGAAAGAAGCCCTGGGGCAAAGGTTCCCTTGTGAAGGTGGAGGGCTCATGGAATGAGAGGTGCTCAGCTCCAAGCTCCCAGCCAGGCTGCTGGGTGGCCGTGGTGACCCCGCTGCAGCCTTCCTGTGGCACTGGGCAATGAAAGCCTCCTGTCATGGCACAATCAGGAATGCACTGAGCTAGTGGGAATGGTGGAAGAGAAATCAGGGTGGAATTGGCCCAGGTCCTCAGCCTTTGGTCCGACAAAACCGTTCCCACGTCCTGGGATGCCACCAAGTGCTCCAGAGAGCTGGAATGAGCAGCTTCCAGGACCTTCCCAAGACATCTGTCCTAGCAGCTGGGTACTGTGGACTCCGACAGACACAGTTACTCGTTAAAAAGGGGACAACATTCCTCTCACATGAACAGTTTTGCTTAAAGGCAATACAAAAACAACACTCTGAAAGCCAACTGCCAGGACTGGCTGTGAAGTTCACCGAGACTCTGATCGATTGGTGCAGTTAGATGGGACAAGGGGAGAGAAAAATACACCTTCCTGCTGAGAGAGGTGGACAACCACTGACCCACCACCTACCCCAAGCCCCAGGCAGAGGAATCTCAGTGATGGCAGGCAGCTGTGTCTCTCGGGTAGAAGAGAAGCAGTTTGAGAGCAGAAAGGTACAAGAAATCTAAAGAGAATCATCTGAAAGCAGATTTGTCCCACAGCAGGGCCAGGGGAGGGTGTGAGCCTTGGAGCTTTTCAGCTTAGCCAGCAATTTCTGTCACAGTGGTAACCAACTTCTGACCGTTCCACACTGTCTTGAACTGTTCTGGGACAGGGAATTCAGTCTGGAGGACAAAAAAACAGAAAGCTGTAGTCAAAAATGGGTTTATGACTGAGATCAGTAACCACTCCCACTGCTTCAGGCATTTCTTTTCTCAGCTTTGTGCTGTTACTTCCTGTACCACCACTGGTGCCTGCTCTGCCCCCAAGAAATCCTGAGGAAAAAGCAGCTCTCACAAACCAGCAATAATCTTATTTACAGATATTTCTTCCTGTGTTTTTTTTGGTTTGTTTTTTTTTTTTAATCAGATCATCATTCACAACCTCCAAACTCTACAAACCATCCCCCACCGTAACCAACTGCAGGGTTGGCTACTCCCTGCAGGGCTTTATCCAAACCCAGCTCCTGCCTCCCCCAGCCCCAGGCAGAGGTGCAGAGGGATCCCAGAGCAGCACTCACAAAGTCCCCCCCCTCGGTGGGGATGAGGACGTTCATCTCCGAGGACTTGGCACTGACGATCTCGCAGTTGAGGGAGCTCTTGCTCAGGTACACGTGGCACCCATCTGTCTTGTTGATGGAAATCGTTGGCACTTTACCCATGACCTGGCAGGGCCAGAGAGAAATTAGCTTAAACTGGACAACCACAGCATTTTTTGGGTGTGTTTTCTTTCAAGGTAAGAGGTTTGACTGCAAGCCCTCCCCGTGACAACCACACAGGATTCAAATATTCCTGCCTTTAGCAAAAATCCAAAGTTTTGTTTGCAGTTTTCCCCAATTTCTTGTTCTGATCTCTTTGGAACAAAACTTGAGCCAGCATTGGGCAAACTGACCATCTCAAATCAGATGTCTAAAGTGAAATGGAATAAATCCTACTGCTGGCCTCCTGCTTTGGCAGCCAAATGTGCTTTCTACCTCACAGAGCCTCAGCTCTTACCCCAAGCCCTGAAACAGCTCAAAGACACAAATTTCAGCCCTTTCCCAAGAGACAGATGGTGTTTCATGGATATTCTCCACAGCTGCACATTCCTGGTCTGGAAATACAAGTGAACAGGTCACTCACCTGAACTTTAACATCCCTGCTGTTGATGATCTCTACAATGCCCACCACGTCATCAAACACCAGACCCAGCTTCTTGCAGTTATCTGCAAAGAAAAGCAGCTCAGGGCACAGAGATCTTGGAGGCTTCAGCTGCTGCACACACAGCAGCAGGCAGAGGCAGCTTTCAGGATTCTCCCCACTCACCGAGGGTGATGGAGTTGATCTTGCCTTTGATCTGGAGTGTACTGTTTGTGCACTTGAAAACATATGCTACCTGCTTCAACTCTGTGTCACTGATGACCAGGTTAGTGGCATTCTCCTGGTTTTCCTGAAAAGGCAGGGGAAACACACTTCATTTTCTGAGTACAGAGCAATTAATCCATTAAATCTCTTTAAAAACAAAGGTGCCTTCAGGCAAAAAAGTCTCCAGAAGAGCCTCCTTTGCTTCTCCAAAGCTCCCATCCCTCCAACCCACTCCTGCCAGCACCAGGCACTCACCACTCTCCACTTCTTGCCTTCTAATTCTAGCAAGGGAGGTGCCTTTGGGGAGGGATTAGCATTACAGGCTGGTTTGGGAGCAGTGAAAGGTTTGGGGCCGCTTCTCACGGGGCCCCCTTGGCTCTTCAGGGCTGGATTCTTGTGAGTTTTCATGTCATCTGAGACGTGCCTCAAGCCTGCAAGAGAAGGCAAACCTGAGACCCAGCTCCCCTCCAGGAATGCAGCTCCACAAACACCAGACATCAGTGGTTACACCAATCAAGATAACACTTGTCAAAACACAAATAAACCCCTGAGAACGGGGCTAAGTTTTGAGCCCAAGTATGAGTGACAGGAAGGGAAGGAGGAAGCAGGAAATGCTGGTGCAATATTGACAAGAACACAACGTGAACCACAGAACCAGAGCATGCCAGCTCCTCCATTCTGCAGCTGGAAAAAGCCCCGAGCCCAGCACCTCATGTCCTGATGTGCTCACCAGGTAACACAAAAAAGGGACAAACTTTGTGCAAACAGTAGTGAAATTGCAATTTTTGTACCAGAAACATGCAGGCAACCAAAGGGCTCAGCCTCAGGTATTTACAGCTAGAGGTTCTTGTCTTGTTCCACCTGCTGAGGTGACAATTCTCCCCCAGGATTGCTCACTGCGTCCCTGGCCAAGTGCTGCCCCTGGCTGCCAGCCCCAGCCTGGCATCAGATGGGGTTTTATGTACTTTTTAAGCAGGTGCACTGAGGGCCAGCAGGAAAAGGAGGAGCAGCAGCACGAGGAGCAGCAGCAGAGCAGTTCCCTCCCCCCCGTGCCCCTCACGTACCCGAGGTGATCCCCTCTCCCCGGTTGATCTGGGCGAAGAGCGCCGAGCGCGAGGCCGAGTCGTCCGAGCTGGAGCTCACGGGGGCAGGAGGAGGGGGAGGCCCTGGAGGTGGGGGTGCAGCCCCAGCCGGGGGGGCAGGTGGTGCTTTAGCCCCTGCTGTGGCTGCAGGACCCTGGAAGAGCAGGGAAGAGGAAAGGCACTCGCGCCAGCTCCGTTTGTGCCGCGCCGGCCCCGCCAGGCTCGCCCCGGAGCTCCCTGCTGGAGCCAGCACTCACTGTTTTGCTCCAGGTCAGCCCCGTGGTGTGGTACTCTTTGATGTAGGCCTGCAGCTCTGTCCAGATGCTCAGATAAGCTTTCACCCAGTCCACGTGTTTTTTATCTCTGAGAACACAAGGAGATGAGAGAAGCAGGAATTAAAGGCCGAGGAAAGCGGCTGGGGTCAGGTGCTGGAGCAGCCCCTGCACACCCAGCTGGCCAAATTCAACACCATCCCCAAGAGAAAAGGTGAACTCACACATCCTTGTACTCCTTGAGGATCCGGTTGGTGTAAAACATGGCAGCATCAGTCATTTCCTTCACGTAAGGACCAGGCTTTGGAGCCTAGAGCAGAGAGAACACCCTGGCAATGAGCAGCCCACCAGGGAGCCAGACTCTCCCCAAGGAAAACCCTTCCCACTGGATCCTTACCATGGCCACCCAGCCCAGGGCTGGGATGCTCTCGCTGACTGCTGATAAGTGATTGAACAGTTTGCTACCACGGTTCTTCTCCCTGAAGTTCTGCACGGCCTGGATCTGCTCCGAGATGGGTTTGAGAAGCTCTGAGAGCGCGTTCTGCACAACGACACACAGCGACAGCAACAGTTAGGGAGATTAATTAGCACGGCTCTGGAATGGCTGCACAGCTGAGGTGATGGGGACTCGGAACAAGATTCCAACTGGCACCAGTGACTGCTACAGCTCCTGGCCCTCTCCAAGCCAGGCTCGGTCCCACAGCCCAGCTCCTCCAGGGCTGAAGTCATTGCTCCCATCGGATCGGCGCTGTGGGAGAACGCCAAGAACTGTGACTCATGTTCAATCCAGGAGACACTGACAAAGCTTGTTAGTAACGAGGACAGAAATAGCATTTGCCTTTCCTGGGTTCTTTTGTTCCAACACAGTTTGTTAAATTTTTCCTCTCCTCCACGAACCCTCGGAGAAAGCGGTGCTGGGCAGGTTTGGCACCTACAGCCCCACAACCAGAGTCCCAAGAAGTTCAAAGGTCACCCCCATCAAGCCAGACTTTAGGATTCCAGTTATTTCTCAAGTCAATCCTTTAGTATTTGGATGGTAAAAATTCGTTCCTGTGTGCTGTTCCCTTGGAATGCTGACTGGAAGTGCCAGAAGTGCTCTGGGGTCAGAGCACAGCAAAGAGCCATTTCCACATTTCCAGAGATACCTCTGAGGCAACTTTTCCTTCCTTTAGCATCGGAGAGTCTCCTGCTGGTGGCAGCAGAGAGGGACAAATTTGGGCAAAACTTGCTTTCCAAAGCCTCAGCTTCTGCTTTCTCTGCCCTTTCCTCTGTTTAGATGAAAACTGAGAGGTCCCAAGCACCGCTGGCCAGGCCACATTTTCAAAAGCTCCAGCCCAGCAGCACATTCCAGTCACAGGATGGGGAAATTCTTCAGCACAAGCACTGAGAGTTCACACATTTTGCATTTTAAACTGGCTGCTCCAGAATTAGACTCCTGCCAGACAACCTGCACAAAGAGCTACCCTAGATAAAGGCTGTTCTTTGTTCATAATCCTTTATTTAAATAACGTGTCTGTGGGATTTGTAAGCAGATTCTCAGGCTAGAGGCTGCACTGAGCTGCAGTTCAGCAAGCCTGGTGAAACATAACAACCCTCCAACGCTGATTTTGGGGGAAAAGATGCAGATCTATTTGGCAGTGAACAGGAAAGGAGCACAGAAATCCAGCTCCCACAATGTAACAGTAGAAGCCATGACTGAGTGAGAGAATAACTGCAAAGGAAAGCAAGGTGGGATCCTGTTGCTCGGGAAAAACAGTTCTCAGCAGGGAAAAGCCAATGCATTCAGGATCAGATTCTCAGCCACACATCCTGCTGAGAAGCAGCAGCCCAGAGTAAAGTGTTAAATTACCTGCTAAGGACAAATCAATCCTAAAAGCCCAGCGATTATTCAGAGGCCATTCAGCAGAGACAAGTGTCTGCTCTGCTTCTGGAGGAGTTTGATGCCTGAAAGTCTCTGAGCATCACATGATGAAAAGCAGGAGCTACACAAATCCCAGGGTGGCTCCTGGCTCAGACAGGGTCCTGTCTGCAGGTTCTCAGGGAACACTGATTGAGCAGAGCTGGTGCCACGTGAAACTCGAAACAGAGGCTGCGAGCTGACACCCCCAGGCTGCTCTGACAGCTCCACAACTGCTGCACAACACTGCTGTAACTGGGAAATGCCAGTTCTGCAGCCCCCAGAACCAGCATCCAGGACTCTGCCCAACACTGGGGAGCACCCAGAGCAGTTCATGTCTTCAGCAAGTGTCCCCAGTCCTCCTCCAGTTCCTCTTTTGGCCCAGCTGTGACAGCCCAGGTTCCCCCTACACTCACAGCCACCCCTGACGCCCAGGGCAGAGGTTTTTGCTCCGGGATTTCCCACACTCACCTCTGCTGGCTGCTGATGCTGAGATGCCACCACCAGAAGAGCCCTCTCGCTCATCAAGCCTGCGTGGACCATCTCAGCCTAAGGACAGACACAAACATGAGGGAGATTCCCTCGTGCCACAGGAACAAATCACCCCATCTGTGAGGAACCAGCCACACTGGCCTCAAAGCACATTCCTGGAGAAAGCCATCCCCAGAGGAACCTCACCAGAGTGTCACAGCTCAGGGCTGGGGAGTTCTCAGGCCTCCTAAAGGCCTGCACCAAGGTCTGTACACACAGGCAGGCACTTAAGGATTTCCAGGAGAAGGTTTGATTCACCCTGTGTGTGTAAGTGGCAACCTGGAGGTTATCTGGGCATCTGCTTTGAATCCTCAGGGATTATAAAGACTCTGGGATACAGGGCTGGAGGAATGCAGACTCTGACAGCAAACTTGATCCTTCCAGCCCTAAGGACAGGCAGCACCTCTAGAGGAAAGGGACAACAGGAGTCCTTACGTGCTTCTGCACATCCCCACCAACTTCTTTGCTGATCTTGCTGTACTCGGCCACCGGCCCGGCCAGAAGGGCATCGAAAGCCTGCACGTACTGAGCCACTCCTGTGGAAAAAAAACCCCAGCACAGGGATCACCAGGAGCACCCCACAGGCTGCCACAGCCCCGGGCTGCCCCTCCCACCTGCAGGAGGCTCAGCCTGGAGCTGAGGAAGTGCTGCAGCCACAGAGTTTTTATCTGCACAGGGCAGCAGCCGCGGCCCCCGCGCCTGCGCAGGAGCTGCTGCCAGCCTGGCTCCCCTGCCCTCCTGTCCCCAGCTCTCCCAGAGCGTGCCCCGTGCCAGCCCTGCACAGCTCTGCACTGCCCTGGGAGCTGCTGTGGGCCTTACCTTTGGCAGAGGCATCTCCACACATGCCAGAGCCTTGGCACACGGTCTCCAGGCGCTCCACGGCCTTCTCCAAGCGCTCCACCAGCCTCTCCATGTCTGCTGCTGTCCACAACCTGCACACACAGGAGACAATCACCTCCATCCTCACATGCCACTGAGGGTTTGTGGCTGTCTGGTACAAGCTCTACCAGTTCCAGGAGAACCATTCCTGCCCGGCTCTGCACCCTGAGGATGGCCAGCAATGTGCCCTCACATTAGCAAAGACAGCTGGGTTACACAACAGCCTCTTGCTGTTACCACACTCGCTGCTTAATAGTTTCTATTCCATTTTAAGGACTCCTTACCCGTGTAAGGACATATAACTTCCACCTTCTAACCTCACAGTGACACCACTCAGTGACACAAAGGTCTGCCCAGGTTCTCAGTGCAGTCAGCTCCTGGCCAAAGTCCCAGCTGTGACCACACAGCTCAACTGCTTTGCAGGGAGCTCACACGCTCCAGGTGAAAACTACAGGGTTTGAATCTCCAAATGCATCTGGAAGGACCTCCTGGAATCCTGAATTCCTCCCAGGAGCATCTGTAAGCCCAGCATCACTCCAGCACAGAGCCTGAGCCACCTTGGCACACGCCAAGGGGAGCAGCTGCACGAGCTGAGGCGGCAGAGCTGCTTCTGCAACAACGCGCTCCTGTTCTTCCTCTGCAGCTCTGGTGTCTGCAGAACCTCCTCTGCAGCCACTGCACAGGAAAGAGATTCAGGCACGCAAGCCATTGGCTGCCTGTCATCTGGAAAAAGTCTTAAAAGTCACATAAACTTTCCATTAATTGCTGCTTTGCACCAAGCAACAAGACAGGTCACGCTCCCAGCACAGTAATGCCCGGGGAATGCAGGGAGGGAGCAGCAAAGTCACCAATGGCATTTTTATCTTATCACCACTCATCAAAAGATTTTACAGCATGAATCACGATGGTGGCCTGGACACAGCTTCCTCCTGAAGTGGTTGCTGCAGCCTGCAGAAGCTCAAAGCCCTGCCTGGAGGAGGGAGAACATTCCCTAGAATGCTCAAGGAGGAAGGCAGGGTTTACTCAGCTGAACAGACACTGGATCCCCTCTGAGAGGAAACCTCAAGTTCTCACTCCAGTTTTGCTTTTGTTCACAAGCCCTCTCAGCCCTGCTTCAAAGTGCACGGTTTTCACCTAATTTCCAGAGGATGTGGGGCAGATCCAGCATTAGTCATGGGCCCAGCAGTGATGTCACAAGACAAACAAGGCCATTTTCCACCCCTCTCCTGCCTGCTTGCACCAGGAGAGGCAGCTCTGCTGCGGGGGGCAGGGGAGAGGCCCTCCCAAGAGGAAGAGAAGTGGTTTCCTCCTCTGTCCACCACAAAACTGCACAGCAGCGACTGGATGGCTCGCAGACACACACCGAGAGAAGCTGAAACTGCACGGCAGTCGCCCCTGCCGTGGGAGCAATGAACAGCTCTGCATCTTTAACTCTGAGCTGTGCAGAAACCCCGAGCACCGGATCCTGCGCTCCCTGCTGCACCCGCGGCTTCCCGTGGGAGCACAGCCAGGAAAGAGCCGGGTTTTTGGCTCCTTCCCCCCCCAAAAAAAAAGCCACCTGCGAGGGAAGCCGTGCCACGCCCGGGGAGGGACGAGGCCCAGGGAAGGACAAAGGCGCCCGTCGTGCACCGCCGCATTCCCGGCGAGGCTCTAATCTGATCAGCCCCGTTACCCTGTGGCAAACTGCAGCTCGGATCAGGATTACCCAGCAGAAAGTCCAGATGGAAAGCTGCTTCCTACCCCCGGCAGCAAAGCACGCTGCTGTGGGGAGCGCATCCCCTCAGCTCCGGGTGGGATTAACGTCCCCAAAAACCACGGCGGGCCTCGGGACTCGCATTCCTCCCGCTCCCCTGCCCCTTGACAAGTCCTTGTTTTTTTTCCTGAGCCACGGACTCCCAGCTCTGCAAACCTGGTGCTGCCAGGCAGATGGTGAACTCGTTTTAATTTCCTTTACATGGGTGGCATTAGGGCAATTTAAAAGATAAGTCAGCCGGTAAATTGGCAGGAAAATGAGGGCTAAGTGCAGGCAACCCGAAGTCCTGGATCTCAGTCCCTCCTCTTGACTCATCCTCCCTGTGCTCTCTGCCCCGTGGATGAAGCCATTTCTGCTGCCTGGATACCCACACGGAATGAAATAAAAAGACCGAGCTGTAACTAAATCAGAGTTTGCAACCCAGAGATTAACACTCAGCAAAGCAAATAAAAACAACCACACAGCAGACTGGACAGTGTTTTGTCTACTGGCCTGTTTGAATGTAAAATAATTCGACAGAAAGCGACAAATTTGACTTCACAGGCCTCAGTGCAAACAATCAGATCTCGTTTCCCTTCTCTGAAGAGGAAGATGAGACACACAGACCATCCAGGAGGGATTTTTGCTCTACAGACCCTGATCCTGGAGGCATTTTTGCTCTACAGACCCTGATCCTGGAGGCATTTTTGCTCTGCACATCACCCTGTGCTCCAGAGGGATGAGGGAGACTTTTCCAGCTCCCTGTGCAGGGCTGGAGTTCTCTGACAGGGTGGAGATGCAGCTCTCCCTTCCGGGACCACAAAACAGGATTTAATTCCAGGTCTTGTCCAAATTGAATTGAACTTTAATTAGCAGTGGAGCGGAAGCAGCAAACACAGATTTCACCCAGGGCCAGAGGGGCCATTCCTTTTCACAGCACATTTGTTCATCTATCAACTGCCCTTTATTCCCATCACAGCCTGGGAACACAACTCTGGACACGCTGTGCCACAAACAGGCTGAGCAGAGCAATAAAAGGAAGGGATTTTATTGGTAAAAACATCACTGACCCCAAACCCTGCACATCACAGCAAGAGGAGCTTCCTGTTCGGGGAACAACAAGGAGCTGGCCTGTGCCAGCCTCAGAGTGAGCAAATTCTCAGAAAACCACCAAAAAATGAAATTATTTGCTTGCCTGAGACAGCACATTAACCTGAGCCGTTCCTTAGACGTTCTGGAAGACACAAATGCTGGTTTTAGAGCCAAAGCAAGTCAAACCTACGCTTCTGCTCACACCGAGCCCGACAAACTGCTGTCAGCACCACGAAATTTGCATCAGCTACTTCCTGTTTCTACAGGCAAAAGAAATAAAGATGGGACAACTAAATTAGGAACATACCACAGTTTATTTCTGAGCTGACACTGGAATATCTCAGGGGAGCAGCTACCAGATGATTTCCAACATTTATATCTGCCAAAAGCCCCAAGTTTTTTTTTTTTTTCTTTTTTAAACAGTTCAGCTCATCAAGGCAGGAATTATTTGAAGCAAGGCAGGAGTCAAATGCCTGAATTTAGCCAGTGGCCAGGAGCAGCCATGAACACAAGACAGCTATTGCTGGTCCCAGCAGCTGCCAGGACAGAGATTTCAGCTGTTTATAGTCCAACAATACTTGCTGACATTGCGCCAGAACCCGTGCTGGCTGCTCCTGCTATTTCAGATCCACTTTATTTAGAAAACCAAGAGTGCTTAAAAAAAAAAAAAAAAGAAATCCATCTGGCTCCTATTCCATCTTTCCCATACAACAAATCCTCCTGAAGCCATTAAAAATGTTATTTGGTGTTTTACTCACACGTTAAGAGGGGGTTAAACCTCGGCACGGGGGCAAAGGCTCCTTTTGCAGCACAATTATCTGAATTAGGAGGTTTGTGCTCGCCAGCCTCAGTTGCCACACTCCTCTCACTTCCTTTCCCTGTCAGGGTGATGAATCCACCAGGGAGGCAAGCAAGGATCTGGGATCTGAGCTCAGCTGGATGCAGCACCGAGCTGCATCTCAGGAGCTGCTCAGCATCCCTCCTGTGCCTGCTCCAGCTCGGGCCGCTTGGCTGAACTTTCTGCACGGATCATAGCGGGTATTTTTGGCTCTCAGAAAGCTCAGCAATATTCCAGGGACACGAGGATGGCCTCTGGAAGAGAACGGGCACACAGAGCAGTGCCTCGGTGCCACGGATTTCTGTTTTTTCAGGGCATCTGCAGCACAAGGCTGGGGGAATTCCAGAACCCGACGTGCAAAACAACCCTGCAATTATTATTTTTCCACTTCGCTGTCACAAAATCCCACGGAATCACAGATTTATCCCATCCTAACCACCCGCAAAAGGCAGAGAAGGAACCGGCAACAGGCTGCGGACGGGAACCACCCCGCGAAGGTGGAGAGGGAGCCGGGGCGTGAAGCGCAAAAATCCTCGCTCCGGGCTGCGGGGAAAAGCCGGACCCAAGCTGGGGAAAAGCCAGCTGGCACCCCGCAGCCTGTCCCGGTAACCGAGCCCCCGCCCCGGTAACAGCCCCGCGGGGGAGTTCGCACCGTTCCGTGCCCAAACTCACCCCAAAACACCGCGATTCGGGCATCGCCCCCCGCCACCGGGCTCCCGCCGCTCTCCGGAACCACCGGGCCCGGGGGCAGCGGCCGCGTTCCTCCGCTGCCCGCTCCCGCCCCGC
>VXBQ01011260.1:3178-17189 GCA_013400175.1 Phainopepla nitens | reverse complement strand
TGAGTGAAAAGACATTTGACGGGGATACCAGCATCATAAAGTCACCTTAGGACACTTTCTTAGGATAAAAAGACAAACTTCTTATGTATTAATAACAGATTAGGAGTAATAATAAAGCTGAAAATGTAATTTTTCACAACAGGATGTTTCCTGGCTGCTCTTGCACCTGCCTCTGGTATTTCAAAATCCTCTCTCTAAAGTGAGTAAGATTTTTTAGGGAAAAGAAAAAACAAAACCAAAATCACATATGGAGAAAAACAGGTCCCCCAAACTCCCATGCTCACTTTCACTCCAGACTGCTCTCATGACCCCTGATAGCATCACAGGCTACACCTTTTCCCTTCAATAAGGCTGTTGAGTGGCCCAGTGTGTTTGGGGTCAGGATTTTCTTCACTGCTGCTCCTTATTAGTTTTTCTCCATGCTGTTGTGGGTCCTCTGGAAGCCACAGTATCTTTGGTGAAGCACCTCCTCCTTCTCTGACCATAGTGATTCCACCACTGTTTCTCACTCTCCTTTCTTTCCTCCTCCTCGCTTTCCCCACTGTTTATTTTGCTTCCTTAAATATCTTCCACAAAGGCATGACCACTCTGGCTGAAGGACTCAGACATGCCCTAAAAGGGGTCCACTGGTGCCAGCTGAAACTGCACAGAGCAGTCTCCCTCTCCCCTTTCAAAGGTGCCTCTGAAGCCACTTGCTGCCAGGACCTGGACACCTGCACCCACCACAGGGATTAAGGTGGCTGCTGCTTCAAAATTTTCCAAAGACAAAACTAAGATCCCTGAAAATGGTTGTAGAAACTAGCTGGTGAGGAGATAGCATGATAGAGGATGTGCTGAATTGAAAAACGCACAATGATGAACAAAAGGAAAAGTACCTGAGACTCTGATTTGTCAGTTGAGAACTACTCATTATAGCACAATTTTGCCAGGAATGGTGGGCAGCTCAGTCCAAAAATCTAGAAAATGTTAGGGAATAATATATCAGAAATATCACTATTGTACTGTCACATTTTGAACCCTATGTGCATTTTTCAAAACAATAAATCACAAAAATGCAGAGAAGAGTAACAATTATGGCTGAAGTTATACCATTATTTTTAGAGGAAAAGGAACTGTAAAACCTGAAAAATGAAGGATGAGAGCAACAGATGATACATCCCTGCAAAATCAGGTATGGTACAAAGAAGGTAAGTGTAGTCTATTTATTACTCTTTTTAGCTCAAAAACAACCTGGCAGGCTCCCATTGAAATGAGCAGGCAGCATTTTCCTGGGCTTTTTTGAAGGGGAAATGCTTTTTCACAGTGTGCTTAACATTAAACTTTGAAATTAATTTCCACAGGAGGTTAGTAACACCAAAAGTGCAAATTAATCTGAAAAAAATTAGGCCAATTGGTGGAACAAAAGTCCATGGGGACTACTGGATGTGATCACCTGACTCAGGAATGTCATAAAACTACTGATTCCTGGGAAGGAACACTAGCAGATGCATTACCTTGTAGCAAGCCTTGGAGACCAGGCTTTGCAGGACACTACTGAAGGCAAGTTTTTGGCCAATAGTATGAACCAACACAACAGTCCTTAAGCACAAAACGTGGGGAGTAGCCTTACTTAGCCTAATTCCATTGAAATACATATGTACTAAAGAAAATAGTCCTTCAATTTTACCTCCTTTTCTCTCTTTTTCTCCTGTTGATAAGTTGCAGGCCTGAGTTGCGCATTCTATTCTCATGACCTTTTTTCCTCCCACAAAATGCAAGAGAGGGCAGTAGGAAAATAAAATGCAGTACCAGCTGTACAGTTAGCTGTTACTGACAAATAAAACACTAATATGGAAGAAGGCTCACAGGAGATGGGCAAAGCCAACGTACCCACAAATGTACCATGATGCAGCATGTAATAATGTATGGAGTGACTGATTAACCTACATTTGTATTATGTTTTCAGCAAATTTTCTTTCATTGTTTCATCACTTTGTTTCATTTGATTTATCTAGTAAAATATAAATCCCATGTAACATTATCTTCACATATGTAAATTTTACATTAAATATAGCCTTCCCTCTGTGGAATATCTAAAAGGACCCAGTCAGAGAGTACTGGACTGTCGTACTACTATAAATCAGTGCATTTTCTTTTGAAATAACACAGTTATTAAAACTATGCTGTGTAACAACTGAGGCACGGACTCAGACCAGCAGGGATATTGAGAGAAACGAGTTGGTTTTATACACTTCTTCAAGACACAGTATTTCTTTATAGGGTGTTTTTCACTAAGTGACCTACTGGACCTTGCCACGCCAGCAACACGCTTCCTTCGTGTCCCCACACGGGGTGACCCCGCGCTGTTCGGGTGTCCGGCAGCTCCCGCCGGGCTCCTCTCTGCACAGGACATCTGCCACATTGCATCTCCTCCCCCAAGGTCATGAGGAGACAGCTCCTCTGTGCTGCCATGGTGTTCTGCAGGCGCGTCCAACAGCCTGTTGCTCAACTCTATCTTATCTCCCTCTACAATGCCCAACCATACCTGAAAAATATTTCAGATCTTCTGTTAGCCTCTCTGCAAAGGATCTGTCATGGAACATTTTAGTTCCAGTTTGGGTGTTTTTGTAGATACAGTATTGACTGCAACAGCAAGTTTTGGCTTATTTTTCAGTATACAGTCTGATGAATAAATAAGATAAATAAATTACAGTCTTTTCTACACATTTATTTTATCATTTATGACAAAAATAGAGCTCATCTCAAAATATTTACTTTGGACTTCTCTTCTTGGTTGATTTCATAGGTTTTATCTCTGTAAATATTACTCATAATAAGTTTTTCAGTGCTCTCCCTTCACAGAGCTTCACTCCAAACACTCACACCTTATTCTTAATAAATCCCACATATATCCACCCAGTTATCAAACTGTCTTGATGTCAACCAGTGAAGTAGTTTGGTTTTTTGTTTGTTTTGTTTGTTTTGTTTGTTTTGTTTGTTTTGTTTGTTTTGTTTGTTTGTTGTTTTGGGGTTTTGTTTTTGGTTTGGTTTGGTTTAGTTTGGTTTGGTTTGGTTTGGTTTGGTTTGGTTTGGTTTGGTGAGTGAGTGAGTGAGTGAGTGAGTGAGTGAGTGAGTGACTGACTGACTGACTGACTGACTGACTGACTGACTGACTGACTGACTGAGTGAGTGACTTCCTGGTACTTAGATGATGGCTGGGGATAAACCTCAATACACATTCATTAAGGAAGTTAGAGCATGGTATTATATAGAAGGTACTGTCTAAGTCAGCAAATTTTGACTAAGTGGGACAACAATGCAGTGATCAGTGACAAATAAAGATTCCATCAGAAAATACAGCAACATTTGCAAACATTTTGTAAAAATGATGGAAAATATTGTCTTTTCTCCACAAAAAGAAAAAAAGATAGTGGAAATTGCATAGAACACAACTTTGCCCTAAAATATATATTCATTAGCTCCAGCACTTAGCACTCATCTGGCTCTCAGCTCTAGACATTAATATCTTTAATGTTCAATATTCATGCCATGCTTCTATTGTAGTAATTTTTAATAAAATGTGAGAAGAACATCAACTGGAACACATTAACTTTATAACATTTTTTACTTGAAAGTAAAGCACTTAAATTGTGTCATAAATGTTTTCTCTCAAATTGCAACTCTCAAACAGATGCTCTACTGTCCTTACTCCCCTTATACTTCCTTGATGTGGAAGTTAATGCAGCTTTTAAAACGGGAGCTGAATAACATAAATAAAAAGGATCATGATGAAGTTTAAAATGCCACTTTATAGATAGTTATCTTGGCAAGTAATAATCATTAATTTTTCCAGGGTGTTCATTGATCACATCATTCTCACCCAAACACAGATTTCCCAGTATATCAGAAAAAAACTCAGAGTCTGATAACTATCTGCTTTATTTTTAAAAGGAGCTAGCTACATGCAGTAAAATACCAAAGGAGGGCTGGATTTGGTTTTCATTTTTCATACACTCCAGTGCTAAAGGTTTTTGTGTGGTAACTTGGTTTCCATTTTATGTGTGCTTTTGGCTGGAGGCAAAGGAGTGAGATCCCTGCTGCAATTGTAAAAAAGAAATACTAGAGGTTATTTTGCATAAATTAGATTTATTCTGATTGCCTGGGCTTGGTATTTAAAGATCTGGTTTCACCTTATATTCAGTGTAGGCCACTTAGAGAAAAATTTTATAGCAGTAAAAATGGTAATGTACAAGGAAAAAAAGGCTCTAGAGGCTGAGTCTATCTAACCGTAAGTTTGTCCAATTCACAGCGTCCAATTTTCTTCCGATCCTGAGAGTGCATGTTTAAAATTGCCAGGTTTCTATAAATAAATACAGAAAAGTTGGAATTATTCTCACATAAGTGAAACGCAAATTACAGCCCAGAAATCTTATTTCATCCTTAGCAGACCAGACCCTTGAGAATTTTTATTACTGTAAGAGTTAGGACTAATTGAAGCCCTGACAAATTTGAAAATCATCTGCCTGTTTTACTCATGTTCCTGATAAAATTATAGTATTTTAATTTTACTGAAAGAAAAAACCTACTCTGTTTTTCATTCATGGAAAAAAGACTTTTTGAAGTGCTGACTTAATTTGTGATTCTCAGTTAAGGTTTAAAAGAACCTCCCATTTCATTTGTCAGTGTTGTACCTACAGATGTGGCCTCAAATTTAACTGAAGAGAAAAAGCAATTTACAGCACTTGTAGCAGAGAAAAGAAGGAGAGCTGTACAGGTCATATAGCAATACAGATAACTTAGGAAAAAAATTAGAAATTGCCCATAATTTAGAATTTACACAGCAGTTTATTAGTGAACTTGAAGATATACATTTTTTAAAATCTGTTTTCTACTTGAACATCAAAAATTGAATACTGTCTTGATGATATGACCCACCAAAAGTCTAATCAGTCCACTGAGTCTGTGATTTGAAAACAGGATGGAATTTCTTTGTTGCAGTTATTAGAACAGCTGAAGCTGACAAATGGGGAGACCTTTCTCTGTTCCATGTTATGCTACTTCAAGGGCAAGATCATCTGCAGACATACATAATCTTTTTGTGTATTAATATAAGGCTGCAATTTACTCACATGGAAATTACTCACTATGAATCTAAGAATTAATAATATACATATGGAAGATATTTTGAAAGAGAAAGACATTCAGCAGCTCTAGAAATAAATTTTTTACATTTACATTTTTTACATGGGGTTTTTTTTTGGTCTTGACTGAAAAAAGCATTCCTGTTCAGAAAATTGTTATTATGTGAATGTTTCTCTGAATTAGATGCACAGGGAAAAAAGCAAAACAGTTGTGCAAGTTTTTATTTCTTACAGATTAGAAATAAAACACAATATAAAATTTAACAAGAAGCTAAAATGCTTTAGCAATTTGGTTTGAAAAGAAAAGTATGTGGCAGATATGTAAGACAACTTAGCTGGGGAGGTTGAGGCTGGGCAGAAGAGTTCAAACACTTTAATGTTAAAACAGTATATTTAGACTCTACTTAAACACCTATATGTTTTTTGAGTTATTATTCAGACCTTATGTATATTTAACTGCCAGGGTTGTAGTTCATTCCTGTATTGATTTTTAGGATATGACAAAAGAGATATTCTCAGGGTATGCTTTTTTGGAAACTGTTCAAATAAAATAGAGTACTACATTTGAAAAGAATCCTACTGCAGTGCTATCAATATCCCAGTCTACTTTTGTAATTTTGCATTTTTAATCTACACTTAGATGGTGGGTTTAACACAAATATTTAAGAAGCAAGTACTTCAGCTTTAGACTCTTATCCATCCTTCAGTCTTTAATCCAGGCCTGAGAGCAGAAAGCATGTCCACAGTCAATGGACCAGGACTGATGAGTAGGTGCTTAGGACGGCACGAAGGTAAAATCCAAGTGAGATATGACTTGATTCTGCTGTTTTCAGCTCATGTGGTAGGAATGGGTGTAGACTGAGATAGCTTCTGTAATGTTGGCTGGGTGCTGCTCTGCTTTGGAGGTTTGAGTTCTTGATTGATTAATTCAACAGCTTGTTAAATTTTTCCATATAAGTAATGATAAGTGTTGATCAAATATCTGCACTATAAGAGTCCTTGCAAAGTGCAGCTGTTAAAAATAATGGGATAGCTGTAGTCTCCTGCTTGTTCCAAAACATAGAAATTGAATATGGATTTCAATGCACAAAACTCCTCCTACTTTTGGCATCTCCCTAATCTGTATTTATTTCTATAAATACTGGGCCACATATGCACTCTGTTAGTAATTTTAGAGTGTGACTAGAACTATGCCATTTTAAAAGCATCTCCACCTGTCTCTAAATTAACTCATAAAAAAAATCACTAAAAACCAAAACCCAAAAAAACTCTGAAAATGAATATGAAGAAAATATTATCTGTAAGGACTAAACAGTATCCTAAACAGGCTGCTTTAGTCTGAAATCCTTTTAAACATTTTAACAATTAAAAAAAAAAAATTCTCTATCCAAAATAAAAAAAGCAACATTATTATGAATTTAATTTTATACAATCATAATGTATGCAGACTGAACTGCAATGCTTAGGTCTGTCTTCCTTCATGTGCTTACTATTTCGTAAGTATAGCTAAAGGACTTAAGAACACTGAAGATTAAACCTGTCTGATTTTCTCTGCTGCCTGCAAATTGTGGTAGAATCTTTTCTAAAGTACCTGTCACACCACTTTGAGTTCTAAGTGAACACAGCAGCTGTTGTTCATAGGCCAGCTATAAACAGCAGTGAAGAACACTCTTGATATTGAGTCATGAATCACTTCATGTAACACACTTGCAGGCACTGGCCAGTATTTAAGGTCCAACTGTAGTGCTGGATGCATACGCACATGTCCATAAATATGCTGTTAATGTAAGGCTTAGAGATACATAAGAGCATCCACAAAGCCCATCATCAGGAAATTACTTCTAAAACACCTCTTTAATAGCCATTGTATGTATGCAGAGAAGAAGTGTTATGTGTTTTCCCCACGTTGTTTATTTAGGTGAATGTAATTTGACTTTAGGCTGAACTGAAAATCCTAAAATGCACATGGAAAAAATGGAGGTGATATTTCAACCACATCAGCTTTCAGAGATTCAATTACTGCTCAAATAAAAAATGTTACAACAAAAGGAAGTCTGTGCTCAAATATATATAAAAAACTTACTAATGTGGAGAACAGATTTATTTTTCTTAAATGAGCCAAAGTTAACCTCTACACATTAAAGATAACTTCGTATAGAGCCTTTCCTATACATAGAAGTTCTCTTCAAATAGTGCATTGTCCTCAGTCTTTTTTGTGGCAAACTGATTTAGATCTACCGAGAGTAAAAATTATTGGAATGGACTCTCTTCTAGGAAACTATTGTTTTGCCTAAAATTTGAAAATATTTGAAGCCCTGAGTGATAAAATAGCTCATCTCATGAGAAAGCAAAATGCATCCAGGACAAAGAGAACTTTAAGTCTTCACAGAATCACAAAATATTCTAAGTTGGAAAGGACAGACCATCAAGTCCAACTCCTGGGCCTGCACAGGACGCCCCAAGAATCACATCATGGGCCTGAGAGCATTGTCCAAACACCTCTTGAATCCATCAGGCTTGGTGCTGTGACCAGTTCCCTGGGGAGTCTGTTCCAGTGCCCAACCACCCTGTGGGTCAAAAACTCTCCTTATATCCAACCTATACTTTTTCTGATTTAATGTCAGGCCATTTATTCAAGTCCTGTCTCTGGNNNNAGGTAGCACGTGTTGTTATGGTTGCTGCACAGATTGTGTAATTTATTCCCTTTTGTCCTGCATTGCTCAGCATTTTTCTTTGAGAACTGACCCATTTATTGCAGAGACACCTTGTTCTAGTTAGTGATTTACCCTTCTGTGACTTTTATATAATATAATACCAATTGTATTGGTATTATACCAATATATATAATATATATATATATCATAATATATAATACCAATGTTTAATTATCCAAAGTTTCTTTCTTCATTTGCTTCCTAACAAGAGCATCTGTGAGGCACAGTTTTCACTAGCCTTGGAGGTATTTGTCAAGATTTGCAGAGCAAGCCTCTTTCCTCACACTAACTTTGTATGTTGCCTTTCATGTCATGCTAAATATGGTCACTGAATAAATTCTGCCTCGGATATTCAAATATGCATGACAGCTATACTGCAGGCTTGTAGAAAAATGGGTCTGCAGTTTCACAGGCCGCCTTGCATTTCCCCCTCAAAACAACCTCTTATGTACAGACCAAATAATTTTTTACATTTTGAGTAACTTAATCTAGTAATTTTTTTTCCCATTCCTGGTGAATACTTCATAGGTTCCTGAATTTTTAGACATGTAGGATTTCACATGCAATTTCTTTACATTGCAGTTTGCTTTAAATAGGAAAAAAACACCAGCTTTTACAGAGGATCAGACTGACAGATATAAGAGGGAATGTGGAGGTTTTATTTCACTTTTGCTAAGTGTTTGTTTTATTTCTCAAACCATGTAATGGGTATATGGCATAGAGAAGTGATAGCAAGAGGAAAAATTTTAATTTTCTGGGCCTGGTCAAATGTCTCACAGCAGAAGGAGTCTCTGTTGCTGGAATTAAACATCTACTCCTACAGATCTCCTTAGCCACATGGTCCAGAAACTTTGTGAGAAAAGCATCCAAAAGGTTGCATTATTTTGTCACTGAAGGAGATCACTAAGAATTAAAGCAAGTTCAAAAGATCAAGGGACCTAAATTTTCTTTTCCACCTTTCATTTCTTTCTAGAAGAAGGAAGAAAAAGCCCAGACTTTCACTTTGGCTTTTGCTGAGAGACCCTCCCTTCTGTTTCAACCTCATTTTAACAGCTGAGAGGACCAACTGCAAAAGTAGATACTGCCTCAGGTGAGACCTCTGGTTTTAAAGTGTTTCACTTCTCAGATACAGAAACGCTAAAAAAGGATATCATTAACACACAGACAAGTTACGGGGAGACTGGCAAAGCTCTTTCACTCTTGCCTGAAAAAGGGCAGAGCAGCTGTGGACTGACTACCCACAGAAAAGCTTTCCCACAGGACACAAAAAAGTGGTGGCTGGAAGGAGAGGACAAGCAAAGTGCTCCAGCAGAATTAAAATGTGGTAGTTATGAGGGACTGACTGAAGTGGTAGCTTCAGTTAATACTCACTTAAGACCTGAGACAGAAACAGAAGCTCTGCTTCACTTAATATGGAAAGGAAATATATGAGTTTTGAATTGAAAAGTAAAAATTACTAAAATAACAAAGGAGTAAGTCTTACAATCTTAATTGATTAAAATAAATCCTTCTCGAGAGTGATGATAGTAGTTGGAATACAGAGCTGCCAACGAAAACAGAGAGATAGCAAAAACTTGCTCAAACTAACTGAGCCGAGAGGAAACTTGGAGATAAGAATTAACAGTACTTTGATACAACAACTGGGAGTTCAATTTGGCTCAAAAAATAAAACTCTGATCTTGAAATGTAAATACCAGTATCAAGGAGATGAAGATATACAAGCTGTGACAGCCAGGAAGCCGGGGTGTTACATGACACATGGAAGCAAAGGTGCAAGCCATGTGTTAGAGTTTGCGTGGGTTGGTCAGTACTACTGAGCATGCACAGGGTGGGTAGAGAAAAGGGGCCTACAGAGCATGCTGAAATACAGTGTTTTCAGTTCTACTCTCATCTCTCTGGTGAAATATGAGAATGACCTATGCTTAAATACAGGACTCTGCTCTTAAGGAATATTATTCAGTATGGTTATAAAGTTTCACCTTACAAAAATGCTAATTTCACTTGATTGGTAAAGGATCAAAATAATTTTGCCAGAGTTTGAGTATATTTTCCAGCCTTTAGGAAGCAATCACTAAGCCAAATCTAAAGATGAAACTGAGCAAATGACATACAATTCACTTAGTTAAAAACCTTCCTATGCTGTACAGGAGACAGAGCAAAACCAATATGCAATGCCATGGGTAATTGACTAGATATGGGGAGTCAAGACAAAGGAAAAAATCATTGTGTTCCCAAACCCAAAGAACTGTTAGCCTGCAGAAAAGATGTATTTATTGAGGATAAAAAACAAGGCGCATTTGTATGATATAGGATTTGTCAGTGGAGAAACAGGTCTGTGAACATAACAATGTTTCATCTGGAGGGAGTCCATGTCATCAGATTGCTTTCTGGGTTGCCCTGTAGAAAGAATTTCACAGGGGAAGAGCACAGAATGGCATATGATGAAAGTTAACCTAGCAGAGAACAAGGATCTTTTTGGTATCAAGCCTGAGCTCATTCATCAGCAACTTTCTTGCCTCCCTGGACTGAAAATTAATGAAGTTCCCTCCAAATAATCAAGTTTTTCTCGCAAAAATATTGGCCTGAGTTCTAAAACCATTGCCCTAACAATGCTGCTTTGCAGATGCACAGCTCAAATCTTGATAATCTGAGATGCTGACAAAAATGCTAGGAGTCCTGGATGTGAGACATGTCCAGGATTAATTTGTCCAGCCCAAGATTCAGGGAAAGGTGCTGCTAAATCCCATTTGCAGCAGTGTGGTTCAAGCAGGCTAAGGTATCACAGGTGTTTTTGAAAGCTGAATGTCAATGCACCTGTACTAAGAGATACTCCTGTAATATACTACAAAACCTGAATGCCATTGATTTGGGGGAAGCAAATGTCACCAATGGAGCTCATCATAAATATTATACTGCTATGAAAAGAAAAGGGGCTTCCTAAGCAATTTTTCTGAGAGCACAGAATGTTTTTGTGCTCTGTGCCAGAGCTTGGGCTGGTAGGACTTACCTCACTACAAAGCAATGTCCAGTCACTGCCAGAGAGGACTGTCATTGTACACCACACCTCTCACACCTCTCTTCTGTCTGTTCTTCCGNTTTTTAAGGAAAGGACATGGAGATGGGAACAGACCTAGATGTGACACATCTATGTTTTGTATGTTTTGCATTGTGGAAATTCTCCACTGAAAGAAAACAAGACTACAGCACTTTGCAGCAGCTGAGAAAAAAAATTTCAAAGTACCTGTTTCTGGACACAAACCTAGATTCACCATATCTTTCTTTAGCCTAAGACCAACACATTTTCCCACTCTACAATCAGAAAAAACAGGTATGTGAAAATAAGTTCCCAAAATTCTGCCCGTCTAAGTGATGATTTCCTGTTCAAGCCCTTTAGACTCAGATTTGTCTCTTCCTCTGTAGTTCTGTAATTAGATAATATTCACATCTTGTAACTTATAGCATTTCAAAGTCTTTGTCTACATATATACTTTTTCTTCCTTTTGCATATTACTTTATTTCATTTAGGGATAAACCAATGATTTCAAACCCAAATATTTCTTTTGCTTTAATGTTAAAGTTCACAGTCTGTGATAAGCTTGGTAAATCAAATTTACTTAACATTTTCAATTCCATATTTCTCTAAACTATAAAAATAGAGATGTTCTTTGTTTCTGTCAAAAATAGCTCTTTTCGATTTTGTGGCATAATTTTCTTAAAAGAGCACTAAAAATTAAAGTTGTCTAAGCAAAACTAAAAAGTCTTCTGCCTTTTATTTAATCCAAATCATATTTATAAAAGTCAAAAGAGTAAGTCTCTGAAATTGATACAATGCTTATACTTCCTCAGAAGAAAAAGTCTCAGCACGGAAAAGCTTCTAAAGGACTTCTGTAACTGTGACTGGTTAAGAATTTGTATGCTTTTCCTGAGTCATCAAAATACAGAAAAAATTATTGCCCTCAATACTGTCTTTGAGGAGACTACAAGTAATAGGATTAGAGTATTACTTCAATTTTTATGTAATAAAGTTGAATTATTTGTACTTTTAAAAACTTTTTAGTCTAAGAGATTTGATGAAATACACCAGGGAACATTAAGAAATATCTTTCTTGATATGTTTTTTTAAAATTCAGTGGCTGCCTATCTTGAGTATATGACTAGAAGTTAGGTGAGCTGAAGGGATAACCTAATGAGGCTGAAGTCAATCAAAATTCAACACCAACATCAGCAGATCAGCAATACAATCTTAGATCTCCTTCACATGTCCTCCAGTTGGCCTGGGAAATGCAATTTCCTTGTGGATTTTATTTGCCCAGATTGGTGCCAGTGTCTTCTCTGTAGAATGAAAATTTCTGATGCAGGCTTTCCCATGGGAATTTAAATACCCAGGACCCTGGTCATCTGTGAGTAGAACACCAAATCTTAGTTTACAAAGAAATAAAGCACAGAGAAGGGGGAAAAAAATGGACATCCTCGCACTTAAGAGAATGACTTGACCTGAAGAGGATAGTACTTATTCCTGGAATGGAGTAGACGAAGCAGGGGTTCTTGTTTTTAGTGCCAGGTCATGTTGTAAACCACTTTGTCTCACTTATACTGTAAAACTGTCAATGAAAGCAGTCATTAAAGATGAACTTGATCATAGCAATGCAGGCTGAGAATTAGCTTCACAATTTAGCACAGCAGAGGGTGTACTGTAAACTTACAGCATCTGTTAGTTATGCAGTAAAAAATTTGCACACATGATTTTGTCTGCAGCAGATATGAGATTATATTAAGGTATTTTAGCTGTCAACCAAAAGGGCTTGCTTGTTTACCTGCCCATAAACGTCTATAAGGTCTATAAACCGCTGATGAAGACAGGGAAAAATCCCTTTTTTTTGACAGGAATTTGAGTCAAAATCCTTTGTATGCCAGGGGAATGCAGAACAGGTCAAATTAATGTTAGGTCTTGACCACTCCCAATGACCAGAAATTCAGTTTTGGAGATGGACAAGATTTATTTTTGTGGAAACTTATAAGCATGCCATAACAGTGTTGTTGAACTACGCTTTTCCATTTAGGAAAAAGAAAGGAAAAAATATCTCAACAAATTGTCAAACTCAGCAAATGCCTTAAAGTGTTACTGTCAAAGAAATATGTAAGAAAATATAGTTGAAGGCATGGGAAACTCTTTTGTGTGACTTCATCCAGCATAAAGCAATAAAAGCCAAGCAATTTGGTACTGTCTAACTATATAATTTAACCAACATTAAATTAAGCAAAATTTAAAATAGCAGTAATAAAAAATGGAAATTAGTTCCCAAAGACTGAATAGCTGTTTCTGTGGTTTGAAGTCAGAAAAAAACATTATTTCCCCATCTTCAAATCTATATAGCCTAGGTGGATATCTGGCTGGAAACCTTTATTAAAAATGATGGTTCTCACTGGGAGGCCATTCACTGTTATTAAAATATAATAAAACCTCACAAATCCACCATTTTTCTTCTCAGAAGATCTCTTTCCCATTCTTAGTCATGGAAAACTCATGAAGTAATCTCTCATAATTTCAAAAAAATGTTTTTAGGAAATGTATTTTCTCTTCATGCACTAATGTGTTACATAGAGTTATGAATAAATGAAACTAAAGCATAGTTTTCCAAATAAAGAAAAAGTCACCTTAGCTTTTACAACCATGGTTACTCTGAAAAAGAAATCAACATGCAAACTCTACATTAATAAATGTAAAGCAAGTATTATTTTATGACTTTATGACTTTATTTTGTGAGATAATTCCTTTAACTTTATTTTTGCAGTAACAGCTGAAGAGCAGACTGGTAGCAGGTGTGTTGACGACCTGTCTTAACTACAACTAATCACATTGTTTTCCAGGGGTTTGGGATTGTGTGAAAACCCGAGTTCACCTTGCTGTGACTCCAGGCCTTTCAGCCCTCGAAGAAAAAAATCAACCTGGACATTTTGTGCCTGTTAAAAGAGTTTGCAAAAACAGAGATGATCTGCCTAAGTCTGATCTCACTTCTTAGCTCAGGAGGGCCACTGAAAACAACACAGGACCAATACAGGGTGCTGTGGCTAAACCCCAGCCAGCAGCCCAGCCCCTCGCTCACTGCCCCACCAGTAGAACGGAGGAGATAATTGGAAGGGTAAAAACGAGAGAACTTAGGGGCTGAGATGAAGATA
>VXBQ01011258.1:80141-104596 GCA_013400175.1 Phainopepla nitens | reverse complement strand
AGCCTGCGGAGCAGAAACGGGTGGCTGGGGGCCGCTGTGGGAGAGGGGCTGGTGGGGGGCTGTGTTAGCCGGGAGCGGCGCTGCGGGTGGTTGGGCAAAAAGGGATGTAAGTGGGATTAGCGTGGTCTGGAGATCCCTTCGGCTGTAACGGGGCTGGGGCCATTCGGAGGCCCCGTGGGGGCTCGGAGGGGCCGGGGGGGTTTGGGTTCCTTNACCGTCGCCCGAGCACGGAGGGGGCCGCTCTGACAGCCCAAGCCGGCACCCGCTCCTTGCACAGTCCTGTCCTGCCGTCCCGCTCTGCAGAGCCGGTCCCTGCCATCGCACAGGGCTGGCCAGGCTGGAGCAGCCATCCTGCATCCCGAGGAGATGAGCCCCACACTGACCCTCCCATGGATTTTCAGGCTCTAGGATCCCACAGCTGGGTCCAGGCCACGGTTCTACCTCGGCAACCTCTGTTTCAGCACTCACAGCACTTCTAATTCCTTTTTCCCCCCACCTTGTTTCCTCCCGTAGAAAAGCATCCTCATTTCTTGTCCTCACGAAAATGCGTCCACAAAGTTCCTGGCTCCGTATACAAGTTTTAGTAGGATTCATCAGAAAAGTGTGAGTAGCCTTGTGGGACGGGAATGATTTGTGTGTGAGGGGTTGGAATGGACATGGAACTGTCATCCTGGGGTTTAGGAATGGTGTTCCCCCTGAAGCACCCTGGTGCCACTCACTCCCTGCTTCCCCCCTGCCCCTGCAGCAGGATGGAAAGGGGGACTGGAGGCACAAAAGACAAAGATCCGGGGTTGAGGTAAAAACAATTTACTGACAACAGCAACGGAATAAGAAAAGAAACGTAACAACAATATTAATAAGCACAATGTACGGGACAGGGAGATCCAAAATCCCAAATATCCTGTGCCCCTCCCCGCCCCTGTAAAAATGAACCCTGTCCTGGCCAGAACCAGGACATTCCCTGCCCATCATTCTGCACCATCTACTTCTGCCCAGATCCCACACTGCCCAGCTAAGTCTATACACACAAAAGCACAGGAATCATTCTCTTAATCAAAAACTGTCCCTCTTAAATGTCCCAAGGTGTGTATTTATGTCCATTATACTGCTTTTCCTTGTACTCCAATCCCTCTCATCGGTATCCAGGGGCTTTTTAGCCGCTTTTCTTTTTTTTCTTTCTGGCTTTTAAATTCTTCCGATTTTTTTTTTTTTTTTCTCCCTCCTCCTGCTGCCATTTTTTCACTTGTACTTCTGAGTCTTATGAAACCAATCCGGTCCATTCTTTAAGACCTCGGCCTCTTCAGCACTTTTCTTTGGGAGCCCTTCTAAAACACGGATCTTTTCCAAGGCTTGGCTCTGTAACGTTTGGAGTTGTTCCGTGCGGGACGCTCGGGGACGTCCGCAGGTAAGACAGCGTAGTCGTGGCAGACGGGACAGGTGCTGGAACGCTCCTGGAGCCACCTCCTGATGCACTCCCTGTGGAATTCGTGCCCACACTCCAGCTCACACGACTTCCTGCCTAGCTCCTCGTGGCATATTGTGCAGGGATCGCCAGCGGAGGCCGCGTGTTCCCCGGGCTGCGTCTCCACGAAGGAGAGGCCGTCCTGTGGCGGCGCAGACGGTTTTGCCGTACAGTCCCAGATGAAGTTCTGCACTTTGAGCACCTTGAGCTCCCTGTGCCACGTGACGGACGCCAGCGCCTCGGCGAAGGGCGGCGACGCGCTCCTGGTGAGCGCCTCCCAGATGTGCCAGGTGCAGTAGGCTGCGTCGGGATCGTCCAGGTAGCAGCTGTTCCGCGCGTGCCCAAAGAGGATGTCCGCCATGGTGAGCTCTATCAGGTACTCCACACCCTCCACCTTGCTGTTCCACCTGGCCCGGTGCACCGGCAGCCCGCGCGTCGCGTACGCCTCCCTCACGCTCCACGCGAGTCGCCTCCAGAGGCTGTGGGTTCCTGCCCTTCTCCAGATCCTCCTGTCCACGGCCGCGTCGCGGGACAGGGAGCCCAGCTGCCTGGCTTCAGAGCTGTCCAGGAGTGTATGCACGTTGGCCCCTGCGAACCAGCACCGGTGCAGCCAGAGCAGCAGGCTCTGCTGATCCAGACTGCGGGTGAAAAAGTCTCGGATTTCCTGCAGGGAATAGAAAGGTTGGGGTTGGCGGATTAACTGTGCCTCTTCCTTCTCTTCTGAGGACTCTGCTTCCTCTGTGTCCTCCACATCCTTCACTAAGGAAACTAATTTGGTCTCACATGGGCTCTGTTCAGGAGCGACTGCTCCCAGCACGGGTTGCTGCTCTGGTGCAGCTGCCGTTTGAGTGGCCACGGTGCTTGTTGGTCTGCTTTGCTCCTCCTCTTCCTGCCTGGAGTCCAGCAGTGTCCGATAAAGAGTAGCCAGGGCCCAGCACAGTGCAGCCAGTTGCTCCTCCCTGGAGCCACCACAGCGTTTCTCTTTCAAATATTCTGCCACTTTAACGGGGTCCTGTACTTGCTCAGGGGTGAATTTCCAAACCACCGGAGCAGAATACTCCTTCAAAACCTGGCCGATTTTCTCCCACCTTCCGTGCCACTCATCGTTATCTGACCTCTGGAAGACCTTCCCAATAATCTCTTTTGTAACTCTAAAGATGATGTAGACCCTGAAGGTGATGCAGGCCAGGGCGAGGACGCATAGCAGACACAACAACAGTATGCTTTCTTCAGCGTTCAGAGGGAGTCCAGAATCCTCAAAAGCTGCTGTAAGAGGCTTGAAGGAGGTGAAAGTGTTGTGAAAATACTTGTCCCCTGTTCCCCCCACGGACTGGGGACGATTTTTAATGGTCTCCTGGAGGTAGTATATCATGTCACAAGTTGACACCACGTAACTCACATAGATAAGAATCTTGAGCCATCTCCCCAAACTGTTAAAGTGCGTTATCAGGACCACATAGGGAATTATAGACCTGTACAGGTGCCACTCCAGTAAGGGCAGATTAAGCCCCATCGCCAAACGCTCAGCGCAGACTTGCTTCCAACCCGCGGTGGGCAGAGCCGCTCTAATCTCGACCCTCGGTGCCGCACGATGGGGTTGGGCTCGGGGCGGTTTGGGATGGGGAATTCCCGAATTTAGCGTTCCCTCGCGGGAGGCTGCGCGGGGGAACCGCAGGCACCAAAGGCAGCGATCGGGGGCCGAGGCGAGAACAACTCACTGCGAGCAGCGATGGGACAGGGACCGACCGCGGGGACCCGGCCGGCGAGAAGGGAAGCCGAGAAAAAAGGACTTTTTCCCGCCGGCGCACGGAGTGGTGGGATCGGGGAACATCCGTCTCCTGCACTTGCCCCTCCTGCTGCTGGAAAACTTAACCCTGTCCTGCCTGGGAGCCCATCTGCATTTCTTATTCCTGTCTATGGATTTTACAGCTGTAGCGGTTTTGTTGGGTTTTTTTCCGTCACCCCCAGCCTGAAAATTCTATTCAAAAAATGCAATGCAAATGCAACTCACGAAGTTACGGAATTCCTAATGTGGGAAAATACCTCAGAGATCACCGAGTCCAAGCTGTGCCCAATGCCCACCTTACCACCAGCCCAGAGTGCCACATCCAGGCCTTCCTTGCACACCTCCAGGGATGGGGACTCCAAAGCTCCCCCGCACTGTTTGAAACCCCGTTCCATGAGGAAATTCCTGCTGATGCCCAGCCTGAGGCCGTTCCCTCTCCTACTGTCCCTGTTCCCTGGGGGCAAATCCCAAATCCCCCCTGGCTGTCCCCTGCTGTCAGGGAGCTGTGCAGAGCCACAGGGTCCCCCCTGAGCCTCCTTTTCTCCAGGCTGAGCCCCTTTCCAGCTCCCTCAGCCTCTTCTGGGGCTCCAGCCCCTTCTCCAGCTCCCTTCCCTGGACACGCTCCAGCCCCTCAGTGTCCTTCTTCTGAGGGGCCCCAAGTTCGTTTAAAGAACTTAGTTTTGGTTCAGTGTTTCAGCAAAGTTAGGCTGTTAATTTGACTTCAAAAATTTCTCAAACTGTGTCTTGCGGGCTTGTGAGTTGGGCCAGTTACTATGAGATGTTTTCTTATTTCTCATCTGGTTACAGGACCTGCTAGAAAAGTCCGAATATCTCTTCCACCTGGGATAAACCTGGAATACAGCTGCTGCTCATGCAGGCTTCTGCCTCTGCATTCTTTTTTCTCCTCACCTTGCAGGGTCACAGGCAGAGAATGTACTTAGCAGGTCCCCCTCTGTACAGAATTAGGCTCTTGAGCAGAAATACTTATATACAGAATTACATATAGTTAATTCTTGGCGCTTCTACCTTCCTGCAGGTTACTTGCCTCGATATTTCCAGTGGTGGAGGACTCGGTGTGTCTACCAGCACAGATGGGACCATGAAAATATGGCAGGCTGCAAATGGAGAAATAAGAGTAAGTCTGGCTTGGATGTTTTCTGTTGTCTTTGATATTCCTGAAGCCCTGAAGGCCATGACTTTGGTCAGGCTGTCCACACCCTGTGAAGAGTCTGGGTTTTTAATGAAAAGCTAATTGAAATCGGGCATCTTAGAGGGTTTGAGTCAAATCTGCTGGAAAAGGTGGCTTCTCCCACGGGGGATCTTGCTCAGAGAGGTGCTCAGGAGTAACAGATCACTGACAGCCCCTATCCTGCATGGTAAAGAAGCACTGAATTTCTTAAGAAGGAGAGAAGAGGGGAGGAAAAAAGATTTTGGTGCTGGATTAGCTACATCCTGGCTTGTGGCCTTCCCACTAAAGGGGGAAAGCTCCTTCTTCTGGAGCTTGACCTGTCAGCTCCTTGTTTGGCAGAGGATAAAGACATTTGACCTCTAGTTAGAAGCAAATGTTGTGTCTTTTGCTATGTAATTAGCTGCTCAAATGGTAGAGGGAGCCCCAAAGTCACCTCTTGGACTGCCCCAAATTCAGACCAGTCCATTCCAGCAAGGCAGAGCCAGAGGATTTGAGTTTAACCCTTTGCCCGTGTGAGAATGCCAAGTTTTCCAGTGTCATATCTCAGCAACTGCTCGACACAAGGATGATGACAATGGAACTAGCACGTAGTTCTTTGTTTTTCCAGAGACTTTTGGAAGGCCATGTGTATGATGTGAATTGTTGCAGGTTTTTCCCATCGGGCCTCGTGGTTCTGAGTGGGGGAATGGATGCCCAGCTAAAGATCTGGTCAGCAGAAGATGCCAGCTGTGTAGTAACATTTAAAGGTCACAAAGGAGGTACAGAGCCCTTGAAAATGCTTCCTTTGCTGTCTGTGTACTTGCCTTGCACTCCAGGGCTGATGTCCAGTCTCCAGCCTGCTGCACTCTGTGTTTGATGTCTGGAATGTGGCATCAGATGCCCCAAACACTACCCCAAATTATCTCTTCCCTGAGCTACCAAATGCTGTGTCCAGGCTCTGGTTTTCCCTGTTTCATGAGGTGCTGGGCTTGACTGAGAGATTAATAAACCCCATGGCTAGCTGCCCTAAACTTGATTAACTCAAAAACTCATCTTGTGCTGAACCTGCCATTGTTCTTACATGATATGGGGGGGGGGTTTGGAACTTGATCTTCAAGGTCCCTTCCCACCCAAGCCTGTGGTGTATTCTATCTGTGTGCATTGAAAATGCTTTTGCAGCAATGTGCCCTCACCAGAGCAGGTGGTGTGGCAGCACCTTGGTCAGAGTGATGCTGCCAGTCACTCTGCAGGTGGCTTCAGTCACTGCTTCTTCCTCCAGCCCAAACTGCTGCAGTCTGTTTGCTTGCCTCATCCTGTCCCTTGAGCTCCTTTCCTGTAGGGAAAGTGCCAGTTAAATCTTCTGACCACCTGACTGTTCTCTGCTAAGAAGACCACTGTCATTTTTCAGATCCACATTTCACAGCCCACAGTAAAATAAAGTAGTTAAAGGATCTCAGTGCCAGCAGACACTGCTCTTTGGATGTTGCTGTAGCTGGATACAGGGATGCTGCTTTTGGGGTTATCCAGGGCTGGACATGGGAACGTTTCAAAGTGCCAGGCTCTTTTCTGCCCAAATTAGAGGTTCATTTTTGTGCAGCACCAGCTCATGCTGAGGTGAGCTGTTGCTGATGATTTGATTGATGATATCTTCCCTTTGTGCCAGATGGTGGGTCCACTCTGTGAGGTTTTTTTGATCTTCAAAACTTGTCTGTGTGTGCCTGCTGTCCCTGGGGAGCCGGCAGTCGAGTCCAGCTTGGGGAACGAGGTGCTTTTTTGCATCTGCACGAGCACAGTCTTTGTTTTCACGCAGGTATTTTGGACACAGCCGTCGTGGATCGGGGAAGGAACGTGCTGTCCTGCTCCAGGGATGGCACTGCCCGTCTCTGGGACTGCGGGAAGTCTGCCTGCCTGGGCGTCATCGCCGACTGCGGCTCTCCCGTCAACGGCATCGCCGCGGGCGCCGCTGACAGCTCCCTGCACCTGGGCACGCCCGAGAAACCTCCCAGTAAGGGCCTCTCCCTTCAAATCCCCCTCCACTGCCCTGCCCCAAGCTGCTGAGCTTTGTCACAGTGACCCCCAAGTGTCTGGAATGCTGCTCCATGCCCGTGGGAAGGGAACAGAGCGCTCCAGTCCTGCGAGGAATTCAGCCCTGTCAAGCAGTTTGGGTGATGAAGACTGAGCTCTGTCTTCCTGGTGTCTTGGGATATGGAGGAATCTTGCCACAGTTCAGCTGGAGTGATCTGAGCTGCTGGGTTCTGATGCCACCAAGATTTGTTGTGTAGCTACTGCTGGAATTACCTGTTGTCCTTTTGCCAGGTGAACGTGAGGTGGGGACAGAAGGGAAGATCCTACTGCTGGCTCGAGAGGACAAGAAGCTTCAAGGAGTGGGACTGCAGAGCAGGCAACCAGTAAGGTTCTGGGACTATCAGGGCACTGGGATGGGGAACTGAGCCAGGGGAAACCTAAACTGGAGGAGAGGCCAAAGCCTGGTGCAATAAAGGGGTGCTCTCTCTCCTTCCTGCTGGACAGATTTTTGTGTGAGGAGTAAGAATTGCTGAGGATTTAACTTGGGAACAGGAAGACATTTAAAATTAATTGAAATTTAAAATTAAACAGTGGCAGCTGTACTGTCTTCCAAATAAATTACTGCTTCCTTCTCGTGGGTGTCCCACTTGTGTCTGACACTTGGCTTGTTCCCAAATCCTCAGGTGTTCCTCTTTGTTGGGTCTGACGCCTTCAACTGCTGCACGTTCCTGTCAAGCACCTACATTCTGGCTGGAACTCAGGATGGGAACATCTACCAGCTGGATGTGAGAAACACAGAGTGAGTGAGTGCCTGGGGCAAGCAACCAGTGTTCTGCTTGGAAAAGAGAGTCAGGCAGAGGGTGCTGCCAGCCAGTGCCACTTGCAAGGGGTGCATCCCATTGCACCGGGAGCTCCTGAGCCTCTTGCACTATGTTGATATGCTGTGTGCATTGTTATGTGAACATCTGTATCATTTCAGATTTATGTTCAGCAGAAAACTTGTTACCAGCAGTATTCCCCATTTCTTTCCCTCTCATGAGTGTGTTTGTAGGATCCTGACGTTTACCCCGATCCTCGTTCCAGCATAGGACTGGAACTGAGCTGTGGAGTTTCACTGCTGTTCCCTGCTAGCTCACTCCATAGGAAAGAATCCTGGAATGATTTGGGTTGGAAGGGACCTTAAAGCTCATCCAGTTCCACCCCTCCCCATGGGCAGGAACACCTCCCACTGTCCCAGCTTGCTCAGAGTCCCGATGTTCAGCCTGGCCTTGGACACTGCCAGCGATGCAGGGGCAGCCACAGCTGCTGTGAACAACAATCCTCATCCCTTGTTTCTGCTCCTTTTCCTAGTGCTCCAATCCAGGTGATCCATAGATCAGGAGCACCAGTGCTTTCCCTGCTCCCGTACCGAGATGGATTCATTGCCAGCCAAGGTAATTCCAGGGCTGCTTTTTGCCCATAGAAATCCTATAATCAAATCAAGGAGCCTTGTGCTCTTTGGACATTGTCCTCTTGCCCCTTTGCTTTGGGATTTTTACCCTCCACGTCCCTCATATCCCTCCGAAATGGGGCCTCTGAGGCACGTCTCACCCACTGGAGCCTTTTCCCCATGGAATTTCTGTTTGGAATGAAGAGCATGGCTTGTTTCACTGATTGGCTGCTGTGCCTTCCTCACAGGGGATGGCACCTGCTTCATTGTTCAGCAAGACCTGGATTATGTCCTGGATCTCACCGAGGCCGACTGCGACCCCGTGTACAAGGTCAGGAACATCCCTGAGGAGAAAGTGGGCAGGGAAAGCAGATGCCAGGCAGGAGGCAGCTGCCTTTACCTCAGGTTTTTCACCTCAGCAGGATCCTCCACACAGTTTGGAGCTTATCTTTGTTTTTTTCTACCTGAATAATCCTAGTATTTTGCACAAACCAACCCTCCGTGGAATTCTCTGGCTTTATCTCTGTTGTGCAGGAGCTGACTGGAATGGGGGAGTTGGAGCAGCTCTGGCAGAGCTGTGTTCCTAGAAAAATAAAGGGTTCTGGGAGAATCCTGAGGTTAAAAGAAATGGTGCTGCCTGATCCATCTTGTTCCCTGGGGATTGGGGGGATTGAGGTTTGACCTGCACAACTCAAAGCAGAAGAAACGCTTTTCCACACTTAATTTTCCCTTTGGATCTGATAGAAGAACCCTTGTGCTCCCTAAACTCTGGTCACAGCTGGAACTGTCCTCTAAAACCTGCTGGTGGTGCTCCAGGAGGCAACTCCCCTCCTCTTCTCTTTGTGAAAGTCCAGAAGGAAAGCTCATCTCTGAGGATGTCACTGGGAATGGTCACTTTCCAACACTTTGTGTAAATACTGCTTTTTTTTTTTCCCCTTCTTCAGGTGGCTTCTTGGGAGAAGGAAATCTACACGTGCTGCAGGGATGGGATAGTGAGGAGATACCAACTTTCTGACCTTTAAGTGTTTGAAGGGGCCAAATAAAGGAGCAGCGTGTCGGAAAGCTCTCCCAAGCTGATTTTCCTGAGGTGTGCGTGTGTACAAGTTTGAGGCTGTTGTGATGACCAGGCTCCACACACAGTGTTTTTGTAACAGGTCATATTTTTTTTCCTACCACACAACTGGGATCAATTTTTAATTTAGAGAGGAACTTGTGTGGCAATGATGTTGTGGTCGCATTTCCAGTGCTGAAAAAATGCTGTTTGTAGTGGGGGGAAATAAATAAAGGGGGAGGGAGGAGGTGCAGTGAAAGTGACTGTCACAGTATGAAGTGAAATAAACCGCTGCTTTGGTAACGCCTGTGCTCTTACATGTTTCATCCACGAAAACCTGGGGATTTTTAAGAAAAAAGAGATGAGAGGTGTGAGGGTTGAGCGGGCCCGGCAGAGTGCGGAAGTGAGCGGGAGAACTACATTTCCCTTGGTTCCTCGCGCGGCGCGGACCGGAAGCCGCGTCGCTATAGCAACGCGACGCCATGGGGCTGGACTACTACGCCGTGCTGGAGCTGGACCGCGGGGCCACCGCCGACGACATCAAGAAGGCGTGAGGGAGCCCTGGCATCAGAGAGCCCCTCCCGGGCCGGGAGGCAGCCGGGGGGTGGCCGTGGGACTGGGGCGGCCCCGTGCGGGGCTGTTCTTGGCCTTCCCCCGTGTCCCACAGCGGGGAAAAGGGTCTGGGGGCTGTTTCCTGTCCCCTTCAGTGGGTCTGGAGGGGGTCATGGAGATACTCCCAGGGCTGGAGCCCCTCTGCTCTGGAGCCAGGCTGGGAGAGCTGGGGAGGAGAAGGCTCCAGGGAGAGCTCAGAGCCCCCTGCAGGGCCTGAAGGGGCTCCAGGAGAGCTGGAGAGGGATTGGGGACAAGGCATGGAGGGACAGGACACAGGGAATGGCTTCCCTGGAGGGGATATTGGGAAGGAATTCCTGGCTGTGAGGGTGCTGAGGCCCTGGCACAGGGTGCCCAGAGCAGCTGTGGCTGCCCCTGGATCCCTGGGAGTTGGTCCAAGCCCATCCAGCCCGGGCTAGTGGGAGGTGTCCCTGGCCACGGCAGGGGGTGGGAATGGGATGGGCTTTGAAGTGCCCCCCGAGCCCAAAGCAGCCTGCGATCCGCAGGTACCGGAAGCTGGCCCTGAAGTACCACCCTTTAAAATGCAAGGAGCCCTGGGGGCCGAGGAGGTTCCAGCAGCTGGCAGAGGCCTACGATGTGCTCAGCGACCGTAAGTGGGGAGTGCAGGGATTCCACGGGCGGCCGGGGCACGAAGGGGGTGTGAATTCCTGCTCCCTGGCATTCTGTGACCCCGCAGCCCGGCTGGGAGCGGGCACACACACTCCTATGTCTATCCCCCCTGTTCGATGCATCCCTCTTCTCCAGCCTCCAGCCAAACAAAACCTGGAGCTCAGGCTGGGGCTCTCCCTCAATTCCCAACACTTCCTTGTTCCCTAAGCTATGAAGAAAGGCATCTACGACAAATTTGGGGAAGAGGGGCTCAAAGGTGGCATCCCCTTGGAGCTGGCCAGTGACAACCCGTGGAGCGCCGGATACGTGTTCCACAACAACCCTGAGAAAGTCTTCAGGGAGTTCTTCGGAGGGGACAACCCCTTTGCAGGTAGTTTGGGAGGCTTGGACGTGGCTGGGGTCTGTCTGTGGCTGCCACGACTCCATGGCAGCTGCCAGCTCAGGACATGAAGCCTTCCAGGAATGCTGTCCTGCCCAACTGCTCTCAGATCCTTGTGGTGCTTGGAGGAGATATCCTGACTCCCCCTGGTCCTGGGTGGGGGAGAGGCCTGGAGGTGCATGCTCAGGCTGCTCCTGTCACCCTTTCTGGGATTCCCATCAAAAGGAGGGATTAGGGAGGCGAGGCTGCCGTAAAAGCTCCTGGAAAGAAAGCACTTGGGGCGGTTCTGGGTGGGAGGGGATGGGAGGTGAAGACCCCGGAGGAGCCCCCAGCTCTGTCCCCAGCAAGGGGCTGTCCCTCTGCCTCTTCCCCCCAGAGTTCTTTGCAGAGGACGGCTCGGAGGTGCTGCTGCCCTTCGGAGGGCCCCGGGGCCGGGGGGCCCTGCGGCGGGACCCCCCCGTCGTGCGGGACCTCTACGTGTCCCTCGAGGACCTGTTCCACGGCTGCACCAAGAAGATTAAGATCTCCCGCAGGGTAGGGGGCTGCGGGGGTGGACTTTGGGGGGAGCTCTGCCCTCACTAAGGGGCACTGAGGGTTTGGGGATGGCCCAAAGCCAGAAGCACCCGAGCCAGTGCTCTCCCCCTGAGCCTGGCAGAGAGAATTCGGCACAAGAGGCGATGTGGGAGCTGGTAGGAAGCAAGAGCTGGTCTCAGAGATGGGTGGAGAAGGAGCTCGATGTGTTCTGGGCTCCCAAAATTCCATTTTCACACTGCATTGTGTCTCCTTTTTGAGCCCTTGGTGACCTCTGTCCCCCTCCTTGTTGTCCCAGTCTCCTGGACCCAGCCCTGAGTCTCTCCTGCTCTAGGACACAAGGAAACAAGCTGTGCCAGGGGAGGTTTAGGTCAGATATTAGGGAAAATTTCTGCACTGCAAGGGTGGTCAGGCATTGGGATAGGCTGCCCAGGGCAGTGGTGGAGTCCCCATCCCTGGAGGGATTTAAAGCCGTGTGGTTGTGGCACTTGGGGACAAGGGGCAGTGGTGGCCTGGCAGCGCTGGGGGAACAGTTGGCCTCCACGATCTCAGAGGTCTTTTCCAGACTAAATGCTCCCGTGATTCTACGAGCTGATCCTGTTTGTACCCAGAGCCACTTTGGTGTGGAGCCCAGGCCGCCCTTGGGCCCTTTCCCCGTGGTGGGCAGAGCTCTCCTGAGCTGGGTGCCCCTTTGGGCCCCTCGCTGTGCCCCCCAGGTGATGAACGAGGACGGGCAGACAAGCACCATCAGGGACAAGATCCTGACGATCGACGTGCAGCCGGGGTGGAGGCGCGGCACCAGGATCACCTTTGAGAAGGAGGGAGACCAGGTAAGCACGGAATCACGGAGGAGTCAGGTTTGGAAGGGACCTCTGGAGGTCACCTCACCCAACACCCCTGCCCAGGCAGGGCCAGCTGGAGCAGGAACTCAGCCTGGGATGTCTCCGCCGTGCCCCACACCCTGGGCAGCTGTTTCAGTGCTGTGCCCGCTCCATGGAAAAAGTTCTTCCATGAAGTTCTGGTTTCCCGTTGCTGAAGGCACTTGGCAGCATGACCAGCAGAGAGACTCAGCATTATTGTGCTCTGAAGCACTCTGAGGAGCCCTACCTGCCTGGATTTTCCTTAGAACAGGTTAAAGAAAAAATAACTGAGAGGGGTGGTTTTCTTCCTGGCAGAAACACAGTTTTGGATTTGCCCTTAGCTGAGCAGGCATCTTGGATAAAAGACTCCTTGTTCTCTTAAGGGAAGAAAATACCTTTCCCTTCTCTCTAGCCAGCTGAAAACAGCAACAGAAGAGCAGGAATTTGTGTCAGTTTTCCCTGTATAAAGTAATTTTCAAGTTTCCAAGGACAGGTTGGATGTGGCTTGGGGCAACCAGGTCAAGTGGAAGGTGTCCCTGCCCATGGCAGAGGGTGGAACTGAGTGCATTTTAATGTCCCTTCCAACCCAAACCATCCTGGCATTCCATCATTCTGTGACCTTTTCTCCCCTCAATCAGGGCCCAAACATCATTCCATCTGACATCACCTTTGTTGTCCAAGAGAAGCTTCACCCAAGGTTCAAAAGAATCGACAGCAACCTCCTTTATGTTGCCACCATCCCCCTGTCAAAGGTAACGGGCCGGGTGAGGGGACACAGCTTCACCTCTGGGCTCTGGGGCTGCAGCAGCAGCTCCTGGTGCCACTCCATGCCCGGCAGGCTCTGACTGGATGCACCCTGGACGTATGGATGCTGGATGGGAGGCTGCTGAACATCCCCATCAACGACATTGTGGAGTAAGTGCCAGGGGAAAACGGGGCTCAGAGGTGAGAACGTGCACTTGGGAGGAACTTGGGGGGTGCTCCAAAGCCTTTTCCAGCAGGTTTGGGGCTGCAGGAGGAGGAGGGTGCCCACAGTGGGTGACTCTTGTGGTCTGGGGCCATGTTGCTGGGAGCAGAGGCAAGGAGAAGGCTGGATGTGGGGGGATGAGGGTGGCTGCTGGAGCCTGGAAGAGGAGGACAGGCCCTGGTTGAAGCTGGAGGAGCAAATCACCTGAGAAAGCCACACAGGGCTCTGCAGGTGGGGCTGGGGAACGTGGCTCCTATGTTGGGATCATCCCACAGCTCCTCTCAGCCCCTTCCTTTGCTTGGCAGCCCCAAGTACTACAAAGTGGTGCCGGGGGAGGGCATGCCGCTGTCGCAGGACCCCCAGCGCAAGGGGGACCTCTACATCTACTTCGACATCCTCTTCCCCAAGAGCCTCAGCCCTGAGGTGAAAACACTCTTGAGAAGCGTCCTCCAGCCCTAAGGACAGTGACCTTCCCCCTCTCCACCTCCCTTATCCCCCCCCCAATAAAGCTTTGGAGCCAGCACTGGGACTGGGCAGAAGTTCTTCCAAATGCTGGGAGCCCTGAGACACAGGATCACCCTAAAACGAGAGCCCTGAGGCCTGGTACAGGTCCAGCTGGCTTTGTGGTCTCTGCTCTCCAGCTCCCACCCTGCAGCAGCAGCTCTGCAGCCCCGAGGAGTCCGAGGGAGGATTTGGGGGGGGATGGAGGGAGGCACCCATTTTCCTAATCTCAGAATATGTCCCTGCTGAAGCTGAGCCCTGACAGCACAGGGAGAGGTCAGATAACACTTGTATTGCCTTTTCCAGTGGCACTCCAGGGCTGGGACAATGTTCTAAAAATGGGAGGAAACCCTGAACCCGCTGTGAGCAGACCCCATAGGGGTGGTTTATTGCAAGTGCCAGTAAGGAATAACGGGAAGCTGTGCTGGGAAAAGCGGTGCTGAAGGGAACATGCCAAGGATATCCCCATCCCAAAGCCCACACAGGTTGGGATATTTGGGGTTTAGTCAGCACAGTGAGGTTGTGGGGGCTCAGTGAGGCATCCCCCACTCACCCTTTGGAGAGAGCAGTGAGGCCATCCTGGATAAGGGATAAAGGCACCTGGCCACGAGCCAGGAGCATGTCCAGCTACCACCTTCTCCTGCTTTAGAGTATCACCTCAGCGTGGGCAAAATCAGCTGAATTCTAGGGAATTCCCTCAAGTCTGCCACAGGGACATCAGTGGGGCTGTGGGGATGAGGGTTATAAACAGCCAATTCTATGGGGTATAAACCTGTCATTGTCAGATCCCCAAGCACCACAGCTCCACCATCCCCAAAGAACTCCGGCATTCACCTCTTCACCTCTGCGCTTTTCCAGCAGCCACAGGCTGTTCGGAATGTCATTTCCCGGGGAGTTAATCCCAGCAGAGAGGAAGGAGGAGCCCCGTGTGCCTGCGCTTAGCCCAGAGCCTGCTCTCTCCGAGAGCCCGGCGAGGTTTCGGGCGCGTTCCCCGCTCTGGGACCGCTCGGCGCCGTCCGAGGCTGCCGGCCCCGCCCGGGCTGCAGTTCCGGGCGCTGTCCACAGGAGGGCAGCACCGGGTGCGGGCGGCGCCGCTCCGGGCCAGGCTCCGGTCCCGCCTCTGGCCCAAACCCGCTCCCGGGTTCCCTACAAAGTTCACCTCAGCTTTGCAAAACCAGCCCCTGCTGCGCAGGGCACCAGTCCTCAGGGATCTCCACTTCCCTGGAAGGCCTGAGCAGCAGCTCAGCCAGGCTGAGCAGGAGGCATTGGGACGGACAGGTCAGAAACCTCACCCGGCCGCTGCACTTGGCCTGAGATCCGGCTACCAATGGAATTCCGGAAACAGCCTCAAAAATGTTAGGATAGTCGGACAATACCGTAAAGCGGCTGCAAAGGGCGGCAGCTCCTGCACGCCTGAACACCACGCTTCCGTGATCCCAAGGGATGGCGCGGCGGAGCCTCGGGGCGCCCGTCCCTGCGGACCTGCTGCGCCTCGGGCTCGCCACAGGGCGGCAGCACCGCGCCGGGCCGCGGCCGGCCCTCACAGCCCCGCCCGGGTCCGCCGCAGGCGACGCCGACGCCAAAGTGCCCTTTCTCCCGCCTATTTCAGCCGCTAAAAGGACGGGGTTTTTTTCTTACTGTATTTCTTTGCCTAATTTTATCGGAACCATTTTCATCCCAGACCGCGCTTGGCGGTTATTTAATCCTTTATCGTTGTACTTTGAACTTAATAAGGGACGTCAGGGATGGCGGCCCACGGGAAATCGTGAGGAGAACCCCCTCCAAACCCTGACAGAGAAATGTTTTAAGGCACTCCGGAACACATAAATCTGTTTGTGCCTTGTCAGGCCACCTCGATTGTGTCACGGCCGAGGCTCCCCTTCCTCCCGGGGAATCCCCGTCTGAGCACAAAGCCCCATGGCCAATATCCGATATCGCCGATATCCGCTTTCTCTGCCCAGCAAGGACACCCTGGGCAGGAGGGACCTTTCTCCCACCCTCCAACAGAGACCTGGGGGAGGTTTTCCAGCCTGGCTGGTGCTGAGCAGCTGTTCAGGCCAAGCAGCTCCTCTGGATTTGTGCAAATGATTTGAGCGAAGAAAGGAAAGTGAACCGAGTATTCCAGGCTGACTGGAATTAAAAGATGCTGGCCAGAACATTCTGACTGGGAATTTCCTGCCTGAGGAAGACGAGACACTCACCAGAGCGGGCTGTACAGGGATAATCCAGCCATGAGAGGGCAGTGAGACCCTGCTCATGGTGAAAAACACTCCTTTAGAGAAGAACACTTTTGGCTTTTGCTCTCCCCGTCTGTTCAGTAAGAAATTGCTTCAAAATTCCCACGACCTCTGTGTGCCGCGGGGCAAATCAGTACAAGGGTTTGCTCCTGCTCGTGCTGGGAGGAGAAATGAATCCCAAAGCAAGAAGCTTTTACAGCTGATGGGAAAGGTTAAAAACAAGTAGACAGCACGGCCCTGTGCACTGCTTGTCATTGCGGTTGTGCCACAGAAACTCTCCCAAAACATCAGAGAGCACCCCAAATCCATAAGCAGTCAAACCCCAAGGGCTCTGCATTCACTCCTAGCTCAAATCACTTTCCTTGACATACATTTTATGACCAAGAGAGCCCGTAATTAACTATCTTATTCCCAAAATGTTTATTCTCTCCCCTCCAGATTACGTAAGATTTTCCCTCCTAAATATTCACCATAGCTTTATAGAGCTACTCAAATTTTACCCCCAAATTTTCCCTATCTCTCCATGACTGATCACCTCAGTTTACCTCAAAATAGTAGTTCTCCACCATGGAAATTACCTCAGATTATACTCTCATAATTTTCACTACCTGTCAACTTCTAATTACCTCATTTTTACCTCAAGGTCTTCCCTGGCTCCCCTATAGATTAACTCAGATTTTATGCCCAAACTGCTCATTTTGTCTGCTATAGATCACCTCAGATTTTTTCTCCAAAATGTTCCTTGTCTCTTACACTTCAAAAAAAAAAAAAAAAAAAAAGTTCTGTAATTAAAAAGAGAAAGTTGCTGAAAAGCAGTCAAAATTCTCAGGGAAAAAAACAAAACAAAACAAAACAAACCAGGATGGAAATAGCAAAAGGAACTAAGTGTTAAAGATATTTTTTTTGCTCAATGTCCTTCTGATCTGCAAGAGCTGCTAAGTTTACACTGGCAGTGAACACTTGGTTCCTCTTAAAGGGAGGTCAGAGTTGCAATGTATTGTCAGCGTCGTGAATCGTTGTACCCCTGGAAAAACTTCCCAGTTCTCTCAGTGTGCCAGATAGAAGGTTCAGATGAGGAATTAAAACCCAGAAATGCATTTTGCTTTTCCAGCTCGCTCCTTAGCTGTGCCGGGATGTCAAAATGCCGTCCTCCTCCTGAGCACCATCACCCGGCTCTGCTCTGTTGGTTGAGCTGCGTCGCTTGAAACATCCCCAAATCATTTTCTGTGCAGTTTTTTTGGTTTTGTTTTTTTTTGCACTTGTGTTCCTGCAGGCGCTCCCGGGGAGGCCGGGAGAGGGCGCGTCTCCATAAGGGATTTATTTCACTGCTGCTCAGCAGTGCCAGTGAGGATTTTCCAGCTCGCTCAGAACCTCGGGGTTTCACCACGTAATGCTGCGGTTTTTTTGCTTTCCTTTCTCCCCCTCTTTGCTCCTCGGGATGAATTTCCAGGCCGGCTGGAGGCTGCCGCAGCTCCGCTTTGCCGCTTGGAAGCAGGAGGTTTGTGGAATAAAATCAAAAAATGCTCAGATGGAGCCACGGTGGAGCCTGCAGGGCTCTCATCTGCTCCTTCCCCGACGTTCCTGGGGCATGATGTGCTGTTATTGCTGGGATGCTCTCTGTGAAAAACCCAAACCCTGAAAAAGACGGATTTTTCTGATCTTGAGAGTGCATGGGAGCTCACATCCGTCTCTTGTTTCTGATAGGTGTTGTAGAAGTAATAAAATGTAGCAAGCACTCATTTAAGCCGCGCTGAGAAGCAAATTTTCATGATTTGACAGAAACTCCAACCCCTGTTCTTATCTTTACAGAGTGAGGTGGGAAACATGAAAACTTGCCTATTTAAAGCTTTTATAAATAGACCCGAATTGAGTTTTCAGTGGCACTGTGATACTCCAGGAATGGAGCCCACAGCCTAAACGCTGAATGGCAAACTGCCCCCCCTTCAGCAGCAGCTAATTGACCCTGCAGGTGAATCTCAAAAACCAAAACACCTACCCACTGGGGAGCTATTTAAAAATACCTGGGACAGGGTGACTTCACGCAGTGATTCCTGTGTGAGTAACAACGGGCTCCGCACTGTTCACATTTCAATTGTTTTCTGCGCTTCTGTTTCAAATCACCGAGTTCCCGAGCTGGCAGCAGCCCACACCCAGAGGGGGACGCTGGATTTAGGGTGAACCCCTGAGAGCCGGTGTTACTCTGAAAGTCCCGCTGCGTTTTGCTGGCTGCTCTTTAAACCCAGCCTAAGCGGAGCTCTGCTTCACACCAGACCAGCGGGGCTGGTGAGAAAGGAGGGATCAGCTTACAAAGCTCCGTATTTGAGCGGGGATTAACGAGGCTTGGAGGCAATTTGCAAACACACAAACTCTTCCTTGGCTGCTGCTTTCAGAAGCCTTTTCTTAGAGCATCTCCCAGCCAGCCCCGCAGAGGGCTTGGCTTAGCAGAGGGCTTGGCTTCGCTGTGAGAGTCTCCCTTCACAGGCTGCTGTGAAATTCCAGGCTGTCCATTCCTGAAGCCCCTTGCTGGGGTACAAACCCAGCCCCCGGGCTCAGGGGCAGCACTGGCAAACCCCTTTCCTGCTCTGGCTGTGGTGCCTGTGAGCACCAAAGATTTTACTTAGAAAGAACCCACCAAAATTTGTTGGGACCACATTCTCTTCAAGGCGCTTTTCCTTCATAAAACTCTAGCCAGTCAGGTTGCTTTTAAAAACAAAAGGTTCCATCAAGCTGAGAGGAAAAGCCTTTGGATCAGCAGGGAAAACGGCTCCACAAGGCCCCAGGAAATTCAAGGTTGTGTGGGTCTGTCTTTCAGATAAGGCAGATCCATTTCAACACTGGCAGGAGGAAATACAACTTTAGAAGTTTATTAACCCCACAGTGTATGTAAATTTGGTCAGGAAACACAGAAACACATCACCCTGCACAGGACACAGAGCAGAGCTGTCCAAAGCAGAGAGAGCAGCAATGAAAAGTCTGAGATAGGGTTGCTATCTAATCCAGATATCTCAGAAAACAGAAACCCCAAATATTTTAAAGGCCAGGAAAATCACACTGTTTCCCTGATTTTTTTTTTTTATTTTTTATTTTTCTTTTGAACATCTTGGAAAGCCAGCTAAGGAAGTGGCTGCCACCACACAGGGCAGGAAATACTGAATCTGCTGGTGAGGTTTCATTCAAATCCAAAATTCTAATCCAAAAGTCACCTCCTAGTTTCTGCTTCCTCTTTTGTTTCTTGAGCATGCTGCAGGATATTTGCCTCAGGAGCTATAGTGACTCTGACATTGCTGCCTTCTTCCTCTGAAGAGAATTATCTGTCTGTCCTGGTGAAATATGACAGTTTTTTGGGGGGATGATCACATCCTTCTCCTTGAAGCCTGCCCTGTTTTGTTTTCCTGCTCTGCTTGGAAGAAGTGGATGTTATCTTTGAGAGCAGACAATGCCACGGAAGGGCTGTCAGCGAACGGCCTCACATCATTTGGGAGCCCACAGCTGGCTGCTGTATCTGCAGGGAGGAGGACTGAAATTCTTGAGAATGCACCCCTGAGCCTGGCTAGGACCTCCTGAGGCTGCTTTACCAGAGGTCACATTGATGCTGATCAAAACACACAGAAGGACAGGAGACAGAGTGCCAAAACTTACAAGTATCCTGAAACTTGACTAAAACTCACCTAATTTTCACCGGCATTGACCAGTGCAGTGCCTTCACTTGCTTCTCTCTCTTTGCTGTGCCTTTTGCTCAGTTTAACCTGGGTTAAGTCTGCCTTTCCATAGGCTTGTCCCTGTGTTCTCACGGTATCTTAGGTCAGAGGTTTTTGAGGTGTCAGCCCTGAAGCTCTGCTCCTGCTGTCACCAAATCTAGTGGGGATATTGCCACTGGTGGCAGAGGAGCAAAGACCAAACACTGTGAGTCTCCTGCTGAAGTGAGCTTTGGAACCGCTCGCTAATTCAATCATTTCAGGCACTCTGGTTTCCAGCACGGCCCTGACTCCCTCCCTTCCTTCCTTCCTTCCTTCCTTCCTTCCTTCCTTCCTGGGGAAAAAGAAATGAGGGCACTCAGAGAAGTCACAGATAAACTGGCATCACACAGCAAAGGGATTGCTCGCTGTCTCTCCGCTTGGTGTGCTGAGAAGTCTTGGAGGGACACAGGAGCCCGAGGAGATGTGCCACGTGTCAGTCAGCAGGGAGAGCAGCACGAGCTAGCTTTTCCTCTGGGATCTTTTTGGATCTCACAGCCGTCATGTTTCATCAAGCTGCTGGAGCTGCTCCAAGCTGCAGGAAAGATGTCCTCCCTTGGATGTTTTCTTAGCAGAATGGAGCATGTTCCAAATGTACAGCTTCCAGCTGGGTGCTCCCCGAGGTTAACTCCCCATCAGGAGGGGAACAAGGAGGCAATTTCCTTCCAGGCTGCCTGCCTTTTGTCTGCAGCAGCCCCAGGGCGTCCCTCTGGAAGTGTCCAGATCTGCCAGTCCTGCAGTGGGATTTATTTGCCTTTACTCATGGAGAAGGGCTTGCCTGCCTGCCTGTTGATTTGTTTCTCCCTGCAGGAACTTTTGATGGGAATTTCATCCAGGTTTCAGGAGTCTCCGAGGTAACTGAGGGCTTTGTGAAACTCAGCAGTGCAGTGAGGAAATTATATAGTGTCCTACTGAGGGAACAGTGGGCAGAATTAAATTGTTATACATTCTAGACCCCGTAGAGCCACAGAGGAGCTGCAGCACATGACAGATTTCATCTGCTGCGGGTGTGATGTGGGATATGGAGCAGCTGGAGCTGCGGCAGCATCAGCAAATGGAGTGGGGATCAGGAGCTTTGCTCCATGAGAAATCCTGCAGTTTTTATACTGTGTGTTTGGGTTTGTGGCTCATGTTCTCTTCTGTTCAAGCCCGATGCCTTTTGTTTAGTGCATCACATCACATCAATGTGGAAAAGGTAATTGAAGATTTTAATAAGTCAAGCTGATTCAGTGTCTGTATTCTCTGATGCCATCTCAGTTTCCATACTGAAGGAAATTAATAATTTCATTTCAAAAAGAAAAAAAAAAAAAAAAGAAACCACCCAAGTTCTAAGGGTTTCCTCAAGCAGAGTTTGCCTTCATTTCCTCTCCAGGCTCACGGTCCTGGAGCTGCTCAGCCTGGTGTAACACGAGCCTGGTCACAAAGAGCAGTTATTCCCTCTGGAAAGGGGGGCACAGGGGAACCACGGTCAGTTCTCACGGCTCCTATCTGTCTCTCTGGAAAATGTGAGGTTCCTGTCAGTGGCAGCAGCTGGTTTAGTCAATAAGCTAAATAAACACCCTTCATCTGGAGAGAGTTAGCAGCTCCATGGAGCAGAGGTGAGCGAGGAACAGAGTGTTCAGTGCTGCTCTGTGAGCTGAAGGCTCAGCAGTGACTTGAGGAGAGCTTCCCTGACCCCTTTTGCCTGTCTCCATGGAATGGGAGCTCCTGTTGTTCATTGCCACTCCCAGGGACTCCAGCTGCCCTAAAACCAGGTTCCTCTCTCTCTGATCAAGCCTGTGGACAAGTGTGGCACCTCTGAGAGCAGCCTTTTGTTCAGCAAATTCCCTCACAAAACCATCCCAGGCTGGGATGTTTCCATTGCTCCTGATCCCTAAAGTTTTAGCTTTTATAGTTTTTTCAGAATCTCTGCTGGTTTAGTGTGGAGTTCTGGGCTTCATATGAAGGGCTGGGAAGCTCTCTTCACAGAGTAGGGAGGTAAAACAATTCCTTTCCAGCTGGGGACCAAGGAGAAATTTTAGGCCCAAGAGTGGAAACAACGGTGAAGGAAGAGAGGGAACAAGGAGGATGGAGCTTCATAACCTGAGGCTGTAATTGGACAATTAACTCCAATCTGCTCATGGACCAAAACCTATAAAAGTGTGAGACCTCATGCCCAGGCATCCATTTTGTGACCACTGTGATTCGACTTGGGTGTAGCCCCAGGCTCTTGCCCTGCCCAAGGTGCATCCTTTCAATTAATACCTATTTTATTCCTTTTGCTCTCACTAGCCTCTGTTCCAGGTCAGCCTTTCTAGGCATCATTCCAATATGAGAAGGTACAAAAGGGGAACCTTTTTTTGCCAGACAAAAGCTGACAGCCCTGAGAGGTATCAAAGAGGGACCCAGTCCTGTTTCATCCTCAAACCAACCTATTCAGGTGAACCCCAGTAACAGAAGGATTTGGCTCCTCTATCTCAGAGTAAAGCTGATGCACCTCAGCTGACTTCATTGGAGTTTTGCTCCCACCCACACGGTTGGTTTCATCAAAGTAAACTCCTTTCTGTGCCTTTTCAAAATCCTGCTGATGTGTCCCATGACTGCTGCTCCCAGTGACACACACGAGGCTGATATTTTTAGTATAATTTATAATTTAGAACTTTTTTTTTTATCCAATTAAAAAATGAAATCTAGTCAACCGAATTTATGCCCCGAAGGAGAAAACAAACCTCAGTTTATTGTAGAAGTGTCAGTATTGTACAAGTACTGTTTCCCAAATCTGAAATGAAACCTGAAGGGATTGTCACACAGCCTTTGCTGAGAAATATTGACCCTATCTAATGAAAAGCAAAATAGCCATTCAGTAGTCGTTCTTCAGCTGGTTTTGGTTGGGGTTTTTTGGTACAATTTCAGTCCCAAAAAATGCACCATGTGAGAGTGGATGTAAATATGAGCTTCTGCTATGAGTAGAGGGTTCTGGAAGCGTGCAGGTGTAATGCAAAGTCCTTGGGAAATACTAATTCAAACAAACCAGCAGGTAAAAAAAATCATAACAGATACTTGGATTGTATATGTGGGGATACGTTCATTGAACTTGCTACATATTTATATTAGCTGATTTTTTTTTAATCCAGGTGGAGCAAATAAATTTACAGGAAAATAATAAGTATTTTGCAGACAAGTTCACCAGAAGGTGATGGGTGAAGACCATTTGCAATCTTAGCTAAAAGTGAATCAGAAAAATATGAACAGAAGGGTCATTGAAAGTAAGAACATGTGACAAACCTCTCTGCAGCAGGAGTGGTTTTTTTTCAGTTTGTGCTCAGGGGCTGAAAATCAAACACAAATGTCAAAGGTTCACCTGGTTCTTCAGGCTGCTTTTTCTTTTGTTTTGTTGCTTAAATGTTTTAAAAAAATGACACAAAGAAAGAGGGAATAGCTGTCAGAAAGTGTCTGTGAGCACGCACAACCCTTTTCAGCCAGGTATTTTTCCTTCAGACATCTGCAGCTTTTCTTCCTGGTCGGATGTCATTAGCATATAATTAAGGTGCCAGATCCGTGCCATTTTCCTGTATGCTTAATGGGGTGAGTTCCTGAGGTTTCCTGGGAGGTTTCTTCCTCCCAAGCTGAGGTCAAACAGTTAGCCAGTCATTCCTTCCCTCCTTCTATTTATAAGCCATAAGAAGCAGGATGTAGTAACATTCTCTTGTGGTTCACCATAAGGAAAATATTCCATTTCTCTTTGGAGACAATCCTCAACAGCTCGACAGCAGCAGAACTTCTTTTATGGAGTGAAAATGGGGGAAACCTCTGTGTGTGTGTCCTGCCTGCCAGGCCCAGCAGCAGAGGAAACCCCTGGTGAGCACCCCTGGGCCTGCCCTTCTGCCCTTCCACACCTCTCCTTCCTCCTGTCCCTCTGTCTCATCATTCATTTCAGCCTTAAAGCCCTTCCTCAAATCTAACGCTGCGATTTCTCCCCAAAATCCACGTCCTGTGCCTAAGGATTGCAGTGCTGGGTGAGCTCTGCCCAGAAATTGAAGCCAAGTGTTTGAGCAGCCACAGAAATGTCTGGAGGGGAGCCACACCGGCCCTGCAAGGGCACCTGGAATTCTTCCCGAGTTTGTCAGTGCCTGCTCCTCCTGGCCCTTCTCTGAGTGACTCTGTGCCCAGGGCGTGTAAACAAAGGAGCCACGAAGGGCTCCATCAAGTCTCCTGGTGCCTGGGAAGAGCAGGGGATGCTGCCGGGCGATCCAGCTGGAAAAGCAATCACTGCCTTCCCCAGCAAAGGAGCTCAGGGCTGAGCCCTGGCCCCTCTTCAGCTGCAGACAAAGGGAGACACAAGAGGCTCGCTGAGTCCCAAATAGCTCCTCAGTGGTCAGGAGGAAACGTCCCACGGGTTTTGTTTTTCCCTTCAGGATGTCAGCATCCCGTCCTTTTGAAATCTTTGTGTTGGAGCAGTAGTCCCCACCTCTGCTCAGCCCCGCTTTTCTCTGGGAAGAGCTGGGGGGAGGAAGGAGCAGAAAACACCACTGGTTTTCAAAAGTGAGAACTTCCCCCGAGAACAGCCGAGGTGCTGCTTGAGATCACAGGCTTCAGGCTGCCCAGCACTTGAAGCTCTCCCGTTATTTTTTTTCCTTTCCAAGATGCTCCTTGATGTCCGTGTCCCTCCCTCTCTCTTTATTTAAAGCCCGAGGCGTTGCAAACCACAGCAGCAGAGAGGAGCTGGCTGTGTCCAAAGAAAGAGCAATTTGCCTTAATCTTGCATTTCAATATCTGTGGCATTAACTTTGGAACCGAACAATGAAAACGCGAATTTTGGCGCTTTTCGCCCTTTAGCTGCTTCTAGTTTTAGTGGGAGCATCCAGTGTATGGGCTCACTCCAGATATATTCTTGTGTTTTTAGAGTAAAAATTAATCTCCACCTTTCTCTCCCTGCTGGGCTAAACATTCAACTCTGTGTGGCTGTTTTCCATGCAATACACATGCATGTTGGATACAAAACATGAGGGGGGAACATTCAATTAATGCAATTAACTAAGACACAGAGTCGTGTTTCATGCTAATCATTTCTGTAATCCAACAAAAGCCTGCCCCACTTTTTTTTTTC
>VXBQ01011258.1:29450-80120 GCA_013400175.1 Phainopepla nitens | reverse complement strand
TTTTTTTTTTTTTTAATCTGGAGCTGCCACCGACTTTCCAGTCTGCTGCACCAGAGCCATCCAAAATGTAGGTCAGGCTTGCCAAGTCCACTTCTGCATGAAACAAGGCGTGTTCTCCCCCCCGGGGGAAGGATCCTCTCCACCTCTCCTGCTGCCAGGATTTGGCCTGTGACAATTCCTGTTGGCCAGTGCCTGCTTCCCTCTCCCTTAGGGCAGTGGGAAGTCACATCCCTGTGGTGCCCCGGCTGGGTTTTGGTAGCATCAGCCTCAGGAGGGTGGCCGTCCACCTCCAAACCCGAGCCTGTAACAAAAGAGGGTCCAAAAGTGGCAGCAACTGATGCCTGGAAACAGAGACCAGGTAGAATAAAAGGATAAAAGGTGTTTATTGAAAGGGTCCAGCTTGGGCAGTGCAGGAACCCCACTGGGGCTACACCAAAGTCAAACCCACAAATGGTCACAAAATGGCCGCCGGTCACGGGGCCTCACACTTTTATAGGTTTTGGTCCATGAGCAGATTGGAGTTAATTGTCCAATTACAGCTTCAGGTTATGAAGCTCCATCCTCCTTGTTCCTTCTCTCTTCCTTCACTGCTGTTTCCACTCTTGGGCCTAAAATTTCTCCTTGGTCCCCAGCTAGAAAGGAATTGTTTTGTCTCCCTGCTCTCTGAAGAGAGCTTCCCAACCTTTCATATGAAGCCCAGAACTGCACCCTAAAGCAGCACAGAATCTGAAAAATATAAAAGCTAAAACTGAAGGCATCATAGCTCCAGTGATCCCAGTTGAGCACAAGGGCCATCCTCCCAGAAGTTTGAGTGCAGGTGTTTAAATCATGCACCAGATGGTCTAAAGTGGTTCCTGGCAGCAGGAGGGAAGGGGACGAGGGCTCCTCCTCAGCCTGGCTGCTCGTAGGAAGGCAGGCCGGGAAGCTGGAGAGGAAAAGGCCAAGGGCAGGCCAGCCAAGCACGCCAGGGAGGCAGCTGTGCCTTGGGAAGCTCGGTGGGAGCGGGCTCAGGCACCGGGGAAGCACCCAGGCAAGAACAGGGTACCCCAGCCTCACGTGTGGGATGTGTCAGCTGCCTGTCTGTACCACTTGGGATCCTGGCAAGCCTTGGAGAAGAACAGGGAGATCCAGAGCTGTGCCAGGAGCTCAGGAGTTCCTGTGTCAGTTCAGCAGGTTTGGGTTGGTCTGTCAGGAGCGACCGCACCCCCTGGGACGGGGCTGTGCCACCCCCCAGCTGTGTGCAGCAAAGCAGCCAGCAAGTTTCTCTGCCTCCAGGAGGAATTTCCCCTGACTGGGAAAGGGGAGGCTCGCTCACTCTTTAATCCCTTTTCATGGAGTGATGCAAACTGTAAGAACTCCCTTGTGAGTGATGTCACGTCCAGACTCCTGTTTCCCAAGACAGGGGGTTACTGGGATGGATTTTCCACACTGGTTGTGAGGTAATCAGGGGTGCCCTGGGGTCAGCCCTGAGCACCATGTCCTCCTGAAAGCCACATTAATCAGTTGGAGCCTTTGGAATTTTGCCAAGTACAGATATCATGTTCAGCAGCTGCAAAACCCAGGTAAAACATTAAGGCTGGGAATGACAGGACAAGGGGGAATGGCTTCAAACTGACACAGAGTATGTTTAGGTTGGACATTAGGAAGGAATTCCTCCCTGTGAGGCTGGTGAGGCCCTGGCACAGGGTGCCCAGAGCAGCTGTGGCTGCCCCTGGATCCCTGGAAGTGCCCAAGGCCAGGTTGGATGGGGCTTGGAGCCAACCTGGGACAGTGGGAGGTGTCCCTGCCCACGGCAGGGGGTGGAATGAGATGAACTTTAAGGTCCATTCCAACCCAACCATTCTGGGATTCTGTGATTTAACTATAAGGAATTATTGGAAATCCCTCTCGCATGGCTGGGAAACTTTACAGACCTTTAAAAACCTGAATTTCCTTGAGTGCATTTGTGGGGAGGGGATAAGCCCACAGGGACACCAGCTCCAGGGAGATGCTGGGAGTCTGAGCCAGGTTCTTGCCTGTGTCCTGAGCACTGGAGTGGATAATAAGCTCACTGAAGCTGCTAGTTTCAGACAAAATGTTCCTTATCCAGTGAGTCAGCAACATCAGGCTGTTTCCGTGTGGAGCTGGGAGGCTCATCTGCACAGGCTGGGAGAGGCCAAAGTGACAGACAACTCTGAAGATGGTACAGAAGGGAAAAAGAATAAAAATAAAGAGGAATGGGAGTTCAGGGGAAGTCCCAAACGGAACAAGAAACCAATCTGACAAATCCATGTAGCAGTTGACTTGCTCCCCTTGTCCTGTGTACTCTGATGTGACATTGGAAGGAAAAGTGAAGTTTCTGTTCTGCCTGCACGGTTCTGCTCTATTCATCACCTTCAGCTCTGGGGCTGGAGTGCTCAGGCTTGTGGAAAGAGGAGCTGTCCTGTGCCGTCTCCCCACTGCCCCTCGGGAGCAGGAGCAGGAGCTGGAGGGAGCAGCATTCCCGAGGCAGCTGCTCAGGGGCCTCTGCTGCTGCACTTCCGAGCTGGTAATTAATGAAACACCCTGGGAGCAGTCTGCAGGAACGAGCTGCTGTTAATTAGCAATGCATTTGTCACGTGATGTGCAGAGATCAAGGAGAAGCTTCAGAAAGTCTGAGACTTAGCCCAGAAATGGTTTATGGGCTGTATTGGTTATTAGGCACGTTTTTATTATGTATCTTTAAAATCACTGCAACTTCTCTCGAAATTTTCTGGTAAAGACATAACCCCATCTGCTGGATCATCCAGAGCAGGTGAATAAAGGAATGATGAGCCTTCACAGCCTTCTTTGCACAGTTGCCAAGTGTGGCAGCACTGGCTGCAAAGTTCTCCATTGCTGGTTTGGACTGGCTGAGGTAACAAACACATCCCGAGGAGCTGTTTGCCATGGGATCACATGCCTTGGAGCAGGCAGCCATTTATAGAGCTCCAGAAAAGCCCAGAGCTGCTGGGGGTTATCACTGTCCCCAAATACCCTTGGTTCACAGGACACTGGAGCCATCTTTGCAGTGGCAGAGCAGTGGTGTGACTGGAACCCCAGAGGCAAAGCACACCCTGCTCATGTGGGAGCAGGCAAAAAGCTTTCCCAGGGCTTTGTGGACATGCCAGGATCCCATCCATGCACACATCCATGGCTCTATCCCTGTGCAGGCCTGTGTGCCTTCAGGGCTGCAGTGCTGTGCCTAATAAATCCCTGTGGCCCTGTAAAACCCAATTACTAATGTGTTTAAAATAAAAGATGAATGTGTATTTATAACCACGTGTAATATTTTATATAACACTCTACAACAGATGTCCAGGGAGCAACAAAATTTTAATTAAGGTTTTCTCATTGCTTTTCCTAAGGAGTCCAATCAAAGCCCCACTGAAAGACAGGAGTGAGACATTAAAAAAAAACCCACACAGTGACAAATGTTTACATGTATTTTATAACTTATTCTGTAAAGGACATCTGTGGCTCATCTAGTGCAAAAAAAAAAAAAAATCCAAGACTATCTGGTATGAAGCTTTGTTCTACTGATGCTTCTGTAATGATCATGCTGTGATTAGTGTGGAAAAACCTTCAGTGTCCTGGATTTTTTTTTTTTTTGTGTTTGTCACATGATTTATCAGCCCTTTATGAAGAGGCAGGAATATGTTTGATCTCTGGGTTGATGCATTTTTAAGGGAGTCTCTCAGCAACTCCAGCTCTGCAGGCTGAGGGCCTTGCAAGTTCCATTGGATTTAAACCACTTATGGGCACAAACAAACCTTATGCCTGGTTTGCAAAGAGGGACTTGAAGGAAAAAGTATTTGGAGAGTTGCCCACTGTCCCTGGGAGTGTCCCTGAGGGGACACCGCAGTGGCCTTCTTGCTCCTGGGAGCTTCCTGGGTCGGGTCAGAGATGAGAGACAGGGACTCTTCCTTCTCATGGAAAAGGAGATTTTCTTGAGTTCCAAGGAATTTCCGAGCCGGTTCTAGAGGCTGGAATAATGCTGCTGGAGGGCATCTTTCTGCCTAACAGGTTATCTCCAGACCCCTGATCCCTTCTCCCCCACTCAGTCTGGGACCTCTCCTGGTTCCCTGTGGCTGGAGACAGGACAAAGCGAAAGAGGGACACACAGGCTGTTTGCACGTGAATTTTCCTTGCATGCTGAAGCAGACCCAGACTGCCTGTGAGCCAGGCTCCCCAGGAGAGCCATCAGCGTGCTCCAAGTGGAGTGGGAGAGCACAGGAGTCATTTGTTTGCTGCCCTAGTGCAGTGCCTGCTCCATTATATTTAGGTGTTATTAACTGTGATCAGGTGCACGATCAGGAGACGGAGCTGCTTTCATGAATTGCATTTAATATTCAGAGAAGGCTGCTGTGATGGTGCTGGAACATCACGGTGTGAGTGATGGGATGGAAATCAATTAACAGGTGGAAAAATAGGCTGGTGCATGCAAAACTCTCTGAAAAGGACACCCACTTCTTCCTTGCGATCTTACTCATGAGACAACAAAAGGGAACCCACACAGATGAAGGCTGAACCATTCATTTGGAAGTTTTTAATTTCTTCCCTAAGGGAAGCTGAAGAATATTTTTAAAGTGTCTACAGTGTTATAAACGCTCCTTTTTTGGTGTCAAGCACTTGCTTTTATAGTACATCTTGCGTGCTGGATGCTGATTTCCCAGGATGGCTGCACCTCAGATCCTGGTGGGGCTCAGGGGAGGCATCTGTGGTGTGACCCTTTCCAGCGAGATGGACAATCTTTTCTGCAAACTGCTGTTTCTGAGGGGGAGGGCTAAAGTCTCTCCTCATTGTTTTTCCTTTTTTGGATCCTGTCTTTGAACCTGTTCTATGAATTGGGCAGCTTTATAAAGAAAGCAACTTCCAGACCTGTCCAAAACTGGCTTTCTTTCCAAACTCCTCTCCACTGCTTTTTTTCTCCATGCTAACCTGGCAAGTCAAGTTTCTGAGGCTCTTTCCTAACAACAAACAAGGTGACAAACACCTCCCTGAGATGCTCTGAGTGTTTTCCTTCCAGACCACTTCACTCTTTTTGTAATATTTTTATTGCTGCTTCTTTTCTTTAGCACATGTCCTGCTCTGGGAGCTGCAGTCACTCCTGGCTGGTGGAGTTTGTGCACCTGGAAATCACCTGGAAATAGGCCCTGTGTCCCGTTTGTAGGCAGTTTGTCACTTCCAAGGCACATACAGAGGACATGGTGCACACCTTGCAGTCGGTTCTGACAGAAACTCTGCTGTTTGGTCTGGGTTTCCCAGGCATTTAGCATCTCAGCAGGTTATCTGGGAAAAAAATTGTTGTCTTTCAGGCAGAGTTATTAGGGATGACAGCCAAAAATGAGTGACATCAGGCATCATGAGGACACAGGGATGCCACATCCCTGAGGAGCAGCTGTGTCCTCAGGGAATTTCCATGGCCTTGCCTCCTTCTCACCTCTGGCTGTGACAGAATCATGGGTGCTGATGTTTGGGGAGAGAGAGAGAGGTTTGTAATTTCTCTGGCAGAAACAGGCCACATCCACTCAGCGGGGAAAAGAGTGGCATTTCCCCATGCCTAGAAATGGGAATGCTTGGAGGAAAGTGCATTCAGCCAGATCTGCAGCCCCGAGGATCCATGGCAAAATCCCCTCTTCCTCTGTGCTCTATTCCTGCCCCTTCCCCTCCCAGCCCTGCTGCTCCTGCCCCTCCCAGGCCAGGGATGGCTCCCAGACACACACACACACACACACACACACACACCCTCCACACCGTGTGGCCACAGCTTCCCGAGTGCAGCACACTTAACAAAGCAAGAGGAAAGGTACTAAAAAATGAATGCGTGGCAGATGGCCTGATAGGACAAAGCTGAGTCTGAGGATTAAGCAGACCATAATAAAAGCTGTCATTACAGGTTGTCATCATTGGTGAGTTATTTATTAGCTCTAAACAGTGTTCCCCTCAGACACCAAATGTCAAATGTTTTAATATGTAGGACCCAAATCTTCCCCTTCCAGCTGCTCCCATTTCGTCCTGCCAGCTGCACCGTCTCATCTTCCAAGACCTGCCAATGAGCCCAACATTAACATACCTTATTATGCACATTATTTTGCCAGTAGAGGCCAGATGAGGCCAAATCATGCTGATAATAAGCCCTGCTGTCATTAAATGCTCTTATGCATGCTACTGTTGATCCCCAAACCTTCACAGAATATTAATAAGGGCATGCTTGGCATTTGCTGCAAAGATTCTGGAGTGGATGACTTCGGCATTTATTAGATCTGTCCACAGTCCGAAGGGATTTGTGGCTACACCAGTCACTTCTATAACTCAGGAGAAAAATATGAGGTGCTTGGTATGAAAAATATTCCCAATTCTCAGAGGATTTCTTTCTCCTTTAAAAAGGAATTGTGGTTTGGGGTTTTGATTTGGATCCTTAGAAGGAAAGAAAGGAAGGAAAAATGAGGGAGTTGCCTGAGGATGATCCAAATATTTAATTCTCATTTTTTGAAAACCTGTTTTAAGGTCAATTTGAAATGAAAATGTCATTGTGAAATGAGGAGCTGAAAATGCTAGTGTGAAAATAGCAGCTGAAACATTTCAAATTCTCTGAACGCCTATTTTTTTTTTCTTTTCCCACTGAAGCAATGTATGATATTTTGACCTGAAGCTGTGATTAGCTTTAGTTAACCTAGAACTACATTTTCCTCTGATTTCACTGCTTGGGAAAAAATAGTCACCTGCTTTAAGTGTTCTGGCTTTTGAGGAGGAGGTATTTATGTTATAAAGTTCTTTTGACTGAAAGTTTCAGCTGTTATTGGAATCTTCTGATTTCTTCTCTTAAGGTACTTATGCTTGTAAAATACAATTGTTTTTCCTTTTCCTGTCCATTCTCTGCCAGTATTTTGACAGTTTTTATGTAGCATGATTTCAACAGGGCAGCAGCACATAAAAATGGTGGGGAAAAGCGTCACAAGCTCTCCATTGTAACATGACCATAAATTCAAGCCTTATTTCAGTTATGGGTGGCCACTTCTGATACCTAAAGGTTAAAGCCTCCCTGGCAGTGATTAACTAGTCAGGATCTCAGCCAGATTTCAGTACTTGAGCAGCCACTACTGTGGAAAATAACTTGAAATGTTTCCCCTGACCCTTTTGTCAAGCTGTCAGTGCCAGTGATTGATTTCAATTTGTGCAGAGCCCAGGGCTGTCTCCCAGCTATAATTGTGACCTAATGTGCAGCACTGGACAAGTCAAGGTATATCTCTGCATTTCGTGATCTCCTCTACACCCAAGGGCACAGGGAATTGGACAGGACTCACAGGGATGTTGGATTGAGCTGCAGAGGGGCTTTTAAGAGTCTCAGCCAGTTAGAGAATTCCTCTCACCTCAATTCAAAATTGGCCAGAAAGATCAGAGCAGAGCAGCCCTCGGAGATGGCAGCACTGCACATTCACAGACAGCAGTCTGGTGGAAAGCAGAGCTCTCTTTTTGTTAATCCAGTCCTTCTGCTCAAAGAGAAAATTTGGCTGTTAACACTTCTGGGACCTCTTTGCAGAAGCTGAGCTGATGGCATCAGGCTTGTGTCACGTGCTGGGAAAAGGCAGGGTAAGAATTTTGACTTCAGCTGACTTGTAGTCTAAAAAAATCCCATCAGAAAGCAGGCACCTGCATTTTTTCACCAGAAAAATGGTTATAGATTAGAACATACCTTTAAAAAAACCCCAACATTAGATAACATTTTCTGTCACCAAACAGAAAGAAACACAGAGCACGGGCCTAAAATCAGAGTCACAGGGAAGGACCAAAGTGTTTTTAGATTGTCTGCGTTCCCAGCCTGAAGTGAGGGAACAACTTTAACCAAATTTAGCCAAGCCCCAGCCATTCTCTCTGTGGTTGGTTTCAGCTGCACATGTCCCATCGAGGAGCAGCCCTTCCCAGCTGCACACAGGCAGCTTTGTTTACAGCCTGGGAAGGATCAAATGGGCTCCACTGGAGGCAAGGGATAGCAAAGGAAGGCGTTTTCCTCTGAGTGATCCTTGCCCACAGAGGAAGCTTTGTAGCTTCACAAGCCAGGGTACAATATGTTCAACATATGTCAGTCTTTCCTCCCAGCAAGAGAGATGAATCACCTGTTTTCTGCAGAAGGGAGATGTTTAAATGCTCTCTGTTCATGAAGAGGGGGGAGCCGTTCTCTCATTGTGATTGATGCACGTTAGTAACAACCCCGGCTAGGGGTGTAGCCTGTGCAGTTGGTGCTTCACCACTGCTGCTGGCAGAAGGGATCTTGAGGAAAGGCCTGTTTTCCATGAATAATGCAAATTGTTTGCAGTTCCAGTAATTCAAGGCCCAGGGTAGGAAGTTTGCTTCATTCTGCGTGGGGTCACGCTTCCTCCCCACGGGCATTGATGGTGTGGCGGGGAGCCTGCTGCAGGCTCCAGAGGAACTGTGTCACCTGGGGGAAACAATCTGGCTCATAAAGACATGGAATTTGGGTCTGGAGACGGGTAAGACAGGCAACACATCTCCCAGGGAAGGGAGCTGTAAAAAACACCTACAGCAAAACATGCACGTGGGGGCTTCAGTCCACCCCTGCTGAAGAAAGCATTTCAGTCCAATGTAATAGCAACAACTCATGGGCTTAAGTGCTTGCTAAAAGCCAAGTTTCTGTCAGAAACTCCCCAGAATAAGTGTGGTTTGCACATCAGGCTGCAGAGCTAAGGGAAACATTGCTGTGTAACCTCAAGAAGAGCTGTGGAGGCTCCACTGTAAATCTGATCCTTGCAATTATTTCCATGATGACAACACCCACTAGCCTTAGCTGGAACCTATTTGTGCTGGGGACGCTGCAAATGGGGCAAAAAAAAAAAAATGCTTCTTTCCTCAGAGAATTTGTGAGATAAGTATGTGACAAGGCAGTGAAGGGCAGAGGGAGCCCAAGGAAACCTGAAATGATTTGTCAGGTAGAGGGTTTCACTCTTGAGGCCACTTGTTGATTCTTACCAACTGCAGCTCTTTCAGCTGGCTACACACAGAAATCTGTGGCAGAGTCAGGAAGGCCCCCAAGCTCATTTTACTGTTTGCTTTGAACCAGCTTCTTTTAAAATTGTCATATAAAGGGGAACATAATTCTTCCCCTGCCTGGCAGGAGCAGGGAGAAATATTACTTTGAAAAGGCCAAATGGCTCAAACTGTTTTTGCAACCAGCTTTTCTCAGTGTATGAATTGGTCACTCACATGAGGGCAAACGTTCTTGCCCCGAGGTGAACACACACCCCAAGGCAGGTCAGGCTCCCTTAGAGAGCACGCCTTCATTTTTGTGGGAACAAGGAACAAAAAATGACCCAGAAGAGCACCCTGGGTGCTCAATATCACAGTTTGCTTCTGGCCATGGGGCAGGGCAAGAACGGGGAGTGGAGTGCAAAAGAGAAGTTGTTGCTCTAAACTCAGCTTGAACTGAAATAGTTCAACAAGTGAAAATTATTGCAGTGTCCTGGGAATAAAAATACAGAAGGATTTATCGGGGAAGCAAGTAGTTAGAGCAAACTTCAAAGCCAATCCATGCTTTGTGGTTGAAATTGTGTCCTGTACTCCCAGAGGCTCTGATCCCTAGAAGCAGAGGTGGTTTCTGGGGAAGGAGCACATTTTCCCACCCTGCTCTGTGCATACCTTCCCCACCCAGCTGTGGACAGGCAAGGTGAGCTCGTGGAGAGCCCCCACGTGTGGATGTACAGCTGCCCTGCTGCCTCATCCCAGAAACATCCCCGAGCTGGGCCTTGGGACACTCCTTCCCTCCATACTCCTTCAAATACTAAAAGCTTTTTCTCCCTCTTGCCCTCCTAGTTTCGTTCATTTAATGATAGATTAGTCATGGCCCAAGGGTTGATTACACTGAAAACTTTCCTCAACTCTCAGAGTATTTCACAGTGCTTAGAAAAAAGGGCAGATAGACCCCACTGGTCAATCAGAACCAAGCTCCTGCTGATGCCTTTTAGCCATCTGCAGCACATCCTGCTCATGTCAGCAACTTCTAACATCTACTACTCATTTTAATCCTCTGTAAAATATGCAAGGGAGTATGGTGTACATAATGCATGACCCAGGCTGTTAAAGTGTTACGAATTCTGTTCCAATGGCTCTGAGATCTTAGCAAATCCATTGGCTACAGGCAGAGGAAAATAAATCTTTCCCCTGACTGATTCCATCGTGTCCCTCTGCTTGGCACTGGGACACTCCCCATGCCGCCTTGGCCTGAATGCTGGAGGTGGCAAATTTCTCTCAGCACTTTTGTTTTTAAAAGTCCAGAAATATTCCAGAAATATACGAAGTAAACGTGCTAGCTTGTGTCAGGATCACTCAGAGGGTTATTCTTGTTCTTTGAGGTTGAAAAGTTTAATTGCAGCCCCGAGCACAAGAGTTGTGGCAAACCCTGAGGCTGAGACTGCTCTGCCATTGCATGTCAGACAGCCTGGTTTATACACACCATGTTTTCCTCTCACCACCATGCAGAGTTTGGGTTATGCAAGTCTGCTTTGGCATTAAATAAAACATTTTGCTTTTGCAGCCTGACAGTTTACGAGCACTGAGGTAAATGAACAGGCAGCACTGCAGATTAATACCTTTATTATCAGCTGGGATATTTAACCTGCCCATGGCCCCACTGCTGCCCCAGCCTGCTCCAAGCCCGTGCTGGGGAAGGAGGGAATTTAGGTTGCTTAAAAATCTTTTTCAAGATTAATTTTAGTCCATCTGTGCAGCACAGTCAACATGACCTCTATCTTTTATTACCAGAGGAATCCCAGATACATTAACTTAAAGCTGGGCTGTTTGTTTAAAAAGCCACATTTTGGCTTTTCAGACTTCTTCAATCATGTTTCCTCTTCATGTAAAATTCATGGCAGGATGTTTCAAAACTCTGCCTTGTACCCAGGTGTGTGATTCCCATGCATTTCAATGTATGGGGGTATTTTGCTGTATGGAAAACCAATTGATCTCCCTACAGAAAAGCTCCAGGTTTAACATCTCCCCTTGCTGTCCGTGGAGGTAACACAGCAGGAAAGGAATATCCTGGAATGCATTACAGGAATGTGGTCTTAGGTCCTTGCTGGGATAGAAGTGGTGCTGGTTGCAGAGTCAGGCTCCTGGCAGGCAACAGGTGGGACACAGAAACCCCAGGCTCAGAAATTCTCCAGGAATTACCTGGAGATAATGCAAATACACTGCATTTCCTTGAGCTGATAAAGGGCTCCATCTGCAAACACGACTTTAGGTGTCAAAATCTTCTGTGTCTGCTGATTCACTTCATGTGTGCACACCAACGTTTTATGGAGTTGTAGCTTCTCCTGCTTGCTATAAATCTCTTTAGAAGGGATCAAGTCATACAAGCTGAGAATTCACAAAGCATGTTGAAATCCTGGCCCTGCTAAAATGAGTAGGAGTCTTGCCTTTGGCTTCTGCAAGGCCAAGACTTTACCCACAGAGTATAAAGAGCAAGAGGATTTCTTTGGGCTTTAAAGTATTTTTCTTCTCCTTACTGGCACTTAGAGTTATACAGCACTTTTTGATTATTCTTTTTTTTTAAACCTGATTTTGCCTTGCTTCCAGAGCAAGCAAAGGCAGTGCTCTGGAGGGTGTTCTCTACAGAGTACTGAGTGCCTAATCTACTAATGAACCGTAATTATCCTTTTCTTCAATAGAAACTGCACTTAGCCCTAAGCCTTGTGGGTTGCTGATTCAGAGAAGACACAGGTTCTGGGTGAGTTTTTTGCACAACAATACCCATACGTGCACCTAGACCAGGAAAAATGGCTTTCCTGTGCCTATCAACTCATTTATCTGACTTGTAGAGCAGCAGAACAAAAATAAAATAGGACTCAGAGTAATTTGGCTTTACCACAAATTCCTGTCCGTCTGCTCATTGTGTATTTTTGTCCATTTTTCTGTTTTCCATGGCTTGAAAATTCTTAGTGTCAGCCCTCACTTTGGGAACACATTGATATAAGTCCTCAGGCAGTAAATAAGACACTTCTGTCATATGTGTACAGCTGAGAAACATCCAGGAGTATCACTCAACACAACCAATTTCTACACTGTGCTCATCCTGAATTCCTGTTACCATGTCTAGATAATTTTATTTACTCTAGGAATAATCTCCAACAGAAATTCAACTGAATTACTGCATAATCCAGGTACAAAATTCTCTGCCTCAAGTTGGACTTGCAGATTGAATTAGCTGCTTTGCCTCAGAGGAGAGGCTAAAATAAGGTCAGGTCTGCATTGTGTGGAGCTCAGGAATGTGCTGGCTCTGCTGGGCTGGTGGAAGAAAGATCTCCAAGCTCCCCAAGGTCTCTGGTTCCCTTTGATGTGCCCAGTTTCCCTGAGAGAAAGGCATCACTTCCTTTTGGGGACTCCTGCCCTTTCCTGATTCAGATGCCCACATTGCAATAAATCCCTTTTTCTGCCACTCAAAATCCCTCACTGCCAACCCAGGTAGGTGCACTGCAGTCACAGCCAGACTCCTTTTGTTGCCAGTCCATCTGTGTCTATTGCACAAGACCAAAATTAGTATTTCCAACACCAAAAGCAGCCTCNGCAGTGGCACTACATGCTCTTTTGTGTGGCTCTTCCCAAAGAGCTCTCTCTAGTCCTCATTCCTCATAGAAAATTACAAGGCAGGGATGATCTGGACAGATTTTGGAGGTTTGTATCTACTTCAGACCCTTTCTGAGAGTGTTGGCAGAGAGGCCTTGCTGTGCCAGTGAAGATGAGTCCTTTTTCCTCCCTGTGGGAGAATGATTTCTGTAACAGAAGGACACACATCCACAAAGTGACGTGCTTCCTATTTTATTCCCTTTGTCCTCAAATTAACTCTCACAGAGAGGCCTCAAGTACTTTAAAGGCCAGCCAGGCAGGGCTGTGACTTCCCCGGGCTGTGTGCTCTGAAACTGGAGTCACTGTTCATCTGCTTGTGATCAGCCCAGCCTAAAGGGGGCCTTCATTACTTACTGAGTCCTTAAAAAACCCTCTTCATTTGCAGTCCCTTTGCCTGCAGAAATCATTTGGGCCCATATGCAGCACTATTTGGTTTTAAGTTCCCGTTTTGTTTTTGAGAACAAGAAGTTTCTCTCACGGGGCTCTGGCCAGGAGCTGCTCAGTGAATCCGTGGTGGTTTGCCCTGGACTCTGGTGGGAGTTTCAGCCACTGAGCTGTACAAACCAGTAAAGTTCAGCTCAGCCTCAAGTAGCTGACATTCAACTTAGTGACATTATGTGGTGATACCATTTCTCCTCCGGACCAGCTTCCAGGATTGCATTATTGGTGCCGCTGAAAAAGTTATTTTCCCCAGAAGTCACAGCAGGGATCAGAGCGGAATTCTTAGCATCCAACCCAAGATCCTCACTTAACTGAAGAAAACCCACCCATTTAAAAATCCTGCTTTATCTCATCTTGTCACGTGCCAGAAGTTTTCAAACACAAGTAGTTATTGTGGGTGTGAACCTGTTCCTTCCTAATAGCTGGAGACACCATTGAGGCAATCTATTGTCTCTGATAGGTGGAAATTAAGTCAAAACTACCCAAAAGCAATTCTTCCTCTGTCTGGAAAAACCTGAATGAAAAAAAATCTGTTTGGATGTCTGAACGGTGCATCCCCAGCAATTTCTTTTTATTTTCCCGACGGAAGAACACAAATTAAAATTGGAAGTTCCTTACACGTAGGGGAAAGCACTTTATAGGCTTATTTTGAAACGCACAACTTCTCAGCATTTCCCACTTCAGCTTGTAACCAATTTACAGCTGGAAGGGCTGAGGGCTAAAACCCAGGTAATTCAACAAGCAATTAAAGGCAACTCAATTCTACATGCAGACAACTCTCAAAAGTGGTTACTGGAGCTCCACTGAGCAGTGCATGTAGATTTTTATGCCCAGGGGAACATCACTGAGGTAATTGCCTTTCCATTTAGAATAAATATGTTTTATTCTTTGCTGCTTAACTTGGTGTTTTTTTTAAAAAAAATCGCCATTAACATGAAAAAAGAGACACTGCTCTCCAGGCAAAACAAAAGGCCTGAAAGTACTTGTTAAACAAACAGAGCATCTGCCATGAACATTAACTGCTTTGTAGCTGATTTTTGTGGGGTTTTTCCCCCCCCAAGTCTAAGCAGAGTTCGTCTGCATAATTTCAGGACTCTGTGCAAACTCAAGGACCTGACAGTATAAGAATAAACATCTTATTTTTCATTCACCTATTTTTCATTTCACTGGCTTATTTTAAGCTCCTCTTCACAATTTTCTACCTAGAGCATCATTCACAACCATGACTAACGCTAAGTCATTTTTGTTGCCTGCATATGTTGCGTGTTTTACAGCTTGTGGGGAGTTTTTAGTCATTCACAGCATTGGTTTGATTTGAATTAAATCTTTCTGAAGTTACCTTTTGCTTCCAGTTATTGAAAGAAATACCTACATGTCACCAGGCATCTCCTCCCAAAATGAAAACCTGGATACAAAAGGATGGAAGATGGGATGCAAATGGAAGAAGGGAAGGGGAAGGCTTGGTGTGTCTCTAGAAGGAGAAGAGCAGAAAGATGGAAAGAATTCAGAGGGAAGGCAGTAAAATCCCCACCACATACAGCTCAGCTTGACTTAGCACTGGGGCTGCATCAGAATCTCCCATGGGGATAGTTTTGATCTGAGAGCTGGCTGGAAGGAGCCTGAAAACCGTGAGCAAAGAAATTGGCTTCTCCCGTAGGATTTCTACTGGGTTCAGTGACACAGAGCTTTGTCTGTCTTTTGCAAACAAACAGGTTTCTGTCACAGATCCCCAGTTCCACCATCAGTTTCTCCTGCTCTGATTGTTGCTGATGGCTCAAATCAGAAGGGCTAAGGAAATAAGGGAGCAAATTCTCCTCTTGCTATGGGGAATTCCATGGGCTCACTGAGGACAGGGCTGGAAGGGTCCTCAACAGACCAATCTCACAGCTCAATGCAAGATCAGCTGGGCTTAACCCCCTGACAGATGTAACTCCAGCTTGTTCTCAAAAACTTTCCCTGCTGCAGCTTGGGCTTTCCAAGGCAAGCTGGTCCTGATCTTTGCCCAAAGCTCATTAGGAAACTTTCCTCCCAATTAACCTAGATCTTCCCTTGAGGCCATTAATGCTTCCTCTGTGCCCTGAGCACATGGAAGAGCAGTTTATTGTTTCCTCTGTGCAGCCTTCTTTTACGCATTTTAAGATTACTGGCATCTTTTCCTTCATTTTTCCTTTCTTTAGCCTGAACACTTCCATTCCCTTCAATGTTTCCTCACAGGTCTTGTTTTTTAGACCTGGTTCTCTTTGAAATAGTTTTCACCTGACCTCTTTCTTGGAGAACAGTCCCTAAATCTAGACAGAGCAGACCAGCCAACATCATCACAACTTGACCCAGGAGTGTGAAATGATTATTTTTGTTGGTCTTAACTCATGGCATTCCTGCCTGTACCTCTGACCACTGGGTGCTTCCTTCTCAGCAGTTGGTCATTACAGATCCAAGTTCATCCTGTAGTCACTAAACAACCCAAACTTTTCCTGCAAAACCACTCTGAAGGTGATTATTCTGCCCAGTGTTTGTGGGGATAGTTCAGGGCAGTCTCCCATGTTGATAGTGATTGACTGAGAAGTGTTATCTCACCGTCTTCCTCTTCCTTCCTCTATTTTGGGAGCTGGGGGCAGCTGACAAGGCCACTGGCTGAGCCCTGGCCTGGAGTTAGGGTGACCGAACAGGACGTGGGAAACTGCTGGCCCTGAGAGATAAGGACAGATAAGGTGAGGGAAGTGACAGATAAGGGCTGGATTCTGCAGGTGGTTCAGGAGGTGTTGAGTGAGCAGTGGCCAGAAGTCACGGATAACTGGAGAGAATCCCTCAGGGAGCAGGACCCTGCAGGGGCAGGGATGCACAGGTTGTCACATCCAGGAGCAGCAGCTGAGGACAATATCACCCGGGGAGCAGTGGCAGAAACTCCAGACTTGGTGCAGAGGTGGCAAGGTCAGGCCACTTGAAGGAAAAAGTAATTAGGGGTGGGTGGAGAAACAGGGGAGGAAGAAAGCACAGCACAGGAAAAGGAAGGATTGATAGATGGGGGAAAAGGAGGATAAAGAACTGCGTGCCAGGCAGTCCTGAGCTTGATCACAGCTCGTGTCCCAGAGCTGCTGCCCTCATCATCCCTGTCTCCGTGGTCAGGAGGATGGGGACAAGGAGGGTTGCCTCTCCTGGCAAATCCAGGGAACATGCAAAGACAGATTGAGCATCCTGGTGTCACCGGGTCCTTGCCTGTGCCAAATCTGATGGCATCACCATCTTCCCTGTGACTTCCCAACACTCCTGCAGAGCTTTTATTCTAAGCTTGATAGCTTGTTTGAGCCTTTGCTCAGCATGGCCTCACAGACCCAGTGTGCTGCTGCTCAGGAGAGAGAGTTAGAGGCCAGGAGAGGCATTTATTTAAGGCGGTGTTGTCACTAAAGCCTCCATTCCTTCAAACCTTGGCTCAAGAATACAAGAAAACGATTTTACACTGTTGCCTTGTCCTAGCCAAGATTCAGACCCTTCTGAGTGAAAAGTTATGTGCTCCTGCCTCTCATTTCCTCTCTTTCCTTTTATTCGGACATTTATTTATCATCCAAACCCAGAAACCTGGGGATTAATTTATTCTTTACAGAATGCAAAGAAATGTGGGTTTTTTTTTAATTTCCAGATCTTCCATGCAACAAGGAAGGAATATTTGTCAGCTACTAATTTTTCCCCTTCATATTTATACTTGCATTCTTTCTTTCTGTGATAGCTACTTCACTTCACCCTCTGACATTTTATTAGACAAAAATGGGAAACTCTGGCCCCACTGACGTCAAGAGGAATTCGAGTATCGATTTCCCTGAAAAAGCAGTTTCAAGCAGTGACCTGGCAGCCTGCACAAACCTGTGCCCAGGCTGTCTGCATGCAGGGGGCCGTCACCCTCATCACACAGCCCTTTCATTTTCCTCTTATCCAGCTCTAGATCCAGCTCAGAAATCCTCATAAGAATCAGTAACAGACTGGAAAGATGTGAGCCTTGATATTAACTATCTGCTTTTACAGTTTCTCTGATGTTGGCTTCAGTTACCCATAACTGGGGGTCGTGCTTGGCTGCCAAGTCACTGAGCAACTTCCTCTGTTTAAACAGAATATATAAGCCTTACTCTTTTCCAGAGTTCATGACTCTTTTGTGAAGTGTTTTATGATACAGTTGTTACAGAATCCACCATCACAGTTACAGCTCCAGACAAGGCCTCACTGTGGGCCTGGCTTCGAGCCCATTTCCTTGAATGGAGGTTTTTCCATTGCTATCAGTGGGTGAATAAATACATCAAACTGCACCACACACACCCCACTGCAATAACAACTCCACGGGGTTTGGAGGGACATGTCTAGGCATTGTTTTTTCCAGGGAAAAATCAGGGATCACAAATCCAGCCCCGTGGTGAGGATCCTCAAGGCTTCTGTGCCTTTGAGGCCCTTCAAACACACTTGGAATGCTTTTTCAGAGACTCCTAGCAGTGTCACTCAGTACATGAACCCTGTGTAGCCATGAAGTCACATAAACCTCCCAGTTCTGTCCCTCACATCCATCATTTCCAGAGACTGTGTTCGTGTGAGATTTAATACTGGCTGCTCAGTATTGAAAGGTGAAGCAGCCCGTGGAGTGTGATCCTTCCTTTTATCACAGCATTGGGTCAGGTCAGCTCAATAAGCGATGGCCTTGCGGTAGTGAATGGTCTCCAAAGGGCTCTGGGCTGCAGCTTCTTCTGCACAGATTCCCCACAAATGAAATGGGAGTGTTTGGGAGATGGTGCCAGTGCAGCCCAGTTAAGGAGAAAGGTAAATCGGCACATTGTGTCACCTGTAATGGTGTCACATTAAAATCACAGTTCTCTGTGAGGGATGCTGTAAATCAGCTTTTGGATGTCCTCTTTTTTAAGTCTCACAGGATACATTAATTGTCAGAGGAAGGCATGATACTGGCCTTAGGTATTTGAGCTGACTTAGCTGTTTTGTTACTGGGTGAATCACGGTGCAATCACAGTGTTCCTGCCCCTGCAGTTCAGGCTGAGCACCTAGAGGCCCTCACATGGGACTTTTACTGCACTGGAACGATCATGGTTTATAGTAAAAAATGTTAATACATCTTCATACAGGCAGAGCTTTTGATCTCAATCCTTTAGATCCCAATTCATCCTTTGCAGCCTGACTCCAAGGAGCGACCGATGCCAGATGCTGCAGAACAAGGACTGGATAATTTTAGAGCATTTTGGATAGAAGGAAATCTTTTTCCCAGCATTAGTTTGAAGCACCAGTTGGCCCCAGTTCTGAAGCATGTAGGGGAAGAGAAGGGGTGAGGCTGCACTTTAATTCCCCTTAATATAGATTTGAAATAGCAGGTTTTGTTTCCCATACAAATGCAGAGTTACTTTCTCTCCTATTAAACAACATCAAGGAAATAATAATTGAGAGCCAAAGGTTTTAGAACATTAAAAGGACAGAAAAATCTCTCTGGTGACTGCTAGGGCTCAGCTAATGCTGAGTGCCCAGTTCCCCTGGTCATCTGCTTTCCTAAAGCTCCCCTGAGTGCTCCTCCTATGGAAGTATCTGGTTTTCCAGCAGTAACTGTTGTTCCCTGGGCCTGAGGGACTTGAGCAAATTACTTCAATTGCTCTATTTTATTTGCTGTGTTTCTGTTTTTAAAGCAAACCAGCCCGGAGTTGGAAATCCCTTTGTAATGGACAAGAAAGTAACGAGATTCCCTGGAAGTCTGTATTAACATGCCAAATCAATTACAGGGTAATTAGCCAGAACTGTTACTTGTTGAAATCCTGTCAACAAAAATAACTCACACTTCCACTTCAGATTGCTCCAGCACCTCCATCTTCTTGACAAGGACTTTGAGAGAGAGACCACCTCCCCCCAGCCCCTACCAGACTGAAGGCAGGGAATGAAACCCAGATGTGTTCATCATGGCAAACACAGAATGGTGGAAAATGGTGGGGAGAAGGAGGACAGAACTGTCCTGGCCAAGCCACAATGCCTTTCCAGGGCAGGATGAGCCCCGTGGGCAGGCTGGACCCTGCTTTCCCTGGGGTAAGGCTGCAGGCTGCTGCTGCATTCCCTGATTTCTGTCAGCCCGCAGAGAAGGAGGCCCACTCCTGGGAAGCTTTATCTGCAATTCATTTAGGAAAGAGGCAGGTCCTCTCCTCTGACCTAATTGAAAACAGGCAGCCTCCCTCTAATTGTGCACTCTAACCGGTTCATGTGCATTAACAGAGGAAATTGGAGAGGAAAAGGGTTCTGAGTTGGCAATAATTTCCTGCACTTGAAGATCCATATGCCAGCTGTTTATCAATCTGTCCATCCATCCATCCATCCATCCATCCATCCATCCATCCATCCATCCATCCATCCATCCATCCATCCATCTCTAATTCACGTTATTCTTCTCCCTACAGAAACTTGACTTCAGGCAAAATACAAGCAGCAGGACTTTTTTTCTGTTCCAATTCTAGACAAGTGTGTAGAAGGGCACTGATTTTCCAAAAGGCACCTCAGAACCCATTTGGTTTTGTTATTTTTTTTAAGACTAAAAGGCCTCTTATTGCCAAAAGAGTTCATATTGCTCATCATTACTTTCAAAAGACCCTTTTTGTGTTCGGCTCCGCCTGCCCACAAGGAACACTCCAAGAAAGTGGTCAGTTTTGGTTAAAATATTGCAAAGCTGAAGGAGAGCCTTCATCAAACAGCCAGCAGGAATAGGGTGAGAAATGCCCTCGTCAGTCAGCAGCTTCAGGAGGTTTAATCTTACAAAGTGATACGTGTTCTGAATGCAGAGTTATATTAAATAATACCAAACCAGCAATTTAGGTGTGTGTTTGCAGTTCCAGCAATCACAGATCTCTACAGGTCTCAAGTTTTGTGAACACTGGAGTAGCCAAACAACTTAAGAGTTGTTTCAAAGTCACCACAGGGTTTGGAATCTTGATTGTATCTATTTGATCATACACTGAATGTGCTTAAGCAGAAATAGAAATGACTTTTAATTGCAATCAGGCAGCTGTACATACCAAAGTCACCGCAATATGCTAATGAGATGCTAATATATCCCTTTGCCTTTGCTGCAGTCTCTTTTAGAATTTTATCCCCCAAACAGGTTTTGCAACACACATATCAAGGTGGAGACTTTTGCAAAACTGCTGCTTATTAGGTGGAATTTCAGGGAAGCGGCAAAACTTGGAGCTTCATTTCCACATTGCCCTGAACCACCAGAATGGACAACACTTGAATTATTACCTGGGCTCTTTCCATGTCCTCAAATCCTGGGGCAAAGGGAACCTGCCTTCACTGTTATGGCTAACTGCAGAGTTATTGATGGGAATCTTAATACTATTTGTCAGGTGGAGGTTTCTGGAGGGAGGAAAAGGGGGCTAGAGGTTTAAAGCAATTCTGCTGGGTGCTGGCCAATCATGTAGACCAAGAACTGAAAGTGGGTGGTCTTGGAACAGAGCCAGTGGAAAGAGGGCCAGGAGATGGTGTCATCCTTGACTCCAACACATTCATGTTTTGGCTCTCTAGCAAGGGTTATTTTTTCTCTTTATTCTGCAGTTCAACACAAACATCTCCTTCGTTTTCTAAAATCCGTGGGCTGAGGTGTTCCACCTGCCAGGTGGAAACACAGGCCAGAAAAATCACAGCAAGTTCCTAGAAGGAAGGAACAGAGCAGGAGCAGGCCCAAGAGTAGCTGTTCCACCTGCCAAGCCACCCAGCCAGGAGCAAACTTGGCTTTGGGCTCTCAGAAAGGTGTGTGGAAGAGCCTTGAAAATCACAAAATAAAGCAATGTGATGCTTTATGCAGGTCTGTGGGACCTGCCCACACACTGAGCTTTGACACTTACCTTGAAGTGTTTTGGTGTAAGGTGGGTGTAAGGCTTTGGTATCATCCCCTTAGTATTAAGCAAAAAAATAAAGTTTTAAGCAGAGCAGTTTGACATTTTCCTAGAAGTAGGAGGGATTTAAAAAAAAAAAAAAGTATTTTTCTTTTCTTTTCTTTTCTTTTCTTTTCTTTTCTTTTCTTTTCTTTTCTTTTCTTTTCTTTTCTTTTCTTTTCTTTTCTTTTCTTTTCTTTTCTTTTCTTTTCTTTTCTTTTCTTTTCTTTTCTTTTCTTTTCTTTTCTTTTCTTTTCTTTTTTTTCAGTAGGGGTTGGGCACGGGCCTATAGGTTTTGCAGCACTTTGGAACTCTTGCCAAAATCTGATTCCAGCTGAGTTGAGCTGTGCCCTGCATCACCTTTTGGTACTGCAGGGCTTTTCCCAGGTCTTAGATTTCCAGGTGGGCTTCCCACTACTCAGTTTTACCATGGGGTTGCAAAAGCATTTTAAATGATGCCATTTAGGTTTTGCCTTTTTTCCTTTTATATATTCTCTGTATTCTTCTGCCCATGGCAGGTGGTGGCACTGGAGGAGCTTTAAGGTCCCTTCCAACCCAAACCACTCTGGGATTTTATCACAAATAACAGATTAGATTAGAAGATTTATCACAAATAAAGGTTGGATAAAGAGCATTGCAGAAGAGCTGACTGGATGCTGCTTAGGGCTGAGAAAATAAAAGGGATCTTTCAGTACATCGGCCAAACAAAGCAAATCAGCTCAAAATCCCTCTGAGGAGAACTAAGTTACCAAAGATTTCAAATTCATTTCTTCCACGAGGGGAAAAAAATCAACCCCCTCAAAAAAGGCATTATTTTCTGCACAAAATAAGGCCTTCAGCTTGAGTAAAATGCTGATTTCTGGCCTTGTGAAAGGAGAAACAAACAAAAAGGAAAACTAGGGCATTAAAATCTGCAATAAGAAATGTCTCCCATTTCAGGGTTCCAAGAACCCGCTGGGATATGGGTAAATTTAGTTCTTTTTTTGCTTGAGCAGAACTGCCTCCCATCTCCCAACCTGCAGGCAATTTTAGGAATCTTCTTCTGAAATAAATGGATTTTCCCCCAATAAATGTGCCAGCACAGGCAGTTCTCAAGCCACTGATGATTCCAGAAAGACTGAGACCACATTTTTCAATGAATTTACTATTTTCCAATACATATATGTGGCTCTGCCCCTGTCTAGCACAGAATCTTCTGAATATCACTTAGCCAATGTGTTAAGTGGCTATTTTTAAGTTGTTTTCCCACGCTGTGAACAAGTGAAAACAAGTAAGTCCAAGCATATGTGGAGATCATAGCTTGGATGTGGGAAGCCTTCCAGTGACACCTTCACCTGCCTTGGAGGACCTTTGTTTTCCCCCTTGGAGGAGCAAAACCACACAGCCACGTCTGCAAATCAAGATATTCAGCCCCTGGCAGGCAGCAAACAGCACCCAGGGAAAGGACACAACATTTATGGGCTCCCAGAACACAGATGTAAACAGAATCTCCTTTAGCAGCAGGGAAAGCACAGGCCAGGCTGCCTGAAAAAAAGATAGTTTTAGGTGTTGGCAGCTAAATTGGTCTTTACATGTTGCTGAGGTATTTATAGGGCTTCTGGAAAGGGGTTTGAAAATATGCCATAATTAAATATTTGAACTGGGATAATGTTGTGATAAACGATCATATGGAGGTCCCAAACACCTTAAATAGTCACTCTGTGCTCCTAAACCAGAATGTTATTGGCTCTGATCTTGATTTAATGTCCTCAAAAGGGGCTTTAAAAACAGACGTGGGACAGAGAAGTCAGGCATCGAGTTATTATTTCAGAATTCAAAAGCCTAATGAGGTAAGGAAGCTACCAAGAGATCCATAAAAAGAAAGGCAAAAGGTTGAACAGTCCACAGGCTTGCATAGGGGGTGGTTGCAGATGTGCATGATGCACAACATGGGGCAATTGCTAAACTTGCAATTTAAATGTTAATCAAATCCTTTCGAAATAGAAGCAGGAAAAAAGGGGATAATTCCTTTTCCTGTACTTCATCAGATGGCAGTGGGAGAGCCCACCAGCTGTGAGGAGGCTGCGGAGTGCTTGGCTTCTGTTCTGGTAATGAGATTTTGATGAGGAGTGCACTTTTTAGCAAATAATGGTTTTCCTCTGGTTCCCAACACAGATGCAACTGAGCTGGGTCTGAACTGGCATGAAGGGCCAATGTACTTGTGACAAAAGGGACCTTCCTTGGCCCTTTATGAATTCCTTTCTCCCACAGACACGTGTCACCTTTCAGAACGAGCGGGCGAGTTCTGGATGAGCAAAAGAATCCAGAACACAAGTGGTGATGGACAGTTAAAACTTGAACATTTTGGCACATCCTCCCTTGGCAGGGCTGCTGAAGGAACTGTAACAATTTACATCTCCTAAGAGACTTCACAGACATTCTTTCTTTATTGTACAGCTAAAAATACCCCAGTGTTTTGCCTTGGGCTGTTTTTAGAGGTGGGATGGTGGGCAGGCCTTTCCCAGCCAAATGCAGCAGTGACAATGAAGGCTGGGTGCTGAAAATGCCAGGGAATTTGTCATGGACAGCTTTTCCTCTCCTCTTGTCTGTTGGCCTTTCTGACAAATTCAGGACACTGTTTTTGAGGTGTCCAACTAGTTACAGTTTTTCTCCCTCCACAATGAAGGCTGGGGGGTCAGACACATTTCCCTGTGCCCCAAAGAGCCACTTAGAAAGAGCAAACAAATTGGAGAACTCAAACAATTCCAAGCAAGGTATGAGAAATCTGTCTTCCCTCAACACACCCCAAATAAATAGCCTGACATCATCTTCATTCACCATACAAAATCTATGGCCAGAGCAAACACCCTCTTCCTTCCTCTGGTTCAGCTTTAACTGTGCAGAACCCAAAGCTAACTCGCCACAGGAGAGATGGTCTGTGTGTATTTTCCTCTTCCTGTTCTTCTATAAATAAGCTGAGTTTTGCATCATTGTCTAGTAAACCATCACTGTTTTTTTTTTTTTCCTTAACTCTTTGACAGAGAAACTGGACAGGATGTAGCCCTTGGTGTGGGGAATAAATCCCCAAACACAAGTTTTTCTAAGTATTCACTCAGTTAATTGTTATTAATGTTTGACTACTTATTGTTAATGTTTTAATTAATTGTTAATACTCCTAGTTGTTTGTCTCCTACCTGTTTATTGTTAATTGATTGTTAATGGCCCTATTTGTTTGTCCCCTACCTTGTACCAACACTCCCTTTCGCTTTGGGTCTCACCTCAAGTACTCATGGGTATCATTTACAGGTAACAACAGCGAACATCCGAAAACTAAAGAAGACTAAAGATGATACTCCCATGTTGGGAAATCAGTGGAGAGGATGAAACCACCGACCAGAGCTTCTCTCATCTCATCACCGTGATCTCAACAGCACTGCACCTGAAAGACACTCCCAGACAACAAGCTTCCTAATGTTTTCCGTGGAACTTCGCGAGGATGGAAGCCCCAGCTCTGTCGGTCGCCTGGCAAAGCTGTTCACCTCCTCTTTCTCATCGCTCCAGGGAGCAGTGCCAGTGTGCGTGACCCCTCGGGCTCCCCACCCACAGCTGTCCTAGTGAAGGCTTTTGAAAGGAGATTAGTCTCCTGGCACTTTTCATTCATAACAGCTTGGGGACTCACTCGGGATAGCTGTGCCTGAAGGGGACGGGATGGCCGCCCGCTTCATCGAGCCTCCAGGGACAGCTGGCTTTCTCCAGACTGAAGGACAGCGCGGGACAGCGATGAGCAGGAGCACCGGGAGGGGTAAGTGACCGGTGGCGGAGTTAAGAGGCGAGCGAATGGGGTGTGAGTGAGACGGGGGCTGGCAGTCCGGACCCCCGAAGTGACAGTGGACCTCCCAGTACCGCGGTTCCGGAAACTCCCGCGAGGGGGCCGGCCGGGAACGGAGGGAAGCGAAAGGAGCTCGAGTGAGTGAGTCGTCTCTTTAGGGGATAGTGTGGGCCCCCCTCCGGGCGTGCGGAGGAATTAGAGTGTGAGTGGTACGCCAGAGGGGTAGGTCCCCCTTCATAGGGAGCTTTGAGTGTGATCATCTCACTGCTTTTCTTAAGAGACTAAAACACCTTAGCTGACTCTGGGCGTGGGGGGGCCTGGGCATAGAGTGAGTCACACGCATTATTGGGCCCCCGCTTCCCAGGGTCGGACCGGACGTACTGAGAGGTGGTGTGCTGCCGCAGCTCCAGGGAGGGGGCTGCCTAGAGCACCGGGATGGGGAGACTTACAAGTCCTTAACTCTGCAAGCAAAGTGGTGCTAAATCCAAATGAGGATATCCAGTGTGGATCCTAAGGATACCAATACCTTTAGAATATGAACAATGCTGCAAGAGTATTGAATCTGGATTCTCCTGATTTCTGTGTATAGAATCAGTCTTTGGTGTAGCGTTACATTCATTTTTACTCTGTCATTCAGAAGTCCAAACCAAGCATGACAACGTGCCCATACAAATGTTAAGAGTATTTTAGGTTCCTGTAAGATTTTGTAAGCATAGGGAAATGGAACAATTATCCCAGCATAGTATTACACACAGCAACCTCCTGAATAATTCCATATGTGTGGTGTCTCCAAGCAGTAAAATCAATCAGTCAAAAGCAATCGGTCCAGTGGAAATTGCAAATGTGTGTGTGGAAATAAAAAGACATGAGGGGCTTTGACCACTCCTGTGATTTTTTTAGGAGCTGCTAGACATCCTTTGTTTGGGGTGTGCTTTTCAGTTACCACCCTGGCTCTGCTTGAGCATCCAGGAGACTTCCACGTGTGAATTAACACGTCTTTGTGCGAGAAGCTGACATGGCATATTTTCATTTCTCCTTGATATGCCTGTGTGTACATAGCCATAGGTGCATGTGTGTATATATCTGTACCAAATAAATACATCCATGTCAGAGTGACTGGCACTGTGAAATGCCTGCCTGCACAGAGCCAGGACAAGATTTCAGAGCCTGGCAGGGTGTTGTGATCTCCAGCTTAGTGGTGGGAGAACATGCCCTGAGCTCTGCACTCCTTGTGATGCCTGGGAAGGCTGGCCTGGAAACAGAGACCAGGTAGAATAAAAGGATAAAAGGTATTTATTGAAAGGATCCAGCTTGGGCAGTGCAGGAACCCCACTGGGGCTACACCAAAGTCAAACCCACAAATGGTCACAAAATGGATCCCCAGTCGCGAGGCCTCACACTTTTATAGCTTTTGGTCCATGAGCAGATTGGAGTTAATTGTCCAATTACAGCTTCAGGTTATAAAGCTCCATCCTCCTTGTTCCCTCTCTTTCTTCACTGTTGTTTCCACTCTTGGGCCTCAAATTTCTCCTTGGTCCCCAGCTGGAAAGGAATTGTTTTGCCTCCCTACCCTGTGAAGAGAGCTTCCCAACCCTTCATATAAGCCCAGAACTGCACCCTAAAGCAGCACAGAATCTGAAAAATATAAAAGCTAAAACTGAAGGCATCACGTGCCCTACTACAGAGACAAAATGAGCAATCTGTGTTTCCTAATGGGATCAGTTCAAAGAGAGTCCTGTCCAGCCGAGGCCCCCAGCTCACCTGAGCTCCCTGGTAGCTGGGAAAGCTTGGATGTGGTGTTCATGCAGCTGCTGCTTTGCTGTTTGTTCTGATTTCTCTCTGTGGGGCAAAGCAGGGTGCGGATCTGCCCCGGCACACCCGACTGTGGGTCGTCTCTGATGCTCAGGGCACAAGGATCCTGAATCCTTCTCTCCCTCCTCTACCCTTACATCCCTCTGCATGGATGGGGCCTTTATCCCTCTCTTTGGTCTGTGCATGGGACACCAGCCCGCCAGGGGATGCAGCCAGATGTCAGTGACTGCTCAGCTCTGCATCCTCCCTCACTCCTGAGCCCCGGCACTTCACCCAGCACCTCCCCCAAAAGCAGCTTGAAGCCCCCTGACACATGCTTTTGGCAGTTTGAGGTTTCTTTTTTGTGGAGCTGGACTCACACCCTCAGCCTGAGCAGAAGTGTCTGAGGAGAGCTCCAGTCTACAGCCAAGAGGTGTCAGGCTCTTGTTTACGTGCAGGTGGGAGCACAGTTGCATCTGTGGACGCAAAAGCATTCAGCCTCCAGGGAAAAGCAGGGTTCAGGCTTACTGCTGGCCTCTCTTTCCTACTCCGAGCTCAGGAGAATCCACACAGCCCACGGAGCAGGTCGGGTTCTTGCAGCTGTCTGTATTTATAACTCACTTGGGAGTGACAAAAGCCCATTCTGTGACTGTGCTTGTGAGCATTACAGGAACATGTTCCACTTTTCCTGGGCTGTCATGGCTCTGCGTGTTCTGAAGCAGTTCCAGGGCAGGAAATACAATGTACGGGCTGTGCATTCATTGTCAGCGAGAGTAAGACTTTATAAATATAGAAATCTAGAAAGTCCACAGGCAGAATCTGTGCTGTGTGTAGTTCTCTGGTAACTCTGGGCATGTCTTGCCAGCAGCCCAGGAAGAAGCAGGGGCAGCTTGTGGGGTCAGTGTGGTGGCTGTGGTGGCCAGGGAAAGGCACCCCACCTCTCCTTACGGCAAGGTCTGCTCCCATTGACAAGCTGGCTCTGCAGCTGAGGGTTTGAATGTGACTGTCACATCGCCCTGTCTTCGTGACACCAGTAAGTTGGTCTGAAGGCATTTCCAAAGCAGTAACCACGGGATATTTTTAACTGACTTGTGCTTGCAGGAAAAATATAGTCGCTTTTATTTAAATACAACCTGAAATTACTCAGCCCACGTTGATAGGGCATGTCAAGTGGGATGTGTAATGCCAACATGTCCTACAAGCATCATGACATACCTATATATAGTGGAGCATCCATTTCATATGAAAATCCCTGTGCTGAGCATGAAGCAAATGACTTTTGCACGCCTGATGCTTGGAGGGGGAACACTATAAAATCAGCTCCTAAAGTGGCTTCTGACCTTTTTCCTGCAACACCATGCTGTCCAAAATAACCTTTCACATGCAGCAGCTTAACATCTCCTTGTCTTGAAGGTGACACCTTGCACAACACAGAAACCCTTCCACAGGGAGGTTTTGGGAGTGAAACCTTTGCCAGCATTAATGATTGGGCTGCCTCCAGCCAGGCCCTGGTCATCTGCTCTGGGGCCATCTGAAAATATCAGAAACTCCCATTTTCATCTATGATTAGAAGAACCCAAACAATGAATTACAACAAGCAGCTGGAGTTGTCACCTTGCCTCTTCCAAGGCAAAACGTACCATTGTAAGTAACAAAAAACCCCCAACCCACACAGAGCAATCCTGCATGCTCCTGCCAAGTGCAGAACCAGCAAAAGGTATCATTATGCCTGTATTATACCTATCAAATCCAGGAAAAGATGAGGATCTGCAGCAGAAATCACAGACAGGCTGGAGAAGTCAGCCAGAGGCACACAAAGACACAATGTACCATGGAGGGATTTTTCAGGCTTTGGTGACAGGAGATATTTGGATTCAGAAGCATTTGCCAGGGGCCATCACTTGCTGGGAAGGCTGAGACTGAAACCATTCTCTTTCAAGGCAGCCTGTTGTGTTTGTGGCTGTGCAAGGCCTCAAGTTACCGAGACAAATGGGGTTTATAATCCATATGATAGCTGAAATTGTATTTCTAGCTTATTTTTTGTGTCTGTGTTATTGCTGTGAGTTCTTTTCTACTCGGGTGGATCTTGACCTGACCGGGGTGTTTTTAGTGTATAAGTTCCTGCTTAATAAATGAATGTTGGTTGATTTGAGGGGAAATTCCCTCTAAGCATCTGTAAAACTAATTTAGACTTTTCCTCCTAACCCCAATGCAAATGCTCCTTTTTGTAGGGCCTGCAGAAAACAGACATCACTTCTGGAGGATTATCACACTAAATAACATTAACCCCCTGTTATCCTGCTCTTCTCCATTCCTTTGGTGCAGGATCCATCTTGATCACAGCAGTACCAGGCATAAATCCCTTGCTGATCCTTGAGGAAATCTTCTAGGCATTCCAGCTACCATATAAAAGCAACAAGTTACTCCCTCACAGGGCTTGGCTGGGACAGGGGTGCATTGCCCATTCCTCTGAAATCCCGTTCTCTTTGTTTCCTTCCAAATACTGAAACAGGCAGTATTTTAATTTCAGGCTCTCTCTTTCCCACACCTTGTGAGATCTTCTCAAAGACCAGTTCCAGGATTCCCAAACCCTGATGATCTTGGGTAGCATCCAAAGGTCATCCATTGCTGCTGAGGCGAGCTTAGGATTAGATTTAGGTTTTGGAGTGAGCCCAGAGGGGCTTGGGAGGGACTGCCAGAGGGAAGAGTGGGCTTTGGAGAGAGCCTGGCTGTGAAACAGATTGATCTGGGATATATCCAGGGGATCTCATCCAGCAGTCTGCCCTCCACCAGGGCTGCAGCTGAGACAGAAAGCCTCGTGCTGCTTCTGGGAAGGGGCCACCTCAGGAAAGCCCTGGCTGCAAGTCAAAGGCAAATAGCTCAGGTCCTCCCCTTCAGGTGCTCCTTCAACACAGTCCAGACCCCACATGGAGCAACTGCTGCAAGCCTGGAGCAAATCTTAACCAGTTTGTGTCTATTTTGGTTTTTTTATCCATATGAGAATAACAGAAAATGGTGGTTTAAGGTTATTTTTTTCTGTTTAACCTCCTAGTGTCCCAAAGCGTGCTGCACAAAGCCCTTATCAGGATTGCAGGGCAGGTTTGAAGATAAGCATTGTTTCTCTCAGTCACGATTTGAGAGTGAAGTGGTGGGAGTTTTATTATCAAAGGCTGGCCCAGCTGCCAAGTTTTAAACAATTCTGAGATCAGCTCACTCTGCCTCCCTCCTGCTGCTCCCTGTCTCTGCTTTGAAGTGACTTTTTGGAAGGACTTATCAAGTGTAGAGCTTTCATGCTCTCCTGTAAGCCAGGCTTAAGCATAACCCAAAGTCTAAGACTGTGGGGGCTATGAAGGGTTTTCCTTGGTTCACTTTACCCTGCTTCACTACTCCTAATATCCCTGCTTGCCCTGAGTGTGCATTTACCTAGAAAATTGTCAGTTCACATTTTGGGGTTTTGGGCTTCAATTTGGGGATTTTTTTTTGCTTGATTTTGTTTTTCCCACGGTGAAGGAAACCAGTCCCAATCCAGAAGAGCACCTGGTAACATTAAATTCATGTCTACAACATGTGTTTTTCAGGATTGGAGCTAACACAGACTTCTTTCTTAGCCAGTCAGTGGCAGCTCTACATCAATTAGGAGGACATAGCAGCCCAGTAGGATCTATTTGACAGACATGCCCTGAGGTTTTAAATTGTCTCGGTCTTTTACACAAGTTGAACAAAGCCCACAAAGCTGCTGCTTGGCTCCTGTGCTCCAGTTGTTCTGGGGCTGTGTCCTCCTGCCCTGGAGTAAGTGAGCCTGAGGAAACCTGCCAGTACTCTGGGAAGTAGGAAAAGCAGGAGCAGACTGATTCAAATGCTTAACACCTCCTGTGAATGCAATTTGCATTGTAGAAAGACTAGGTAATTTCTCACAATGGCAGTCAGATAGAGATGAGACAGCTTCCCCATTTTACATATCAAGAAAAGCAAATCAAGGTTGCAAAAGCCCTGTTTTGGTGCCTGCTCCCAGTGTTCCTCTCAGAGACACGGGAAGCTACTAGGTTTGTGTCTGTGGAAGCATCTTAGGAGGCACCTAGTGGGATACACATCCAGCTCTGACCCTGATCCCCAAAGTTTTTGCTTTTATATTTTTCAGATTCTGTGCTGGTTTAGTGTGGAGTTCTGGGCTTATATGAAGGGCTGGGAAGCTCTCTTCACAGAGTAGGGAGACAAAACAATTCCTTTCCAGCTGGGGACCAAGGAGAAATTTTAGGCCCAAGAGTGGAAACAACAGTGAAGGAAGAGAGGGAACAAAGAGGATGGAGCTTCATAACCTGAAGCTGTAATTGGACAATTAACTCCAATCTGCTCATGGACCAAAAGCTATAAAAGTGTGAGACCTCATAACCAGGCATTCATTTTGTGACCATTTGTGGGTTTGACTTTGGTGTAGCCCCAGTGGGGTTCCTGCACTGCCCAAGCTGGATCCTTTCAATAAATACCTTTTATCCTTTTATTCTACCTGGTCTCTGTTTCCAGGCCAGCCTTCCCAGGCATCAACCCCAGGCAAGGATGACTGTAAAACCTCTCCTAGGCATTCCCATCCTGCTCCCTTTTGCAGACTACTCCAGCTCATCAAGGAATGCAGGCTGCTCCTCGTCATCATGGAAATGCTGCACTTCCAGAGGAAATCAAATGGTTATTCTCCTGCAGGTGCCAGAGTTTGGGCTCGCCTGTGTTTCCCTCACGATCTCTAACAAAAAGTGATTGATGCCTGACTCATGCCTGCACTGATTCACATCTGAGAACCCCTAGTGCTGGGAAGAGCTGTGCAGACAGTCAGGGAGAGAGGTTTTTGGGGGGGGTAGGAGAGTTTGCATTCCTCCTCACACAGCCTCTCGGCCTCTCATGGGTTGTGCTGGGGGTGAGTGTCTAAGGGGGGAAACCTCAAAGCCCTTTACTCCAAAGTCACAGCATTGCTGTCCCTGAGGAGACCCTTGGATTTTCCCCAGTCAGAGTATGTGGGAGAGATTTCTTCTGGTTCATGCAGCCCCAAAACATCTGAGCTTGGTCCATGCAATTGCTCTGCCTTCCACAACCCCTGCTAAGCCACACTTGAGGGCCAGGGGATCCTGTAATCTAAACAGGACAAGAATGACAAACCAGACAGGAGCATGTCCCCTTAACAGAGAGGGATGTGGGGGTGATGGATGAGGGGAGGGGAAAGGATTGATTGCAAAGAAAGGGTTTATGGCAATCCCCAGCCTAATAAAACTCAAATAGGGCAATTTCTTATTCCGAAATCTGTCAGTGACCTTTGGCAAATCAATTCATCTCTGTCTGTGCCTCTAGTAAATGGGAATAATACAGCCTTGCTGTCTGGAAAGCCCTTGGTAATTCTCAGATGAAAGATGTTTTATTGGTACCAGTATCATCCTTCACTGTCATTAGCATGATAACAGATCCATCACCTAGCAACAGAGCAGCAGCTCCTGCTCTGCTTGTTCACGGATTTCTCTTGGATTTTGACTCTCTAGCAACCTGCTTTTCATTGCAAGAGGTTTTACAACCTGTGGCTGTTCTTCCCTTAGTGTTGACTGCTACAGACAAGCACATCTGCCAAGCCCCAAGCCCTCCTGCCCCCTTTTATCTCTCATCATCACAGCAAACAAAATTTGCTTCTCTTAGCTAAAGCATCCCAGCAGAAATCTTGAGCTTCAAAATATACATATAAACTTTATGCAACCTTAGGAATACAACTATTTATCAGATGTGTGCAAATTACAGGGGGAAAAGCAGCAATTAGGAAACTTTATAAAATTTTGCAAAAGCCACGATTTTCCCAGGGGTTCCAGGCCTCAGTTTCAAGGACAAAGTTGCACATAATGAATATCACCAACCACCGAAGATCAGGAGTCCTGCCAAGACCTGTGATGCCTTTAAACATGTGACAGGAGCAACCCTTCCACCCTCAAGTGGTGCACAGAGCAAGCTAAACCCTAAAGCCAGCATCAGCAACTACTTGGAGAGAGGATCAAAGGGAAAGATAAGGATAGTAAAAGCATTGTCCTGTCTTATCTGAGACAAGCCATCCCTAATACTTATTTTTTGTCTAAGCCCTCTGCTCAAGCATGGCTGCTTTGGGAAGGCCCCTTGCTGGAAGAAATAGTGGGAAGTTGTGCACAAGGATTTTTAGATATTAAGGAGCAATGAGATTTGTGTCTATTAAAATACATGAATTCATGACTGCAACCCTAGGTTTACATGACTAGTTATTAAAAAAAGACTGTACAGCCAGTAGCTCTTTTAGTTTCTGAAGGCACAGCAGCCACTCCAAGGCATCAATTACTTTTCCTTTCAAAGATGAAACATACCCCCCAGCCATCTCACATTTCCAGGTCAGTACCTGGGCCTGAGCAGGGCTGTCACTATGGTGCTGCCTGGGACATGAGGCAGAGTGTGACACTGTGACATGGGTAATCGCCAGCAGTTTGCCTTTCTTGTCCCTCATCACCCCAGTACAAAGTGCAAAACACAAGAGGTTTAAGAAATTGACTTTTAAGGTTTTATTTAATATGCCTGAAAGGATTTGAGGATGGTCAGTGTAAAACCAGCCTGTAAGAATTGTTTCTGGGATGTCAGCAGCCCTTTGAGCAGGTGAGTCTGATCTTCCCAAATTGCTGTGTAATGCCATCCTCAGCCTGGGAGGCACAGGTAAATCAATAAATAATCCCAGCCTGGCAGTGACCTGGGATTTGGTGTCTTCATTCCAAGGGGATTGCAGGTAACAGAATAAAGATGATACTGTCCACGCAAGCTGTTCTCTTGGCAACCACAGTTCAAGCAGCAGGAAATAATCTGAGAAAAGGGTGGGCTGGGAAGAGAAAGAAATGCCTGCTTAGGCTTTCCCAGCAAAGACAGAAACGTGGAAGGTATTTGTTTCCTGTCATCCTTTCTTCCCTGTCACGTTTGAGCATCCCTAAATAGTCTCACAGGATGCTGGACCCACAGCACAGGCTGTGAGAGAGCTCAGGTGGATGCCACATCCCTGTTTCCTGGAAGGATTGTTCAGCACCAGGCACCAGGAAACACCACGAGGATTTTCATCCTCTGGCGCTGTCAGCCTGCGCCTCCTCATCGCTCATGCATTTGGATCAGGTGTGGTGGGCAGGGAAGTCTCATCTTCCATGGAATCACTTGTTTGGGTGACAGGGAGAATTCTCCATCTCTGCCTCAGCCCCGTGCTGGCATCTCAACACCTTCCACAGACCAGGAGAGGCTGCTGTGGGAACACAGGGCAGCTCTGCCCAGCCAGACATGTCCCTGCCTGGCTTATTCCTGCTCCTGCACCGCCGTTCCCCTGCCAAGTCACGCTGCCCTGTCTGCAGAGATGCAATTAGTCACTATGGAGACTGCTGCAACCCCCCAGCCTGGGCTCAGGGGCTCAGCCCAGCACTAAGCAACAGGTGCTGGGAGGCTTTTAGGAAGGAGCTTTTTTCCATGCTGCTGTGCAGTGCCTGAAGGCAAAGGGAGGTTCTTCCCTCCCTGCTAACAGTGGGTGTGCAGCTGGAATGCACAGGCGTCCCCCACGGCTGCACTCACAGCTATGGGCAGGACAGTCGGACATCAAGTGCCACAGACACATCTTGGATCTGGGACTGGCACACACCTTGGACATGAGCCCTTTCCTGGTGCCTCAGCACAGGCAAACTTGGGGACTGCCCTCAGCTGCAGGTGGCTTAGAGCTTCCCTCTGGAGAGCAGACCTAAACATGTCATCTCTTCCACGTGAAAGAGAGCACAGCTCGGAGAAGAAGAAAACTCGGGGCATCCACGGGGTTTGCCAGGTCAGAGCCCAACTGCTCTGAAGCACTGGCAGCTCCCTGCTGGACCCACTGCCCCATCCCTGTCCCCCAGCATGTCCATGGGGCACGGGGCATGGAGGAGAAGAGGAGTGACAGCTGCAAGGATTTATGCAGCCAACAGCCTGTGCATTCAGCAGCCTTGGAGGGGCTGAACATGACAGGCACCCTGAGGAACAGCAGCAGTGCACCCAGAGGCACCCCAGGATGGCCAGGAGAGTGCTTCCTACCCAGGGCAAAGCCACCAGCACAGCTCCACGAGAAACTCCCAGCACAGCTGAAGGGTCACATCCCTGCCCAGTCACCAGGAAAGGACAGAGGGGTCACAGCCAGTGGCATCTGTGGGTGAAATACTGAAATGAAGTGCTGTAAGAAGGGTCCTTGGGGTGTGGTGATACATTGTCCTTGTCAGGCACCAGACAATCTGCTCTGCTCCGGGGCTCTGCTTCGCCCCAAAGACATCTCTGCAGATGTACAGTAAAAGCAGCTGACACAGACCCTGAGCCATTGCCCACCCCCCATTTCCCAGTAATTTCTTGATAGAACAGACACACTGAAACACCTGTCCACAGTGCAGCTTTGGCTCTGAGCTGTACTGAGTGCCTCCCAAAGGAATGCTGCAGGGCCCACCCTCTCCTGCTTGCAGAGAGGCATCCAAGCCCTCAGGGACAACACCTGTGTACCTGTAATTTCAAGCAGCCCTGCAGCTGCTCCCCCTGGGCCATGCCTGAGCCTCTCTCCTGACAGCCCTGCCTGGTAGGGAGCCTCCCTGGCAGTTCCCTTTCCATCCTTCAGATGTTGCAGCAGCCCTGGAAGTGCAGTGGAGCTGCTCCAGCCAAAGTGAACGGTGCACAGCAAGTGCTGCTAGGAATGCTGGTTCAGCAGAGAAACCCCAAACACAGCTGCTGCAAGCAGAGAGGCTTTCAAAAGCATCATTCCACTTATTTAGGAATGGGAAAGGTTAGCATAAAACTACTTTCAGTTTGGGGAAAGGCTCCAGATGCATTCCCAGTTTACCTAAATCTGTGTTCTCAGACACTTTGTTTTCCCCAGCCTTATATTCTGGAGCACTTTCCCTGCACGAGCATCCAGGTCTTTTCATCCAGGACTCTGCACCCAGATATCCAGCCCAGCTACAGTGTCACTTCCAACAAAGCCTCGAGGCTCCAGAAATGTTAACAGCAGGTTCAAACCTCTCAGATTCACCTGGGAGCATTTCAGGCCAGGGGAGTTGGTGACCTGTGACAGTTCTGTCACCGCGCGCCGACAGAGCGAGGCCCCATTCCTAACAACTGCAGTGGCACCTTTGCTCAGACCTGTTCTGTCCTCCTCCTCCCACACGGAAGAAACTCAAGAGAATCTCTTGTCTCTGGGGCTGGGAATGCAAAAGGTTGAGTAGCTTTTGCTGTGAAGGTTGAGGCAGACCGACTGCAGATCAGTTCTTTCAGAACTGAAATTTCCCTTTGTGTTTATACAAAGAAAAAGGCCTTGGGTTTGTGGTCATGAGCTGTCAGAAAAGGTCATGCCTGGGAGCACCTGTCACAAACCCCATTCCAGCATGCCTCAGCCTCATGAAAAATGTCTGAGCCCTCCTGGCTGCTTTCTACCAAAGGGAGTCTGAAATCAGACATTTTGCAGATTTTTTGAGGATTGGTGACCAGGCAGAGGAAACTCCAATCAGCTCATTGGGATGCACAGGAAACACAGTTCCAAGTCCACACATGGGCAGATTTTCTGGGAGTAAGCAGAGATGGGAGAGGAAAACCTCATTTTATCTAACAGCCGTCTGGTGACCTTTCTTTGTGCTGGATTCTGTCCTTCCTGCTTGTAAGAGATATGAGGAAATGGGATAGGAAGAAGAGTGCTCTTCATACAAACATTAATAAACATCATAAAATCCTTTTAATTTTAAAACAAGCTTAGCACCTCATCCTTACTCATTAAACATCTTATTTCTTCTCTCCTGGCATCAGCAGGGAGACAGCAGAGATACTCCTGCAAACTCCAAACCCACTCCAAAGGAATAGAAAAAGGCTCTATTCCTTTGTTCTTCTGATTGCCTGTGCCTCAGCACCAGAAAGCATCCTATTACAGGCTTCCTTTGAGATCCAATATTGAAGAGTTCTGTGACGCTCCAAGGAAGCCATGTGGAAAGAGGATACACGAGAGAAAATGGACCATCTGTGGCCACAGAGGATGGAGAAATCAGGGAAGAGACAGGCAAAATCCAAACTCCTGCACACTGCAATAATGCCCCTGAATTTTCTGCTCACTTCTGGGTAAGCATGGCCCAGCTGAGCTTGGGGTGCCACAAGGAGTGAAGTTTTTTAGTATTTAGCAGCCCATTTACAGGAGAAGTACAAAGACCAACACCTTCAGCAACAGCTGCTGATTTCTGCTCTTTCTCGCTGAATAAATCCAACACCTGTTTTTCCAGGCAGAAGAGCCTGAACAAAAACACTTTTACCACTCTGGATCCTGAACTGCTGCCCAGTGATCAGTCAGTTTGCAAAACCCTCCCGTAAGTGTTTCACAGCTGCTCCATGGGCTCTGCTGGGTTCTGCATGTGATCAGCAGCTCAGAAAAGCCCCACAGAGGTGTTTCCATCTTGCACCAAAGCTCAGAACTGCTCTTTTCCCAACACCCTACCTCAAGTGTAAGGTGTATTTTCAGCTGCCAAACAGATTCATGACAGGTTTGGTGCCAAGACTGAGGCAAACACCAGAAAAAGATCTCAACCTTCCACTAGACCAGGTTGCTCAAAGCCCCATCCAACTTGGCCTTGTAGTTTTCGTCCTGAGCTTATCTTTGCTACACAGTGACCTGGCAAACAAAGTCAGCAGTCTGTGGCAATCTTGTTCAAAAAGTACATATATTTAATAATGATACCAAATACAGCTTTTCCCCTCTGGAATTTCCACTGTGATATTCAGTAGGTCCCTTCTGTGGTCACTGCAGTTGGACTGTACATAGCTACTGACTATGCTGAATACATGGTTATGTTTTAGCAGTGTAGTACTCATATATTCTCTATAAATATAATAAAAGATTTAACATTTGTTTTCATTCTGATTCTTACACATATTTCCTGTGTTTCCACAAAACAAAAACAAAAACCAACAACAAAAAAACCCCATGTCTCTTTCCTGCCTCCCCCAACCTTTTATTGGGTTCCAAATAAACCTGAGTTTGTAATTCAAGTCAGCATCTGCCATCTGTTCAGGTATATGAGTCTGATGCACACAAAGGGGGAGATTTCAGTGATCCCTGATTTCAGTGGTCCCTGCCCAGTGGCTGGGCAGCACAAATGTGTTCTTAGCATGAAGAGAATGAAAATGCTCTGACATTGATAAATGAAGGAGCTAAAATGGCCCCCTGGGATGCACAGGTGCTCTCTACAAATAGAATGCAACTCTTCTTGATCTGAAAATGGATAAAATTATTTCAGGGCTGTCTTTTCTCATCATATTGGGGCTTTCATGTGTATTATTTTGCAGGTAGCACAACTCCCTCAGAGGTGGTGGGAGTCCTCACTCCACTGAAGGGTCCACGATGCACATGGACTCTCCAGTGCCAAACTCCAGTGCTGAGGGGAAGGTCCCACCTGCAGGGATGAGATAGATGCTCTGGGCATCACTCTGCTGGTTTTGCCAGCACTGAGCAGTCCAGTTATCTGTCCATTTGGATTAATGTCAATTTTTTTTCATTTAGATTTTGGTGTCAGGCTCATGTAATGCTGCAAACCAGGAACAAAGGCTCAGCTCTGGGCTCTGCTCTGGGGACTTTCTCCCCTGCCTCTGCTGCCCCTCCCGACCCAGGCTCTGAATATCCTGCTCATGGAACTGGAAGGAAAACTTCCCAAACAGGGATAACCCTCAGCATCTGCAGGGACACCAACGGGACAATGGAATTTTTTGTAAAAGTATGGCTGAAAACAGGGCCTGGATTCCTGCCAGTGGCAAAATCCCATCTTCCAACGGCAAGAAGACACCACCTCTGCTTCCTGGGTTTTGAAATGACATCCAGTGGTGGGAGCAGCGTGGGCCAGGGCTGCCCATGGGGGAACCGGGCTGGAACAAGCTTTGCTGAGATGCTCTGAACACACAAACACGTACACAGGAGTGGGACAGACAAGAGAAAAGAGCAATCTTTGTCTTTGGCTAAACCTTCTAATTTATAGGAAATGGTTTGAGGACAGAAACAGAACCAAAAAAATGTTGCCAACCTCTCAGATGTATCATTTACTTAGAAAAACAAGACTGGTATACAGAACATGGTGTCTTTTAAGAAAGTTAATCTTCACTGTTCATAACAATACTCAATTTTTGGTAACCACTACATTACCAGTCTTGGAGTATAAAACGGACTTGTTACAGGTTCATGTGTCCTTTATTAGTCTTTTTAATTCACTGCAGTCTCAGAGAAGCCTTCAGGTGTGTCAATGCTGCCTTGATGTAACAGGGGCTAATGCAGTGAATTTCCACACAATGACACTTGTTTTTAAATAATCATGTTTCTTGGGACATGATTAAGTCATAATTTTCTTTATGAAAAAAAAAAAAAAAGGACTGTGTTATTACCTACTTTATGTAATTAACAGAAAAATCTGCTTTGAATTCCAATATTCCCACTTTTTCTGAATTAGACCATTCGTGTCTTTATTCAAGCTTCTACCACCTTCATCTTCTCGGCAGGGCTTGTCAGCAAGCTCACTTTGGACAGAGTATCTGGGGTTTTCCCCCTTGCCTGCCCCAGGAACAATGCCTGCAGCAGAACCACGTGCTGTGGGGCATGGGCAGGTGGAGCAGGGACAGTCTCACCACAGATCCTGGCCCAGCAACCGTGGCATCACTGATTTCCTGGAGGAACCAAACTCTCGGTGCTCGCGGCTCTTCAGCCAACCTCGCTGCCACACCGGGTGAGAGCAGTGAAAATACAGGTTCACGCAGCTCTTGCAGTGATGTTTTACTGTACAGTCAGATGCCAAATGTGAATATTTCTAAACAGCACAAGCAGAGCCCTTTCCTTTCAACTTTAATATGTAGGACAATGCCTTCCTTGCAAGCAAACCTCCCATTTCCTGTGCTGCACCACTGCGGGGTATCACGTAGTGACAGCAACGTGCCTGTGGCTTTCCCTTCTTGCTTAAAGGAGAAAAAGGTTAGATCCCAGAGAAGAGCAGTGCAAATCCCAGGACGCCAGACTAACACTGGCCGCTGACAGCCTCTGTGTTGAAGGAAATCTGTGTGGGGCTCATCTGCTGCAGCTGAGGCATCCTGGCTTCCAGGGGCTTTTCGCTCGCCGACTGCATGGTCTGGTTCCTCTTGCGCAGCATCTGTCCGATCCCCATCATGGGGAACCTGCCCCTGCTTTTCACACAGTTTGGGCTGCCCAGGGGGTTGCTGGGGACCAGCTGAGTAGGGGACACTGCCTCTTCCTTTGCCGGATACGCTTTCTCTTCGTACGTGAAAGAGACCTGGGTGGGGTGGACGGGGGACGTGCTCCCCGGGGGAAAGAGCGGGGACAGTGTCCTTTCACTTGAGCTTTTGTAAGGGAAATTCATGGGTGAGCCTAAAACTCTGTACTGGTGAGAGGGGGAAACCTGGTCTATTTGGTCCTCTCTGTCAACAGACTCGAAGGAGTGCACAATATTCAGGATGAGAGGGGAGTCCCTTGCCCGGCCCCCGATCCGGGACGGCTCCGGCTGGGGAGACTCCTGCCTCTTGAGGAGCCGGGGGGTCCTGGGGGGTGGCTGCTGGACCTCCAGGTATTCCAGGGAGCTGGAAGTGACACAGCCCGTCTTGGGTGCCAGGGGCTCGTGGAAAGGGCTCACGCCACCGCCGGAGTCTGCAAAGCAACAGGGAGAAGGAAGCAGAAGAGCACATTGCAGTTACCAGCAGTGCCTGGCCTGGCCTCAGACACAGGAACCTGATAAATGCACCAGCTACAACAAATGACCTGGGATACACTCACAGCCCAATTCCCTCACCCTCACTTAAGACTAATGCCGTTGTTTCATAGGAAAAGTGCTGAAACTGAGACAGGGACCTGGAAAGGAAAACCACAGATGTCCTCAGCTGTTTGTATTAACTATATCCTCTAAAGCCACGCCTGGGGAGATCTCACATTTCTCTTTCCTTAGCACAGCTTTGTGCAGACCTTGCTGGGCCTGTACTCACTGACACACCTAGAGGCACAGGGGAGCACAGTGAGTTAATCCCTGATGGCTCTCCCTGCGTTTTGGAACAAAATCTGTTCCTGGTTTTGCACATCTAAATACGGAGTAGCAGCACCGGCCAGGCTGTTACATGTTGGAACAGATTTGCTGCATCCACTTCAGCGAGAACCTTCCTCCAGCAAGGGCCAAAAACAAATGGAACAATCCTTGCAGGATTTGGCCCAGTCAAACAAAACAGCTCGTGAAGATCTGCTCAGTTCCTACAGAACGCTGGCACTGCCTTCTGCCAAGCTAAGCACAAGCAAGCACATTTTGCTGCCTTGATGGAAAGCTGTCCAAGGAACCTGATTGCCAGGTCCCCCTAATTGAATTAACTGGCAGCTATTCCATCAGTTCCCTCAGTCTCAAATCATCTAAAAAGGATCTAAAATAATTTAGCTCTGCCAGCACTCAGGTCACAGCCACAAATCTCACATCTTTCTTGTCGAGGGACGGTCTTGTCAGGGGTTGAGACCTGAACGGATGAACAGGATGAAATCTCACACTTGTCTGGAAAAAGCAGAACTTTAATCAGACCAGTTTCTTTTTAAAACTGGCCAAAATGATTTATGATGTGTCAAAACATAGTCTCCATAAGCAGAGAAATGCTTTAGCTGAGATCTGCATGATTTTCAGGTTTCAGAACAAAAAAGCAGGGAAAACATAAAGAGGGAAAAAATGAACTAGATTTTCTTCCCCCTGTGCCTCTCTCCCAAAAAGGACAGCAAATCTGAGCAAAAAGGGCATTTTAAATTTTTTTTTACATTTTTTCACATTTTCAGGAAGTATGTCCCATTCCTGACCAGCTCTCTGGACTCCTGTCACCTTGCAGCAGAGGTTCCCATGCTGCCAGACAAACACCATTTGGGCAATTTTCTTTCACACGGAGCACAACAAATGATAAATTATCAAGTCACGACAATGAGCATGAAAGCATCACAAGCCACCACTCTGAATAACCCCCTGACACCACAGCAAACATTTTCCATCTCTGTTTTTCCCCACACCTCTCTGTAGTGATCTGTCCTCGTTTAGTTCCCTGTATAACAGTGGGTTATATCACCTTCCTGCTCCTCAGAGTCTCCCATCCAGGTGTGCACTGCCCACAGCCCATTTTCCCTGCTGACATCCTTTTCCTCCACTCCTTTCTCTGCCCTCCTTTTGCCAGCAGTTCTCACCCACCCTGTGTTATTAGGGCAATAACACAATTATTATTATTATTATTGTGTTATCTACCCTATGTGCAGATTAATGCTCTGCTCTCCTCTGGCTGTCACATTTTTCCTTTCCCTGCTCATGATTTTTCCCCCCTCCTTTCGCTGATGGGCAATTGCTGAGGTTGGCAGTCTAACTAACTTACTAACTCTTAATATGAAGCCCAGAACTACACCCTAAAACAGCACAGAATCCNATTTTTCCCCCCTCCTTTCGCTGATGGGCAATTGCTGAGGTTGGCAGTCTAACTAACTTACTAACACTTAATATGAAGCCCAGAACTACACCCTAAAACAGCACAGAATCCAAAAAATATCTAAGCTAAAACTTAAGGCATCACCACCTGCCCTTCCTTGAGGCTGCCTCTTTCCCATTGCTCTACCACCAACTCCTCCCAGGGACTCCTCAAGTCAGGGATTCTCCCATGCTGCTCCGTAGCCCCCTCTCAGGAAAACACAGTGGCTGGTAGGAAGAAGCTTGGCTACCAGCTCTGGTTCCTCAGTGATCTGGGGTGGGTGGTGATGCTTTCAAAACACCAGCGTGAGTGTGGATGATTTGGTGTGAGGACGTGTAAACAGGGAGAGAAAAGTGCCTTTTTAAAGCACTGCAGGAATTCTGTCAAGCACAGAAAGCGAGGGCTCCTGCTTGCTGAGCACCATCAGGGCTTCCTCCCCCACGGAGTCTCACTCCATGTGTGCTGGCATCACCCACACCACCCCCAGAGCCACAGGGAATGCAAACCCAGGGTCTTCACTCACAAACACACACCAGGCAGGACAGGACAGGCTCAGCAACACCACACCACATGTGCACACACACTTTCTTTCTTTCTCCCACTGACCTTTCTCCGGACCCCCGGCCTTGGCGACTTTCCGGTCCTTCAGCAGAGCCTTGGTGTTCTGGATCTGTGAGATAAGACAGGAAGAAGGCTGTCTATATGAAACTGGACTTTTCTCAGTTTTCTTTGGGAGCTGACGGTGAAGACTCTCCCCTTTCTTTTCTTGCTCTTTGGGTTTTTTGTCCTTTAGGTTGTAAAACAAACAAGAACAATTTGGTTTACTCAAGGGAAGTTTCAGTGAGACCTACAAGGTGGATTAAGTCCTATGTATTTACTAGGAACTTATTCTGACTACCCATATCTCATTTTCCTCTGATCAGTTTGCCATGATTTCGTGGCTCCCATCTGCTCTGACATTCAGGCAGTGTGAAAGCTGGTTTCGGAAAATTAAAGGAAAAGGAAAGCTTTTCTCTTGGAGAAAGCAGGTAAAGGTTTGTGCTCCTCCATACCTGAAATACCCTACCTAAGCACCCAAAAAAAGTCTTTGATTTCTCTTGACTCCACTCCCTCTGAGATTTAAAAAGGTGAGCTGCAAAGTTTTAAAGAAGTTTAAAGCCTTTGAGTATTTTATCTTCTATCCAGACACAATCTGAAGGAATACAGCCCTTGCTTTTACAGCATTTCTGCAACTGCTGAAGACATGGAGGAGGAGAAAATTATTGAGCCATCCCTTCCCTGAGCCCTAACACCTGGTTGTGATGGGGAAGGCAGCTGAAGTGGGATTGCAAGAAGATAAGTTTGATCTCCAGTGATGACAGAGGAAAAACAGAACCTGGGAGCAGGACTCTGAAGAGGAAGCCAGTTTTCAAAGCACTGTTTCACAGTGAAAATTCATTGCATCTTCTTTCAGTCACTGGATTCAGCAAACTGCTTAACACTCTTTACCTGCCACTGATTTCTAGGAGAGCCCAAAGTCTTATTTCACACTTTAAAAAAAATGTGGTTGATTTGGGATTGTTTTTGTGGTCATAGTTCTCATTTAATCAACATGTTTTGCTGCATCTGATTAAAAGGTCACTGTAAGTACAAGTCTTTTTTAAAAAGTGAAGGAAAGTTCCTTCCCCCAATTATGTGCCTGTGTTTTGTCTGGAAATTATGCACTGCCACTCTTGATTTTCTTTTGCAAGCTCACCAATGTGGAGCCTATGAAAACCCTCAAAGTGAAATGCATAAAAACATGTGAGAGAGGAAAAGAAAGATGCAGAAGACAACTTCTGGATTATCCTGGGCCACTAAACAGCTCTGGAAGCAAGACAGACACCAAAGAGGCAAAAATCTGGACTCATGATGAACATTTCCAGCTCAGATGGCTCCACAGATGGTGTCTGGGCACTCTGCAACCTTTCAGGAGTTGTAGAGTTGGAAAGAAGACCTTCAGTGACAAAGTTTTTAGTTTTAATCCCGATGTGGTTAGGTGGGTGACTTGGGAGAAGAAGAACCTGAGATCCTCTGTGAGCTCCTCACTGGCTCCACCTCAGCATGTGTTTTTTCCCCCCATCCATCCCTTATCCCCTCCAATTCCTTTCCCTCTGGCTAGCTGACCCTTCCACAGCCACAAAGGAGCTTCTCATGGAGCTGTGCACCTTTGGAGGTGCCTGTCCCTGTTTGGAGCAACCGTGTGGATCAGGCACAGTCCCTCCTGGTGAGGGTGAAGTGACGACAGCAGCAAAAACAACAGCAGCAATCATACTACCAATAATGCTGGGGGAATATCACCCTGCCACAGCAGTCAGGGGAAGGTGTACAGCTAACTCTGAGCCCACCACACTGCTTTTCCTCCCACGGCTCTGAGACTCTGCTGTCGAGAGAGTCTTCAGCAGAGACCAGGCTCTCCCGAGGATCTTTTTATAAAGGTACTTGTGAGGATGAGACTAAGTGGAGACTATATTAAGCCCACAGGAGCCAATCCAGATTGTTAGGAGCTATCTGCTATTTTGGATAGGTGAGGAAGAATCTGCGTGCTGGCTGCTGCAGCCTCTGTCTGGGTGCAGGACGTTCCAGGGCTGCAGTATTTTTAGCCTGACGGTGCACGAGCCAAGCTGCAGCTCCTCACCTGCCAAGTGCTCCTGCCTTTGCCCTCATCCTGCTGGTACATTCTCTCAGCCACAGCAACAGAGCCACTCCACACAATTAAGGCACCCCTGGCAAAGGAAATTCACATATCCGGTGCTGGCAATTAATTACTTCATGCTGGATGAACACTGCAAATAGTCTCAGAAGTATTTCTAAAACTGCTAACATTGCTCCTTAATGACCAGGGCTGTGAGAGGCTTGGGAGCAAAATCCTGAACTCCCAAGGTGCCACGCACTTATATTTGCAAAGGGAAAGAAGATTTCATTCAGGGGAGTTACAGAAGTTCCCTCTGCACTGCAGAGAGCGCGGCCGTGTCCTGCTGTCCCATAATGCAGGAGCAGTACCGGTATGTTATACTTGAATAGGTTGGGAATTACATCATCCTCTGCTATTTCCTGTCCTGACCTTGACCCTCAAACCTACTCTTAGTCCCAGCAATGGATTTGAAAGGCAGAAAAAGAGTATTTGCCTCGGCCATGTCTGACAAGGACACCAGTTTTTAAAATTTGCAAATTCCACGTCTGAGCCCACCAGCTCCCCTGGATTCGCTGGAGGGACAGCCATTCATCCTGACACCCCTTCCACAAATAAAGAGATGGAGAGAGCCCCAGAGTCCTGCCTGCCTCCCTGTCCCTGCAGAGCACTGCAGGGACACCAGCCTGGAAACAGCCTGGGCACTTCATACCCACATCAGCCTGGGCACCTCTCCACCCCGCAGCGGGAGACCTGCTGGAGGAGAGGGGCAGGACATGACCACTGCCCACGTGCCCCTGCCTGCCCCAGCTGCTGGCAGCCCCTCCTGAAGCCAAGTCCTTGTTTCCCTTCGCTGGAGAGAGGTGGGAGAAATTCCATGTCTGCTGAAGCCGGAGCTGACCATCCCTCTCCCTCCTATTCCCATGGCAACCTGCAGCTCTGCTCCTTAGGGACCAGTGGCTCCCAATTCCTGCTCTGGCAATGCTGGGGAGGGATCAGGGGTTTCCACCTCCAGCTCATGAACCTTCCTGAGCTTACAAAACCCCTTCCCCTGAGTAGAGTGGCACCCACTGAGCTGGACACTGCCAGGGCTGTGTTCCACCCACATGGAGGCATTTCAGGAGAGATGTCTGCCTTAGTCACAAATGGCAGCAGCATCCCAGGGTGTGCATTCACACCTGTGTGCTGCCTCACCTGTCCTGACACAGCAAAAGCAACATAACCCCCAGCAGCTGGTCCAGAGAGAACTGAGATGCTCCAGGAAGGATCTGGAGCGTTCAACTCCCAGCACCTGCCCCTGTTTCCAGGGAATGTTGCCCTGCAACAGCTTGAGTAAGTTGTGAGAGCCTTGTGAAAGATCATATCCATTGAGTCTATCCACTGCTGATCCATTTCAAGTGAGACAGCTTTGATTTATTCAAGACAAGAATTAGTAGTTTGCCCTGATGTTTCCATCTGGCTTGCTGTTCAGCTTGTCTTGCAAGCAGCCTTTATAATAAACAAAACCAGCCATGACACAAATCTGCCCCTGCAATTAGATCATCAATCCAGTGCTGAGGAGCAGCTTTTGAAACAGGCAGACTCCTCAAGAATGCCGCTCTTTGTGTTGGCAGGGAAGACTTGCACAGCTCATATTACTCCTGTAATTTTAGTGCTTGGCAAAGAATCAGCCAGGGGAGAAAAATCCAGCCATGATTTAATACAAAATACCTTCTCTGCTTGCAAGCAAGAAGACTGGAGACCAGCAGAGCAAAAGGTTAAATCTTTTGTCTGCCCAGGGGAATTCCTTCACGATGCAGCAGGCTGATCCTGCATCACTTCTGCTAAGGAGCAGAGAAAATTGACTTTGAAGAGTGTTGTGCTAATACAGCTCCTGGCAGCTGAGCCAGGGTTGGCCCAGGATACCAGGAGGGTCACCCTGGCTGTCACTCAGCTCTCTGTCCTACAAGGTCTCAAGGCTCAGAGCCTCAAGAACACTGAGTTTTCATCTTTTTGTAACACTAGCAACTTGCACCCCAGAATGAAGCTATGGAGCCCCCTGTGTTTGCATCATTTTGCCAAACAGAGATTTAAAAAACATTTAATTTCTTTAAAAACCACCAAAGTCACCTTTCTGTTTCCTCTCTAGGGGGTTACTATTTGTTTCTTTGAAAAGAAATAAAGGGAGTCATTTGTCCTGCACAGGCAAGACCACAGGTCTTTTTTTTTTTTCCACAGGTCCACAAACCCACCACTTTAATCCCAATCAACAAGGATGCTCAAATTCAATCTGCTTTCAAAGCACTTCAACAAGCTTTGGTGAGCTTTACCTCATAGGAGTCTTTATTTGCCTTGTATTTTTCTATCTGGTATAGCTGGTTCTTGTGGCAAATACTGTCCTGGCCTTCAGCCTTCTGTGGAGAGAAAAGCACAGGAGAGTAAAATATGTGACATAATTGGAGAAAACCAATGTTTAATTACTGCTTAACAGACTGTATCCACTCTTGGCATTCAGCAGAGGAGCATCAGCTTACAGAGATGATGGATTTGGTCCATTTCATTTTAAATATCATTGGTGGCATCATCACTAATGTGAAAAGGACTGAGGCAAGAAAAAAAAACTAATAAGCTGTCATCAAATTGGAAGGCCCAAGCCGTGCTCAGGGGCCAGGGAGATTACATGGGGTAAAACTTTCAGCTGAGTTTTCACTTAAAAGCTAAATAAGTTTAAGAGCTCTTGAGCTCCTTCTTCATGTCCTGACTCAATAAATTGTGTTACTGGCACTCCAAGCAACACAACCATCTCAACGCAGGGACACAGCACTTCACAATGGGTGATCCTTGGGATATTCTATAATTCTGTGGGATCAAAAGCCAGCAAGCCAGGCCACCAGTAGCCTTTCTGTCCCCTCCTCCCCCAGCAGTGGCAGGAGGCAGTGCTCACCCTGAGGCTGGCCAGGTAGCGCTCCAGCTTCTTGTTGAGCAGGAAGTAGATGGCCAGCGTGTGGCTGGCCCTGTTGGAGAGCACAGTGTTGATGACATCGCTGTTCTTGTAGCCCAGCTTCTCAGTCATGTGCAGCAGCACGCTCTGGCTGAGGTCCTCCAGGTGAATCCTGCACAGGCAGAGGCACAGCAGGAGTTTTGGGCTGTCCTCTCAGAGACACAGCCTCGGGGGGACGAGGCAGAACACCAAGAGGAGGCCCCAAGAGCTCAGTCACTTGGGGGTGATGAGTTCCCTCCTCCCACGAGCAGGCAGAGAAAGAACAGATATCTGGGATGCAGGTATCTGTATCAGATACAGATATCTGGGAACACAGGAACTGCTGGAAGCTGAATGAGCAGGGCTCTATCCACTGTGTCTATCCCTGACGGGAAATGGCACCACAATGCTCAGGCCATTTGTTACCCTACACCTGACTGCTGAAACTCATCAAGATGAGCTGGTTTTGAAGGAAAAGAAGTGAAATCCAACCTAAATCTGGCTCTCTGGAAAGGCCTTTTTCTCATAATCAAACAGCACTGCTCTGAGCTTCACCCCCTTACCTGCTGCACAGTCTCCATGCACTAGCTAGCCAGAGAATTTCCTTCTGGAGAAAGGGGGTATACAGGATTATTCCTGCAGCTCAGAATGGCAACGCTCCTGTCACCCTCCAGTCCCAAGTACAAGCCATGTTTATGTCTCTCTCTTCTAGAAAGTCTGGAACAGCCTCAGCCAAGGTGAAAAAAGCAGTACAGAGGTCTTGTGGAAATGCCAAAGCATTGGCTCAGTCTGAGTTAAAACCAGATTTTCCCAAAGAACTCTGCTCCTATTTAGACCTCTAAATGGGCTGGCCAGCTTCCCAGAGGTACCTGTCGGCTCCCAGCCATCTGCAGAGAAATGCTGGGTTCCAGTTGTTTCTAGAGGATGTTCCTCACTCCTAATACCAAGCCTAATATCAGAGGCAGCTTATTTTGCAAGATTCCCCCTTCCAAGGGATCCCTCCTCACCCTTCCCACTCCTGCCCCAGCTCTGATGGACAGGACTCAGACAAGATGTCAAACACAGTCTGGGAAATCTCAAATAACTCGTTCCCTTTGTTGCCTGTGCTTATGAACACTCGTTCTGCCCCTAAGGAGTGCTTGGGGTTGGGTCTTTTTCTTCACAAGTTCAAAAGCAAAACTTATCTTGGCCACTGCACATTGAGACATCTGGGCAGCAAAAGAAATTCAAGCAATTTCGACTTGAAGTGCTCAGCAAAATGGGAAATTTTTGCTTGCCTTCAGGGAATTTCTTTAACAAAAGCAAGCCTATAAAGAGCCTGGGAAAATACTCTCCTGAAAATGCAGCTTCTGCTGCTCTCCCACCTTATCTCCATGCTCTTCCCTTCTTGCCACGCTCCTCTCTGGGGAACAATGGGTGTTACCCCCAGAGCAGTGGAAGGGCACTGCAGGAACATAACACAACTCCTTCTGTGTGGATTAAGAGAGGAATTGACTCTGCAAATTCAGCAGTGGCTTTTTCACGCGCTATTTCACCACACCTTATCCATATCTGCACACTAAGGAAAAACTGGAGAAATTCCATGGAAGCTGACTCTAGTGGTACTTTCTGAGACAAGCTCAAAAGAAGCAAGGCCACGTCTTTAAATATTTAAAACTTTGCAGATTATTCTCCCTATAAAGCTCCAGCATAACAAAGTCTAGGTAGGCCAAGCCTGGGACATCAAGTAATGAAACAAAAGTAATATTATTTAAAAAAAATGAAAGAAAGAATCTCTTTCAAGGCTTTTATCCTTTACAGCTTCACATGTCCCCTAAATTTGGAGGAGTGATATTAACAGAGTGGCTCTGCCTGTTCTTATCCCTTGGGAGACAGTTCATCACAGGGGCCACCTTTATATCCTGGGGATTACAGGCAGCTGGCCCCACATTTGTTCTCTACATTTCAAGGGATGGATCCAGTGATATCCCCAGGGTTCTGAGCTGCTTGACATCCATCCATCCATCCATCCATCCATCCATCCATCCATCCATCCATCCATCCATCCATATCCATCCATCCATCCATCCATCTTTTGGGAGCTGGAGACCTGCTCTTCTCCTCAGCTCCAGGAATGGCACCATCACAGGGTTCTCCATGATGCAGCACTCGGAAGTGCCACCTCTGGAAGGAAGGGAAATGCCTGCTGCTAAATCAGGGCACTTGCCACCCCTCTCAAGGCACCACATCTGGTTCCTGGCAACTGAAGGAGGGGAATTTAGGATCTTCACTCAAGGATTCTCCTCTTAGCCAAGTCAGGACAGAAATTCTGCAGCACTATCAAGTTTTAAGCACTAAAATTAGGCTTTAAGTTGCTGTCTGTGCCTCAGTGCTGCTTGGCCTGCGGGCCAGTGAATTCTGCAGGTCCTGGGTGGTGTGTGAGACACAGCTGGAGGGCTTTGATATAGGAAGGAGGTTTTATCTGATCAAATCCAGACGTGTAATGCCAAGTGAGCTGCCTGAGGCTTCATTTACAGTCATTGGAGAGAAACTCGTCTCTCCAGGGCACAAAGTTGTCCTAAGACAGAACCAGAGAGAAGTCAGATGAATCCTCACGTGACAAGTGCCCCTATTCCTCTCCACTGACTGCAACTCTACACTGCAGATGTTTAGAGTTGAGCAAGGTTATTTATAACCAAACCGGACCACGGGTGTCTTCCCTTCTTTCTTTTTCCCTGGATGGATGTTGGACTGAGAGTCAGATTGGTTCTCTGCCTGCTTTTAGTCACATATTCAGCAGGGTGCAGGTATTCAACACCAACAACCAACAAAGCAAGACCATTAAAACCTGACCTTTCTCACCATGGTTTTGCATATTCCCTTAACCCACAGCACCTCACAAACAGGCAGTGGCTGTCCTGGAGAAGCAGCTTGGCTTTTACTGACCAACGAGGAGGAGATCAGAACTGCCTGTCACACCTCCCCATTCCCAAATCTGCACCCCAGCCCACCA
>VXBQ01011258.1:262-29430 GCA_013400175.1 Phainopepla nitens | reverse complement strand
CAAAAAAAAAAAAAAAAAAGCACTGCAATTGCAGCTTCCAATTTAAGGTATTGCTCTTGACCATTTCAAGCAACACAGGGCCAACCTCAATGACGTTTATGATAAATTCATAAAAGCAGTTCCTAGGATCTGTCACACGAAGAGAACACCAGGGACACAACGTACAGACACCCTGGCAGGTTTTCTGCTGCCCTCCCTGCTGTACCTGTTTGGGTAGGTGACGTTGGGTGGTGCTCTGCCAGGGTAGTTCTCGTTGAGCCAGCGGTTTGCCAGGGCCTGCTGGATGTTGGGTCTCTTGGCAGGGTCTGGCTCCAGGAGGGAGCGCAGGAAGGTGATGGCCGCTGTGAAGAGATCAAGGGAAAACCCCAAACAACAGCTCTGTCATCTGCTTTAGCACTTGCACAGGACATGAGTTACTACAGGTGTGTGGCCTGAACAGGAGCCTACTAAAAAAGAACATTTTCCTTACTGCCTGCTCCGACACCCCTGAGAAAATGGAAGAACTGATAAGGGATTAGTAACTAAAACAAACAATCATTTACAGCCACAGTGATTTATAGAGTTACAAAGGAGAGGGGAGAAAGAGCTTTTGGTCTCAGAGCTCATTTGAAGTCTCGGAGCAGGTGAGCCAACATTTAATTCCCACATGAGGGCAAGAGGTTGGAGCCAGGTCAGAGACAAATCACTGTGCTCAAAGCAGAAGGAGATGGACCAGGGGTTAGTGGAGAGGAGGGAATGGATGCAGAACCTGGAAAGGAAGGCACAGCAAATTGACATGATAAGGATAAATTCTCTGGCTTCCATCCAACCTACAGTCAGCTGCAGAAGGTTTAGCCAAATTAAAAGAGTACAGCAAAATTAACAGGCTTTGCTTTGTTCTCCTGAACCTTCAACTTTCAATGACACTCAACCACTCCTCCTGAGTTTCTTGCAAAAACGCTCAACTTTTAAGTCATGTGCTTCTTGCATGATTAGGAGCAATGAAATCAAGTGATGTGCTGAAAATCTCACAAGAAGTGCCCCTCTGAGCTGAAAATGGACTCTGTTTCAACGAGGTCTGGTCTTTATTCCTCACATTATCAAGGCTAGATTTCACTGCTCCTACATGCAATCTAAGGGGAATAAAACACGTGTTGGTGACACCACAGGATGGGCTGGTGCACCAGGAGAGGGTGCAGGATGAGGAAGGGAGTGTTTCTAAATAAAATTAAAAATAATAATAAATAATTTAAAAAGGAATAATAGATACAATTAAAATAAATTTAAATAAAAGAAATAATAATTATAATAAAATAAATAATACTAAATAAGCAATAAATTAAAAATATTTATAAATAAAATAAATCACAGTTAGACACAACAGGTGCCAACTCCAAACAACCCGGGCAACCTCAGTGTACAATACCCTGCAAAAATCAGGTTTCAGCTGGAGAGAGGGCCCTCTCTTTGTCAAGAACCTTACATGTGCAAGAAAGACTTGTTACTCTGTTTTTACCAGTTCAGCCAGGCATCAGCTGGGTTTTTTCTAATCTCTCTCCTCAAAAACCACTGATTTACGTGAGATGCTTTACTTAAACATTCTCTGGTATCTTTGTTATTATCCTGCAGCAGCCATGTTGCAGGAGCAGCAGGAAGAGCCTACATCCGAGTTCCCAAACTTGCTGGAAGCTGCTCTGTGTGTGCCTGGTGTGCCCTTTCTTCACCCCCATTACAGCAAACAACAAACCCTTGTTCTCCCATTTAATCCCCTCTCGCTCCAGTGCCTCCCCCATGTCTGAGCTGGAAACCTCACACATCCCATTGGCTCAGAGCCAGAGAAATCCCTCTCCCCAAACCCACACTCCCTCCTCCATCACCCCCGTGCTTGCTCTCCAAATCACCCAATGTCTCCTTAAAAATCCTACTTCTCCACCCCTACCCTTGCCAAAAGGCAAACTGATTAACTAAAGCTTGTGAAGTGCCACAGATCAACAGATTGAGGCTGGGAGAAACTAATTCTGGGGTGAAGATTCCACCCTGGAAGCTCCCAGACCTGGGTAACAGAGAGGAGCAACAGCATCTTGGCTGATTTGAGCTGGGGATGGCAGAAGGAGCTGTGGACAGCAAAATGATTTCCCCAGGGAGCAAACACGAAGGAAAAGGAATATATGCAAGGTGAACACCAACTTCCTGAGCATCTGACCTCTGCTCACCAAAAATCAATAACCAGATAGCTGTTGTTCAAGAGGCTTAATGAGAAACAGGTTCCTAAGTGGGAAAATCAAACACCAACTTAAACAAACTCAAACAAAAAAATTTCCCCGTTTCGCTACACAGGTTGTTTTGGGTGCTCACGGTCACCCAGCATTTTAGGTCACACAAAGGAAGTGTTTTCCTGCTCAGTGATAAGACTGGCTACCTGCATGAAGGGGCTGTGTGTTCAGTAACCAGGAAATTAAATATTGAAAGACAAAGTACTGGATGTGTAAAAGAGACTCCTGTGAAAATTCTCTACTTTACAGATGAACTCATGGAAATTAAGACCCGACTAAAATAAAAGATCCATAATCCCAAGAAGTTAACAAGCACTACAATTCCCAGAGCAGAGCTGCCCAGTGACCCAAAGCCTAAGGCTGGCAGGAACAAATGTCACCTTAAATCACACTGTGCCATGTCACTGAGCTCACAAGGCCCTTGGCTCGGGTCAGGGACTGATGGGTACCTTTGTCCACCGTGGGCAAAGGTTAACATGTTTAAATCTAGTCCATTAATTTGCCATCATCTCTGCAAGTTCAGGCTGCTGGAGCTCTCACAGGATAAGCAAAATCCTGCCTTCCCTGGGGACCACAGTGTCAAGTGAGCTACAGATGCTACAGAGAGAAAATCTGATCCCCATTGTTAAGTGCTAAGAGGGATGAAACAGCAAAATGAAGCCCATCAAAAGCAATGTTATCTTTTTTTGCTACTCAGGGCCTGGCCTTCTACGGGGGGAAGGTGGAACCCTAAATCTGTACTTGGAGAACTCACCTTGTGACTCAGCTCCCAAGGGTTTTCTTTCTGTTACCCTCTAACAACTGTTTCTGTCCCCTTTTTGTATTTGCGATCTTTTAATTTCATCCAAAGCTCTTTGCAAACAGGCAGCCAGGGAAGGAGACAGAAGCTCTTCATGGACAACACATTTGGCATAAAAAAATAAAACCCAGCTACCAAACAGAGCTTGTTCCAAATCCTGACAGTGGCCTTGCTGCAAGCTGGGAAGTGATTCTGTTGCCTAGTGACATGGCTCTGAAGCAGGAATTAATATTTCTAATACTAATACATCAACTGTTTTGCATTTTGTGAACACACAAAGGTTACCCCAGGTAACTGTCCCAGAATAACTTTCTGAGTGCATGTCATTACTCCATAATAAATGTGAGCTCATTTGAGGCAGTTTATCACTCAACCCCAGTCATGATAATACTCAGGAATCTGTTATTCCAAAATAATCTGTTCATCCATCCTTACCCCAGGCTAAAATCTGGATGTGCAAAACTGACCAATTGCTCCACAAAAGCAATTCTACAGAATTTCGCAGATTTGTTCCTTGTCTCATATTCAGCACAACTTGGTGCTTCTCCAGAAGTCAAAGCAAAAGCAATTCTGCTACACTAACTCCTGCAGGTCTTTCAGAGGCCAAAATGAAATAAAGGAACTTTTCCCAATTAGCACAACACATCAGCAGCATGACTCAAGATCTGTAATTCCATGCAACAGCTCTGACCCACTGGATCCAAACGTTTCCCAGCAACCCCCCTGGGTTACCTGAGGAGAGCTGGGTGGGAAAGGGGTTCATTTCTTTGTCCACCATTTTTTGGTATAAGGCTCTCAAGCTGAATGGCTCCACAGTAAAGGGTAATGTTCCAGTCAGCATGGCATACATGTTCACCCCACTGAAAGAAAAGAGGCAGAAAAAGACACCAAAACGATCAGGAACAGGGAAAAATTTAGGTTTTAGAGACTGTACTTCATCTTTAATGCCTGACAGTCATTACAGGGTTGATGCCCCATCTCTGAGAACATTTCAGGTCAGGTTGAAAGGGGCCCTGAGCCACCTGATCCAGCTGGATCAGGAGATGTGGCTGCTCTTTGCAATAACAATTATAAACTGGAGAAGTAACTCACATGGACCAAACGTCTATTTTGGGCCCGTATTTCTTCCTTGCCAGAAGTTCAGGGGCTGCATATGCTGGGCTCCCACACTGGGTGCTGAAGGGATCAGAATAACCCAAGATTCCTGCACAGTTGCTCAATCCAAAGTCTGTGAAAGGCACAGAGACACAGTTATGAAAGAGAGACACAGTCAAACTGTGCTAGAGCACAAGTTAAAAAGAAAGAACATTTTTTCCAAAAGCTAAGCAATGAACTCCCTAAGGAGAAAAAAAAATACTCATCCACATGCAAAAAAATTTTATGTAATTTGCTTCCACGAGGTGCTAAATAACCAGAGGTTTCCACAAACAATAAAAGAAGCCTTAGAACAAAAAAATGGCTCCCAAAATTTCCCTCCTGTCTGCTCCAGTGCTGTTGTGGCTGCAGGCTGAGATGAGTTTTGGGAACAACAAATCTCATTTATTAAGAGCTGGACCCCTTGAGTCTTGTGGGTCCTCTCCAATTCAGAATATTCTGTGAATCTCTGAACATCACCACTACTAGGGACACTGACATCTGATTAAATCTTCAATATCCTCTCTCAGTCATTAATTTGTGGCTCTTTTCCCTACCTGCACACTTTTTTTGCAGTGGACTTGCAGTGCTGGCCTGTCCTTTAGCTTTCACCCCGCTGAAAATCAAATTTGGCTGAAATCTGAGGAGTTTCTCAAGGTATTAGAAGCACCCTCACAGGGCAGACACATAAGCCTCATTTCCTCACTAAACCAGGCAAAGATATAAAAATGCTGACCAAAAAAAAAGCAATTATCACAGTGACTGGAAGAGCCCGGGTGCCTAAATGGTGGCAACAGTGCTTTCCACTTGACTGCCTGCATCTCTGAGGGGCAGGCAGGCACAGGGGAGACAGGAATCACCATCTTTCACAGCTAAAGAGGCTGACTGGAGTTTTCCTGGAGAACACTGTCGAAGCTGAAGGGAGAATCGAGACAATTTCCTTGCCTCTGATGGAAAACAATTATCTCTGGATACTGTTAAATCATCCCTGCTAGAGATGTACCATCCCTGGGGCTTTTACAAATACTGCACAGGATTCATTAACTTAATTAAGGTGTTCATTAGCTGCGGCCTGAGATGAGTTCTGTCAACTGTAAAATACTTCTAAAAACTCCTAGAAACCATATCTCCACACAGAATTATTCCTGGTCCTTATCCTGCTGTGTTACGCCAGCTCCAAATTACTTGACTGTACCGTAATGTTTGACAATCACAGGATACAAGGGCTGTATTCTGTGGTGGTGTCAATCAGCATCCCTTCATCAGTATCAATGGAGGGATACTCTGTGAGAGGTTTTCATTCTCTTATTTGCTTCAATTGTCAACCCCTTATTCACTTGCTTCATCTCATTCATGTCAGCTGCTGTGCCTTTTTTTTTCCCTGTTGAAATGCAGAACGTGTGCAAACAGATGCATGCTGGGGACAGGGGTTTCATAGCCATGGAAATCGAGAATATTGCCATCAAAACCGTGTCGGCACATCGCGATCACAGTGTGATTTTTATGATTTTTATTAACGATGCACTGCTGATCTTGACGAGAGCACCAGCACTGACAACCTCGCTGCCACCGCCTGCCTCTCCCTTTCAAGAAGACCAGCAAATCACAGAATTCACATCAAAGGCCACACTTGGTTTCCCAGAGTAAATATTTTCACATGGGAGCTCCACCACCCCCAGTGCTCGTGCTATCGAGGCGCCATCGCATCGCTTCACTCCTCCTCAATGCCTCCAGGGAATCCACACGGATCTCTGGCTGCACGGCTCTACCCGCAGCTCTGTCGCTCAGAACAGGGGAAGAGCTGTCACACACGAGCTCCTGGACCAGCTGGACCAGCAGAGCTCCACAGGGCCCAGCAGAGTGGGGTGGCCCAGCAAGATGCCAAGAACCTTGCGTGGTCCATGAGCGGCTTTTGGCGGCGTCCTTACTGGACACCCACCACATGGGCTGGTAGATAACAAGGAGTGAGTTACTTCCAACAGTTCCAATCCTGATGTTCTTCAATTTGATCAACGAGCTGCTAAGTCCTCTCAAAGGGAATTTTTCCAAGAATGTCTAAGAGCAGGTTCTAAACCACCTTGTCACGTAGCCAAAAGGAGGAACAAATCCAAGGTGCCCTTGAGCAGCTGAGGACTCAAGGCATCCAGGTCTCACTGAAATGCACTAACAAGCAGTGACTTCAATATCATGTTTTCAATCTTCATTTCACCTTTTGTTCTTCCTTTCACAGCTATTACAAGAACAACATTTTTATTTTTATTTTTATTTTTATTTTTATTTTTAGTAGCTACTCCTGTGTTTGCTGCTGAACAAATCACGGAGACCAGGCTCTCACCCCAGGTAACGTGAGATGGTTTTGCAACTCAAAGTCTTTTCTCCCAGTCAGGAAAAGCAGCACCTTAATTCCTCAAAATGTGTTCCTCACTCCTGAAGAACCTTCCTGGGAAGGACTGTGTGATGACACAACTGATCATTTCTAGTAAGGCAGGCTACACAAAATACTGCAACCTTTTTTTTGCTACAAGACCCCCAGCTGGGTGGTGGGATTTAATTGCTTTGCTTTAGCATACACACTGCCTGCAATTTGCTTTGCTTAAACATCAGACTGCAGACCTGAGGACAGTTTATTGAGGCTGTGGAAGATCAAACTGTCTCTTTTCTCTGTTCTTCCCACACCACCCACTGTGAGGAGACCTCTCCATGTAGCCGAAGCAAACAGAACTGCAGGAACAGGCCTGGAGTAATAATTTTTTTTTTTTTTTGGCACATGAGTTTTAATTGTACAAGTATCGTCTGGGAAGGTCTTGGTTTGGATGTCAAGCTCATGGAATGCTGTGTAATCAAACACCCAACAACAGGGAAGTTCTGTGAGTTCTTTAAATCCATCAGATGTTCCTAGAGCACCGGTGCAAACCATCTGGTCTCGCTTATCTGCTAAATCAGGATAATGGGGGGTATCCATCAGTACTGGTGAATGATTCATGGGCACTTAGCAGTCTCCTCCTGACCCTCAGCTGAGGAAACGCAGAGTTCTCCTTGCCATTATTTTCCCAGCCCGCTGATTTTCTACAGAGTAATCACTGGAAGCCAGGGTAGCATTTCCAAAACTGAATTCCCTAAGTAAAACCTGGGTATTTCAGATTTCATTCATTGTCCTCCCCTTGTCTGCTTGGGGATGCATGCACTTCGTACGTCCCAGTCAGTGTCCATCTGACCTGCATGTTTGAATGTTAAGTGGTTTTCACCCCTTTTCAGCCCGTGAAACTTTTCTGGAGAGAGTCAGTTGAGTTTTTAAGTCTGCAGCCACAGACACTGCTGTTGGCAAAAGTGTAGGCATGGAAAGAAACATAAACAGATGTTTGGTATTTATTTTATGAAAGGAATATTTTCTTTTCAGTGCCCACATTAACATTAATGGGAGTTATGCAAGGCAGTGAGAGACTATCCCCACCAATGATTAATCCAAACTGCTTGCACAGCTTGAATGAATCAAGCACCACATACAACTGATACCTAAATACAATCAAGGCTCTACCGTTGATCTTTTTTATTCTTTAACAGCCCTCTAAACCAATTCTGTCCTGGGTGCTGGGAGCAAATTTAACAAATATAAATATAGGACCACATTTTGCCAGCTGCTAAAAATGTGTGCAACTCCCACTGACTTCAGTGGAAGCATATGTTCCCGGGGGCAGAATCCAGCCCCTAGCAAATAAGAAATGATCATGATAACAAAATAAACCACTTCTGTGGTGTCAATTCTTAAATTCTTTACCAAGCTCCCGATTTGAATATGAAAGATGTGGGTTTAAGATGTAGGATTATTCCCATACCCAGTTAAATCTGAATTATTTGGATCATTTTTTTCACAAAACGCTGTCAGGAACAGCTTGATTGCTATCTATACTCTCTCAGCTCCTCTCTGCAGCAACATTAGCAGTTGTCACATGGAGGTTTATGAAGCTTCAAAAACTCTCTTTATAAAACTAACAATTTTAATTACTGGAATTGCCAAACTGGTTTCATACCAATAAGCTTGATATTGTTGTCTTCATCTAGCAACAGATTTTCTATCTTCAAGTCTCTGAAAGAAAGAAAATATTTTGAGTGAGTCTCCAAAATAATGAAGCAGCTTTGCCTCATTCTCATCAGTGTATGCACAAGACTTGTATATAATCAAATGTATAATGAAAGCAGCACACAGAGTTCCACAGTGAAAGCAGAAAGCCCCATGCATCCCGACCAAAATTAACAGCACTTTCACACTCTGCTTCCCACCTATTCTTCAGGCACAAAATGACATTACAAGCACTTGTCAGTACCTCCTGTAATTAACCAGGCTCTTCAAGTTGCTTAAGTACTGGAAATTTACAGAAAACTCACAAACTGGAAACATTTTAAGTAAGTTTTGGGAACTGGAGGTCAATTTCTCCTTACTCTTCACAGCCAAAGGTGCCAAAGGCCCCAAAGCTGAAGGAATAACCTGAGATCTGAGGAGTCAAATGTCAGAATCAGCCTGCTGTGAAGGTGAAGCACCCAAACTCCTTGCAGAGTTGGTCACCACAGCTACTCCCATACACCACAGGTAAAATCCAAGGCTGAGGGATTGAAATGGTTTTGTCCAATGCCACTCAGAAAATCACCCCAAAACCCCAAGCTGTGCAGCCTGAGCACTAGGTACGATGTGAAAAAATAATTTTGATTGCTACACAACTTGTCCATGACTTCCAGCAGCTGGCTAAGTCTTCCTCAGATGGATTTTTTGCCCCCATCCAGACAGGAAATATTTGTAAGAGCCAGCATGCTGGGATATCCACAGCTCAGAGTGGGAGTGATGCTCCTCCCAGCACGCTTCAGAAAAATCTGGATAATAAAGCCATCAGCTCTAATGATGGGAAGTCAGTGACATCCATGGTGTTTTGCCTTTGTGAGGCAAAGGCAGTGATGAAAGACACCTTCATTACAGATGAAGATACCAGGCTTAATAAAATAAGACAAGTAACCCAACCAAACCAAGCCAAGTACTTCCACAAGGAGGGATCTGTGAAAGAAACACTCCAAGCCTTTTTCAAAACGTTCCTCTTCATTTCATTCTACACCCATGCTGTGTTTCAAACAAACCTGAGGCAGAAGAGTCCCTGCAGGTAGAATGAGCCTCACTTCACAAGTAAGACCACAAGCACCTACATAGGGGGGAATTTCTGCATTAAAAGCAGCAGGGGCAGGTGAAGGGGGGATTCTGCCCCTCTGAGGAGAGACCCCACCTGCAGAGCTGCCCCAGCCCTGGGCTCCAACAGCAGAAGCATGTGGAGCTGCTGGAGCCAGTCCAGAGGGAGAATGGCTTCAAAGTGACAGAGAGTGGGTTTAGACGGGATACTGGGAAGGAATTCCTCCCTGTGGGAGTGCTGAGGCCCTGGCACAGGGTGCCCAGAGCAGCTGAGGCTGCCCCTGGATCCCTGGAAGTGTCCAAGGCCAGGCTGGACACTGGAGCTTGGAGCAGCCTGGGACAGTGGAAGGTGTCCCTGCCCTTGGCAAGGGGTGGGAATGAATGGGATTTAAGGTCCCTTCCCACCCCAACCCCTCCAGGACTCTCTGATTACATTCCCTCCTCTGGCAATATCCCAGGGGTTACTACACATCCTCCAAAAGGCATTTCCCTTGTAGGGCAAGCAGTGCTGCTGAGAAAGGGGCTCGACCCAGGGACAACCTGCCCTGCCAGATGGAACGGTATCAACCCACTCCTGCTTCCCCCTGCTGCCAAAAAAGGGCTCAGTGCTTCACCTCTCCCATCTTTACTGCTTGCAGGTGGAGGTTTTCACAGACAACGTGACTGGTCTCCAGGAAAATATCAGGGCTGGGAACTTAACAGGAGAGACTTCATTAAAAAAAAAAAAAATGGCCTGGGAAAGAAAAAAAAAATACAAACCAAAAAAACCCAAACCACCTCTAAAACCACAAATTAAACTGAAATCAACAGAAGCACTGCACTGCACTGCTCAGTACAGCATCTCCAAGCAAAGAGAAGGACCATTTGGAAGCTGTGAGTACATGAAATATTAGCCAAGAAGAGGCAAGACTTTAAAGGCAAGGAAAGGGAAAATTGCAAGCTGTAAGTTAAGGAGAAAATACATCCAGGCAATCAGAATAACAAATGAGTGACAGGGGGGCTAACCATGAACACCAGAAAAAGTTATTTTAAAGGATTCAAGGTGAAAAAAAAAAAAGTAACAAAAGGGAAATATTAAAATATTACAGGGCCTTTTAAAGCCATCAGAGGAAAAAGATAGAAATGTAAATATTGCCTCAGTATAGAGTGCAGTCAAACCTGGTTAAAGCTGTTTACCCATCTGTCTGTTCTCAGCAGATTTGCCAGTGAGTGGTAACTGATCTAATGGTCCATATGCACCACAGTTTTTGTCCACCCCAACAGGAAAGCACTGATTTTTGGAGCCATACCAGGAAACAGGACAACAGGCTTTCCCACATTTCTCTTTGTGGTGGTACAACCCAGTTGCACACCTGCTTTAGGACCCATTTCCACGAACATCCTAAATTAAGTCAGTTCTGTCCAATACAAACTTTAATTATCCTTTATAAAAGAGGCTTATCTGAGCTGCTCCTAAGACTTGTGCTCCAGACCCTTCACGAACTTTCACTGAGTGTTGTACTTGCCTTTAATGTTCCAAACCCTTTATCATACACTGTATGAAATGCAGGCCTCCAAACACTTTTGGGGGCAATGGTGTTTCTTTTTCCACTGCAACAAAGCATGGACTCTGGACACTTTCAGTTTCCCTCCCTGAAGTAAATATTTGTTCCTTTCCTGTCACGGCTCCTCAAAAAACCACACAATTAAAGGATTATTTATGGGGTCTACTCCCATAAGCAAATTCTCAGCATTCATTGTTGAAAAACTTAAAAATACTCTCAGGCATTAAATGCAAAAGGAACAAGAAGTGCTACCTCTGCCCAAGGGATCAGTTCCCTGATGCTGAGGGTGCTTAACTACGGGACAAGTGAGTCCAACCAAGGAATAATGAAGGCACACAAGGAAGGCCAGGCTTCATTCCCACAGCGTGGAGAACCAAGAGATATTTATGTCTTCTTAGCTTGTGGAGCTGGCAGCACACAGTTGGCACTCTCTGGATCTGAAAACACACCATCTTTACAGGCTAGGTTTCTTTGGGACTTTGTTCTGCTGTCGATGGGGCTGATTAATCTCTTTGGACCACTCTGGAAACCCCAAGTGCAGCCAGTGCCTGCAGTGAGGAGCACAAGTGAATCCCTGGAGCAAGTGACCCCTCTCTGCTGCTGCCACAGCAGTTTATTCCACGCCACGGCGGGCAGCAGGCTTCAAAAGGGAAGTTTTGCATTTCACACTTTGTTTCTTGTCTGGGGGAGGAAGGATGAGAAAGAAGGCTCTACCAGCAAGCAGCTGCACAGCAGCAGTGGTTGGCTGCTCTCTCCCAAATCTTATTTTTAATCAGCACCACAGAACATCACTCCTTAACTACCAATCCTCAAGGCCGCTCTCAAGCCTCGTGCAAGAACTGGGAAGGTTGCAGAGATTTGGGTTCATCACCACATTTATGTGCCAACAAACAATTCCAAAGGCTTTGATATCAAAATATTACTGAGCCAAATTCTTCTGTCAGTAACAGCGTCACTGGATTCCATGTGGCTGCCTCTGTAAAAGAGGAATCCGGTCCATTGTCTCCACTAAAATGACGTTTAGTTTGTTTACACCAGAGCACTCCAAGAGAGAATGCCCAAAGGTAATTGTAAAATAAAAAGAAAGCGAAAAAGAAATTAAATAGAAAGGTGAACCAGCTCCGCACTTCAAAAGGAGAGTTTGTTCTGTAGAGCAGGATCTGTCATAAATATTGCATCAGCAGCCAGACTACTGGCACTTAAAATTAATAGGCTGGAAGTTATCAAAGCCAACATGTCAAACAGCAGGTACCAAATGAGGAATCCTGTGGCACTCTGAGCAACTGTATCGTGTGGAATCACCTAACTCTGCCCAAAACTCCAGGGTTTTTTCATCTCTTTCGAACTCCTGACCTGCTTCTAATCACCAAACAGCACTGGAAGGTAGCAATCTGCTGCCATGAGGGCAGAAAAAGGGGAATACAGCAAGCCGTCTTTGCTACCAATACACTATTCAGTTCTTTTCTTTGACAACCTGACAGTAATTGCATTGAATGGGATTGAATTTTGTTAAAACTACTTTAAAATGGTTGTTGAGAATTTCCTGTGGGATGCAGTGGCAAGCACCAAGGCTTTCACTTCATTTTCCCTCCCGTCCTTGTGCTCCCAGAGGGCTTATTGCTCATGCTGTTTTTTGACAGCATGAGGACCTGTGTAAACACCCTCTGCCAAAAGAAAGCTTCACCAGATCCTGCCATTTGGCTCTGTTTTCCTCTGTCAGAGGGAAAGATAAATATTCCTACCTGATTCACAGCTGAGCTTGTTGCAAGTATATTTTTAGCAGCAACCAACCAGCTCTCCTGATAGAGGGAAAGAAACCCAAATGATAACATGAAATTATATATAGAATAGTGGCATTTTGCTTTCAGCGAGCAGCTGAGGAGCTCTGAACCCTGGGCACCCCTTACCGAAGATGCAGCAGCTTCTGCACTCTGCAACTTGCAGATTTCATCCACCTCAGCAGATGACATATTTAGAATTTTAAAATACATCTATACAGTCAAACATGAGTTTGGGGGTATTTTTACACCTCTAAATAAAAATGAGGTTTCTTGAAGTTTTTTAATTTTAGGCTGTTCACACATCAGTGCCTCTTAACAAAAGCATTTCCACTGAATTCTGGGTCCCTGCTCTTGTCCAAGGACCAAAGATCCGAGTGCTTTTCTGCCATGCCAAGTCTGGATTGGTAAGCCACGCAGCTTTCTGAGTAATACTCATCAAATAACATAAGCAAATTTCATGCAACTTATTCCATCTGGGCTTTTTCATCCCAATTAGAACAGGGTAAGCCACCTACCTACATTATTCCCCCAACAATGCAGACAAAACCTGTGATTTTTTTCGTTTGCAACAAAATAGCCAACAAAAACCTTTCCAGGGCCCTGCCCCTCTCTATGGGGCAGCGTTTGGAGAGACAAACAGCAGCCCCTTTTCTGGCTGAGGATGCTGCAGTTTGTTCCACACGTGGCAAACTCGACCGCCCCCGGATCACCACGCACATGAAAAGAGCTGGTATTTTTACCTGTTTTAAAAATAACAACAACAACAACAGAACACTGCCATTGCAGCCAGGCAGAGAATGAATCAGACTCCCGCACTATTTTTTCCCTCCCTCAGTGGCTGATTGAGCAGCCTGTTTTTAGAGCTGCCACAGTCAGAGGCCCGAGATGCTGAAGGACAACCCCAGCATGAGGTAATTGTTAATTTTTCTCCCTCACCTGCTCAGAGAGAAACAGAAGAATAAATCCAGATCACACCACCAGGGCCTTTCCTGCATCTCTACGCTGCTCTACACTCTTTGCTTGCAGAAGAAGGCAAGGCATCGAATGGGTTAAGCCAGAGAAGACACTTGCAGACATGCTGCCCGTGATTCTGTCCACTTTTATCAGTTTGGGCAGAATCAGACCTGCTCATTCTCTGTGTGGAAGCCTCCCAAGAAGCTCAGCTCAGTGATCTGAGAAACAGGGTGCCTGGAGGAGGCTGCCTGTGGGGCAGGGATTAATTCAACACCACAGGGCTGGACAGACAGAACTCAGCTGCCAGAGGAAGCCCAGCACTGTCACACTGCTCTCAGGGCTGCTGCCTCCTCCCATAGCCCCTGGAGCTGGGCTAAGGTCACAGAGGCAGCAGAGAGGGGAGGAGGGAGAGCCAAACGTGCAGCATCCACACGGGAACTCAGGACCCATATGGGAACTCAGGCTCTCCCTGGGCCCCAGAGCCTTGCCTCCTTCTCACCACAACAGCCTGTTGATTCCAGCTTGTGCCTAGGAACAAGCTATTTCCGTACAAAATGTGGGTTTGAGTCCTCTCTGAAAAAGAACGGGATCAAAGCCAAGCCTGCCAGCCCCCTTGGCCACTGTGCAGAAGGTAAATTTTTCAGGGAGAGGAATTGCTGCTGCTGACCCAATCCTGCTGTTAAAAGCTAAACATGTTCATCTGCTCCTGCCTTGTTTTTCTCTGCCCATCTCAGAAACTTGATTTATTTCCTTTATCTCTCTCTCTCTCTCTCTCAATACTGGGTATCAACTGATCCCTGAAAGCAGTAAGTGAACTTCTTCCTTCTCCCTGCCTCAAACTGTGGGGTTAATAATTTAAAGAGATCAGCAGTTTTGAGGCTGATAGAGAACCTGGAGGCTGCTCAAATATTAATATTACAGTGGTACCTGAAATGTAGCTCGAGGTAAGACCAGAGGTGGCCTGTGCACACAGCAGGATCCCTAATGGATCACAGGGAACACACAGAGACCCAAGACAAAGAAAGCAGCTTGCAGAACACACGGAGTTCCAGCGAGCCAGCTGCACCCACGCTGCACAGCAGTGGGCAGCTCAGCACACAGCTGGGCACAGCTGGAGGAGCTGGCTGTGGGCAGCTCCCCACCTCCTGCACAGTCAGGGGAGCCAAGGAGATGCAGCCCCAGATCCTCAAAAGCATTCAGATGTCTGGCTCCTGCAGTGTGCCCACAGAACCTGAGAGGATAGGGCCTACACAACTTGCTCAGCATCATATGGGAACTGTGTGGGAGTCCAGACTTAACACCAGCTGGCCCAGATTTAGAAAGCAGGGCCTCCTTCTTAGCACAACGCCCTATAAATACACCTAGGAACAGGAGAGCAGAGATGCTGGCTCCAAAGGTCCAGCCAGCCCACCGTCCTGCTGTCTCCATAGCAGCCGAGAGCACAGAGGCAGAGCAAGGTACAGGGACAGGCAGTCACGTGTGACATCTCCACCTGCACTCTCCCTCTTGCTGCTCAGGGCCTTCAGGCAGAGGCAGCTACTCTTTATTCATCAGCCTTCTGTCTGCTGAGCTTGTCCTGTTTGCCCTGGAGCCCAGGGGCACCCCTAACTCCACAGCATCCTCATGCGCAGAGATGGGCATCCTGCTCGTACACAGAGCTCAAGGACTGGTTGGAAAATGCTCCCAGGCACAGGGTGGGATTTTTGGGGTGTGCTGTGCAGGGCCAGGAGCTGGGCTGGATGATCCCTGTGGGGTCCTTCCAACTCAGCATAGCCTGTGATTCTGTGGATGAAGGTCCTAAAGAAACGAGGTGATGCATGGCAGCAGCTCTGGCTCTCTCCATCCTGTGAGGCCCTGCCAACATGAAGCAACAAATGCAAAGAGCAGAGAAGCAGAAGCCAGGGATTTCAGTGGTCCCACTGAGGCTTTGTCCCAGCCCTGGTACTGCCAGGCTCTGGGCAAAACAGCTCATGCCCCCACACTGCTATACTTCCAGCAGTGACACAACAGGCACAAGCACCTTCTCAAAGAAACAGCGACACGATCCATTAGCTCGTGTTGGTGCAGAGCTTCAAAGAGGCAAAGCAGTGCTTGCAGTGAAAGGGCCCCACTTTTGGACTGTACCTGATCTTTATTGACACAGAATCACAGCATATCCCAAGTTGGAAGGGATCCCTGAGGATCATCGAGTCCAGCTCCTGGCCCTGGAGCCAGCACAGCTCCTGGGTGCTCCCCTGAAGCTGCTCAAGTGCTTCCTGCAGGTACAGCCGGATGCCCAAGATAAGAGCACCCAAACAACACCACGAGGAGCAGCCAGAAAGCTCCCAGGAGCGCGTTTTTTACAAGGAAATCTCCTTACAACACAAATAAACACCACTTAGAGGAGCTGACACAAACTTGACCACCAGAGAGGCTTTCCCAGATTACCTGTGCACGACTCCTGCCCGGTGAAGGTGCTCCACTGCCAGGATGAGCTGCCGGATGTATTTGCGGGCTTCGTGCTCCTCCAGCCTCTTCTTCTCATAGATCTTGTGCATCAAGTTGCCACCAGGGCACAGCTCCATGACCAGGTAGTAGCTGTTCTCAGTCTCCAGTATATCCAGCAGCTGGGCAATATTGGGGTGGCGGATCATTTGCTGGATCTGCCCTTCCCGCCGCAGGTTCTTGGTGACATATGTGTCCTTTTTGGCTCTCTTCTTGTCGATTACCTTCACTGCCACCTAAGGAGAGGGCAGGAGAGGGGATTGTCAGCTGTCACACGGATGATTTGTTGCTCTAACCTTGTATAAACAACCATTAAGAAAACCAGAAGTCAAAGGGATGTCCCTCTCAGCTGGCACAGCAAGCACAGGTCAGAGAAAGAGCTATTCTTCCAACCCCACTGACTCGTCCACCCTTTATTTCCTTGTACAATGACAGTCCAAAATTATCGTGAGGAAATCAGGAACAAAGGAGGGGAGACGATCCCAGTAACCACCCACAAACACTTGACACACTTAACGCTGGGCATTTATCACAGCTGTTTACTCAGAAAGCCTCCAGGCTGGTGTTTACAACTTTTAAGTGTCGTTTTTGCCTCTTCCTGGCTTTGAATTACCCAACAGGAGATGATATCCTTTCATTACAATTTTCTGAAACTATAGTCAAGTGTTGGCTTTGCATGATTTGCATAAAAACATACTACGAAAAACAAAACCCTTTTGGTACCACCACTCTCCAGGCACATTTCTTTTTTCTGCTTTTTCTCTCTTGTGGGAGCTGGAGAGGGACTTGGGACGAGGGCTTGGAGGAACAGGGCAAGGGGAATGGCTTCAAACTGCCTGAGGGCAGGGATGGATGGGATATTGGGAAGAATTCCTGGCTGGGAGGGTGCTGAGGCCCTGGCACAGGGTGCCCAGAGCAGCACCTGGATCCCTGGAAATGTTCAGGCTTCCTGGTCATGTGCACCTCCCCTTTGACATGAATGCCTTGGAATTGAAAGGTAAAACTGCAGGAACTGGGGCTTCCTAGTGTGTGCTAAGAGCCAGGAGCCAATATTGCTGAGTGTGTTATTGGCTGAATGTGTTCCCGCTACGGAAAGATCATTCCGATGACACATTCTGATAAAGAACATCACACACGAGAGCTGCCTGGGTGAACTCAGAGCAGCATCAGGACCATAAACACCTGGTAGCTACATTCCTGACTGCTCACATTAAAGAGACATCATTTAGTCATCAGATAAAACAACAGGTAAATCAGAGCTTAATTTCACCATTTCTGAAAGCCTCAGGTGATTCACCAAGGAAACGGACTTAAATTAGTACAGTCCTTCCTCTAATGAGATGGAACTGAGCACAGAGGCTTGCATGGAGTATTTAGACAACAAAACCACAGGAGTTACTCTGGTGAGGACAAACAAATTCGCAGGTTACAGAAACATGAGATAACCACACTGTACATTGGCAGCACGACACAATCTCTGCAAAAGTTAAAAAAAAAAAAATTAAAAGCTGGTATCTATCACAGCTGCAAGATACAAAACATGCAGTGGTAACAGTATGAAGCAGCAATCTATTATTCTTACTGGTAAGTCACCCCTAATTCATTGACAGGAAAAAGCACATTATACGTGTCCACATGTGCTGCCCAGCCTGAGCTCAGCTATGGAGCTGGAGCAAACCCCTGAACCCAAAGGACAGAGCCAACCATGTGACTACTGGAGGACTTTTCCACCATCACCAAGAATCAGCTTTCTATGCCTTAAGGACAAACTTTTCCCTTCATTTTGACAGGTACCTTGTCAGGTACCCTGCCAATCCCAGCAGACAAGCAAAGCAGCATTGGGATTCAGCCCAGCTCTGAGAGACCCTTCCCCTTTCCAGACCCCTTCCATCAGGTCCAAGAGATCCCCCTGCACAGCTGACAGGGCTGACCAAGGTGGAAACAGCAGATTTGTTTCAGCAATACCCTCTTCTAGGGATCAGACTCTGCATGGAGTGTACCCCAGGGCTGTCTTAGCTACATATCCCAGATTTTGAGTTCATCCAGAGGTAGACCAAGGCAATTGAAGACCAAATGTGCCCAGACACACTTAACACACAGGGTCTCCTGTGCAGTGTAGATGTGTGTGCATGCACCTGGAAATTTCATTCATGCAGAAGGAAAAAGCATTTGGTAGAGAAAATACTGTAGATGTTGGGTAATCATCAAACAAACACATTTGAGCTTTCACAGCCTACTCAAGACATGACAGTTACTCAGCTTTGCTTTCCAAAGCTTCAAGTAAGGGCTCTTTGTTTCTGCACCATGCCTATCTCCTGACTTGAGATCCTGGCCAGTACTGGCACAGAAATAAAAAAATAAATAAATGATAAAGCAAGTCATTACTCTCAACATGTAGCAACAGTGGCTCTTGACATTCTGCTTTTGGCCAAACCTCTGCTGTGTAAGTAGATAAATGGTTTAGGTTATTCTGTGTTATGAGATACAAAGATGAGTAATAGCCCATATATTTTTGGTTCCAAAGTCCTAGAATTACACTGCAGGAATGAATTACTCTCCTGAAGGTTATGGTGTGACACATCATATGAGCAACTGCAGCTTCTCTCCATCTCTGAGAGGGCCCAGCTTGGGCTAAAGCACAGGTGAGGGCAGGACCAGCACCTCTCTGCTCCCTGGAGGAGAGGATGCAGAGCCCAGCAGCTGAAGCTGCATCCCGGGCACGTGTGCTCACCCCAACACGTGTCCCACACACACGGGCACCGGGGACCCGTGCCAGCTCCTGCCTTGGGAGGGCTGGAGAAGCTCAGGGAGAGAGAGGCGGGGGAGGCTGAAGCTGACTGGCACCAAACTGCACAAAAACAGGCACAGCAAGGCCCTCGGGGGAAAAAATAAACCTGAGAAGAAACGCTTTAAAGGACCAAACGTTGCCTGGAGAAATCCGGGAGCCGGAGCTGCTGCCACATTTTTGCATCCATCCCCTCTGTAAGCAGTTTTTGGAGTTGTCATGGAGCAGGGAAGAGAGTCACACTCATCCTAGGAATGCCCCCATCCCTGTGTCCATGCAGGAGGCACCAGCTCCTGCTGGGCAGCTCCCTAGACCTGCCAGCAACCCAAGGAGGCTCTGCTGCTCCGGGCAGGAGGAAGCTCCAGGTGCTCAGGGAGCAGAAGTCCAAGCCACCCTCTGCCAGTCTGCCAGCGATCCAAAACCCTGCCAGTGGCATTTGGAAAGACCCCAGCTCAGGAAGCTGTGCTTCTGTAGACATTTGCTTGCCCAGAGGTCAATTTAGCTCCTGGCCTGGACGTTCTGCAGCAGAGCTGCTTTGCTCAGACCTTGAGGAGCCAAAGTCAAGAGGTCCTGAACAATGCCCACCTCAGATGGCTGCAACAACAACTACAGGAACACTTCCACTGCCATGGCCCCAGCTCTGCAAATAATGTTCTGACATGTTTAACTTTGCAGAGAACAGGGGATGGCACGTGACCTTGCAAAATCAGGGCGTGACATTTTGAGGACTTTTCAAGAGCTTTCCCCACTTACCCGGCCGCTTGGATTGTTTCCTTCAGCAAATTCTCAGCCTGAGAGGGAGGCAGTTCCTGCTGGCTGCTGCCAAAGGGAGCTTCGGCTGAATTGAGAGGAAACTGGTTTGAAAAGGAATCCAGCCAGAACTGTGGGATTTGGCCAGGAGACCAACAGAGCACAAGAGAAGCAACTCCAACTATCAGAGGGGCTATTTCACTGTTGGAGGGACAACTCCTTGCCTTTTTCCTCTCTCTTTTTTTTTTTTTTTTTTAAATCCCAGAGTGTACTTCTGGCAGAGCTGCCTGATATGGTGCCAAGCCAGGCAGCAGCACACTCCCAGCACCATCCTGGAGCATCCTGACCATGCCAATGCAGTTCAGAGCTGCAGCTCAGGGCACAGGCAAAGAGAAGGCCTGAGACTTGGACTTCTGCACCCAAATCACAAACCTTTACAGCCCAGTTTAAGCTTAGTCAGGAGAATGAGACAAAGAGCCAGACCATGGAGATATTTTGCAGCCATCAGTACTGCAAGTCCATCTCCTGCTTTTTTCTTTTTGCTGTGCCCAAGGTGGCAATAAATTCAGTTTTGTTCCTCCCTTATTTCCAGTGATAGCTGTCTGGCTTCACTTGCAGCTTGCTTTGTATTTACCACTGTTCTCACCACAAAAATCTGAGCTCTGTTTTCAAAACCAGCTGGTGATTTTGGGTGGCCAATTCAAATCATATTAAACAGACCTAACTCTGAAGCCTGCACAATTGTCAGCACAGTCCCCAAATCAACCCCTTCAAGGGCATCTCATTTTGGGCAATCACCCAACCAGGCACAGAACAAGTTGTTCATCACAACCAATTCCAAGGATTAGAAAATGCCAATTTCATTCTCCGGGTAGAGTTTATTCTTTTCTCTAACTGCTACAGCTTAGCAAATGTTACAGTGCAGTGAAGGAATGTGAGTTTTTATAGAGCAAGTTCCAGTACGTTAAGAAATAAAGCACTAAAGAGAAGGGTATTTCAGCATTTGCTCTAATTGTAGTAAAATCAGCAATCAGAAAAGGTAAGGAGGAGTCACTGCTGCTAAGGTAATTTCTTTTCTTCTGAGTCTGACAGCGTAAGCCAAGAGTTTGGGGTGCAGCAACACACAAACCCAGCTGCTGCAAATGAGCCCAGGATAAATGTCTCAGCAGGCAGAAGGCTAGACACAGCCAGGAGAGCTTGAAATCAGCCCCTGAAGAAACATAAACTCTTCCAGACAAGAAAGCAGCTCCGAGTACATTCACTCGTGTACTTCGGATTCCTGCTAGCCTGAAGGGAAAGAATCCGATTGCCAGGGGATAAAAACAACATCCTACCAATTCCCCATAGCCCAAACATGACAGTAGCCAGCAGTGTGGAAAGGTATTCAGGAGGACTTTAGATAAGCAAATGATGGTAAGGCCTCATGATGCCTCAGCCAACTTAAACATAATCCCTAAAAGCGTAAGCAGGATGTATTTGGTAAAGTAAGAAAAGGTATTAATTACACCTGTCCGAGGCACTGGGGACTATTATTAGATTGCTGTATCCAGTTCTGGTGCCAGTAATTAAAAAATTATGTCGAAGTTTTGGAAAGAGTTCTGAAAAGAGCTTCAGAACACTCTGAGATCCAAGAGCTGTTTGTCGTAGTAATTAAGTGAAACTCAAAATATTTAATTAAGAGAATGCTAAGCACTGACTCAATGATTTTCTGCAAGCACCTACAGGAGGGCGAGATCTCTGATAAGAGACAGCTCTTTAATAAAATTAAAATTAACATCCCAAAAGGTAAGTTGGGCAAACTCAGGCTACTCCTCTTCAACATGTCTGTTACCTCACATCGTATTTACAGGGAACTTTGTGCCATGTGATTATTCTTCCCTGGACCTCTGCTCTGCTGTTTCCATAGAGCCAGCTGCCCTTTCCCTCTCATCTTCTGCGTCACTCCCTGTTCAAACAGGGACAGAAAGACACATCCTGACCTGTCAGCATCCCTGGCACCTGGAACAGCCAGACTTCACAGCTCAGGGACCAGCAGGAGATGGTTTGGAGGCAAGTGGGGTGGCACAATGCCCCTACCCAGCCACCCTGAAAAGAAACCCCCATAAAAGACATTTTTTCCTTGGTTCTACATGTCCAAAGCAGCAGCATTTGTACCAGGCACAGCTGCCACAGGGTCAGAGAAGCAGGAACACAGAACAGCCTCATCCATGGGAAGGAACTTGGTTTATGGCTTATCTTGAGTGGGTCATGGTGGGGATCTGTCTTGCCTTTGGCAGAAAGAAATCAATTCCAGCAACCTTTCAGTGCTCTCTTGGTCAGCTAATTACTGGGGCAGACGTGAGGGAGAGCAGCACACTTTTACCTCCCTGGCCTCTAAGGATATCTACACAAGTCAAGAGAGATTATGCAGAGACCGATGAAAGTAGTGGTGGCAGGGAGCCAGGCACAGACATACACGAGGATGCACTGAAAGGTTCCAAAAGAAATCCTCACAGAGCTTGTCAAAACCAGCCTCCAGGCCGGGGACATTTCCTGCAAGGAACAATCTTGTCTCTGAGTGCCTGGGACAGATGGGTTTGCCTTGCCACTGACAAAATGCAAAATATCCATCAAGCACCGCTTTGCAAAATGCCCCTGTTTTTTCAGAAAAAGCCTTTTTGACTCCCATTCCTAAGGTGAGACTGACATGCCAGAACACTGGAAGAAAACTCTGAACTCAAAGTATGAGCAGCTACCACGGAAGACTCTCCTCGGGGAAAATAAGCCAGAACTCACCCTCCTAACGCTGCTGAGAGCTTCCCCCGCGGTGGAGAGATGGATGGAGGTCTCAGGTTACGCCTGGGGAAGGAGGAGCAGAGCAGTGACACCAGTGACACTCCTCCAGCACCGATCCCTGCCGGAAAAACCCGGCTGCCCATCCTCCTGGCTGTGGGACATGCTTCCCACGAAACAGCCCCTGTTTCACATTTTAGCCATCTCATGCAGAACTGGAGTTATGGAAGGCGAAGTGGCCCTGATTTAATACCAACACAGCTCTCTGGCTTTAAGGAAAAGAAAAACCAACAAACCAATCCCTATGAGCCACTGCTCTGAGGCCCAGGTAATACCCTCCTTTGTAGTGATTTAAAACACAGCAGATAAAACATTTACAACTGTCGGGAGCCAGCAAAAAGGTGTCTCCAATAAAGATTTTATATATAAATAATACGTTCTCTCCCTCAGCTCTGTGGACATTATTCACAGAAAACGAATTTATTCTCTGAAAAAAATGTTTCCATGACAATCTTCCACGACAGATAGAGAGCAAAGGAACTTTATTTTATATAACTTGGCTTTTTTTAGTTCTCTTTGTTGCAATGGTTTTCCTCATCGTGCCTCTGATCTCGCACGGCAAATGAGAAGCACCATGGCTATAGCACCAAAGGTGTTGAACCCAGAGCACGGGGTCAGAGGAGAGCAAACACTGACAGAAAAGGAGACTTTGGTCAGTGCAGCAGCAGCTTTTGTTAATTTTTCGCAGGTGGTTTCCCTGGGGGAGCGTGGTGACTCCTTCCAGGCCCTTTCCACGAGGATGAGGTTTGACCCTGCTCTCTGCCAGTGCTGACAGAGCACAGATCAGCACTCAGGTGTGGCAGGGGTTCACTGAGCCAGCTCTCAAAGGGCTGCCTCTGTCCTAGGTGGGCCCCAGAGCAGCTTCTCTCCTGCTGCAGAAAAGCCAGCCCCGTTCTCTTCATCAGCACAACCTCCAGCCCACCAAAACCACTCTCAACACTGAGCTCATCCCCTGCAGGAGACCAGCACCAGACAGCCCCTCAGGGAAACACAGCATGAGCTCTCTCACTGAGCCATGGAAGAGAGAGGTTTGGGTTTTCTGCTCTTCAGTTCATCTGAAAATAACAGCTCAGCCAATCTGGAGCTGAAGAAGCCAAAGTGAGGCAAGCAGAGCAGCACCAGCATGGCCTGAGTCCAGCCAGTTTGCTCTGGTGCTCTTGTATCCCACACTGCCCGGTGAGCACCAACTCTGCAATCCCCCTAATGCATCTCCTGGCTGATATCTCCCCAGTTACTGGCTTTGGACAGCTCTGGTGCCTCTCCACAACCTTGGAGAACAGCACAGTCAGCTGTAAACCCTCAGCTCATTTCCCTGCCACTGCTCAGACAGCACAACAGCTTGGCGTTCAGGCAGACTGTCACAACTCAGCCACCACGAGGTTCGTCACCACTGCTTTCCTGCCAGGTTACATCCTCGTGAAGAGCAGGTGCTGCTCGCTAATAACCTCCCTTTTCCCAGCTCCTGAGGGCACAGGGGCAAAGACTCTGCATCTGCTGAAAGGCAAGAAGCCGCAGCAGCATCCTGCAGGCCACCAGTGTCAGAGGAGACGCTGCACAATGCAGGAAGCAAGATGTGCTCCAATTGCCAAGACATTTATGGGTAACACATGCCTTTGGAAATACAGGCATCCAGCCCTACATACTGTTAAACAAGTTCCAACTACAGAACTTGCAGGAACAAATACTCGGATCCAGATGTGAGCATCACCTGGTGTCAATCCAGCCCAGAACACTCAGCCTCCCTCCATCCTGCATCTGCCACTGAAAGGACAGCAGTCTGCAGGAAAAGCAGCACATTGCTGACACGAGGCATCCTTAAAACTGCTGAATGCAAACTTGAAAGCAGATTATCTCAAGAGGATAAGGAACTGCCACATGGGCATCAGTTCGGCTCACTGCAGAACAAGTTGCAAGCTGCAGCTGAAAAACACTAAGTCAAGCTTTCTGGAAGTCAGGCTTGGCATTAATGAACAGGCTCCTGGCCTGTCCCAGCTCTTTCCCACTCACACCCACCACACAACACAGGAAAGGGAGAGAGGGAAGAGCATGGCTTTATATCCAATCTTCACCTGGTTATTTTCCAGGTGAAACAGACTGAGCTGGGAGCACATCAGCAGTCTGGCTTTACTCTGCCTTCTGCTCCAACTCTTGCAAGCTCCATAACACCTAGGAGGGAACAGCACACTGACACAGCAGCCTGGTCCTGCTCCCAGCCAAGTCCCCAGTGCTGCCACTGCCACCACAGCACTGCCCTCCAAAACATTTCCTGGAGGGCTGCACGTTCGCAGAAGCGTGCACAGAGCAGCTTCAGCACAAACTCTGGATCTGCACACACCGACACAAACCCCTGTGAAAAGAAAAGCTGCGAAAGCAAACACCTAGAAGTAAGAAAATGTCAAAATGCAGGCTGCAGAAACACCCTCGTTTTGTTTCCTCAGTGCATGTAATTAAGAGTGGCACATCATCCAGGTGCAACAGTTGGCAGATATTTAATAAAGGGGAACAGCATCCTGGGAAAAAGCCACCCTGTGGATTCACACAGCCAGTGCTTTTCAAAATAAGCTTTTTTAAAAACAATTTTTGGATAGAGATAAAATTTGAAAGTATGTTGAGAAACAGGTAAAGATAAAATTACTAACCAAACATAAGGGAGCGAACAAATGCATCCGGGAAACTGATATACAAGTATCACTGGAGGAAGAAAAAAAACCCCAAAAACCCAACAGATCAAATTTCAAATTAAAATCCTGCACCTTTACCCTCTGATGCCCTGAAAACAACTAAGGTCTCACAGTTTTACCTGCAACCTCACAACACCTGGGAGGGAGGAAAAAGGAAAAGGCTGAACTGAAAGACCTGCAGGCACCTTAGAAACTCAAGTTTTGTCTGCAGTGAGGCATTTCCAGGTCTCTGCAGGGAGGCTGCTCTGCCCACCCACCCCTGCAACTCCGAGGGGGGGCTCAAATATACCTTTTCTTTCTATTTTTTCTCTACCTCTTTAATGAAGAAATGCATTCTGAACGTGAACGCTTCTGTGAAAAGGCCACTTTTAATATTAATTGCTTTGCCTCCATAGAAAAACTGGTAAATGGTATTTTTAGCCACCGCTTCCCACTGTTGCAGAAAGCCTCTTGACTAAGTGTAACTAAAAACGTACCTTGTTCCAGCTCAACAACGGCACCGAAGAAAATTATAAACAAAGTTTTCCGTGGATGAGAAATCAAATGAGTCAATTTGCCTCAGTGGCTTTTTTTTTTGCTTTTGTAGTGCCAAAGATTACACCGAAAAGCAGTTAAATGTAATCTGGGATCAGGTTTGTTGACAGCAGCTTCGGCTCAATATATTGCCAATGTGTTGTCACTCCACAGTGCTGTACAGAGTTATTGGGACATTGCACCAGGGTCTGCAGCAGGTAACAGAGTAGATAAGGCAGAGTGTGACAACAGAGCCTCAAATCACCCCACCACAGCGATGGCAACGCACTCTCAGCGCCCTAAGAATGCAAAAAATAAGTGCATTTTTACAAAAATACACCTCTTCTTATAATAATATCTCTCTTTATAAAGAAGAGAAGTCTCCTTTGCCTGATCCCCCACCACCCAGTGAATGACTTGGAACAATCCAAGAGTATGTTGTGCACAGGCTTCCAAAGTCACCCAAACACAGCTCACTCAGCAGGGCTTCAGAGCCACAATTTGAAGCTAAATTGGCTTGCTCTTCACAGAGGAGCTGTGTTTCCTTAGGATTAGCACTAAAGACTGCCTGAGCCGAGCTGACAAATCAGCCCTTTACCCCAAAATGTCAGATTGCAGGCCGCGATATTTCATTCAAAAGCCGCGGAAAGAATAATCTGTTCAACATTCTCCAGCGCTCAGCTAAAATGCACTTAATTGCATCAGGCCCCACCGAGGGCTTTTCAAGCCCAGAAAACAACAACGTGCCTGGCACCATGGCAGCACAAACCACAGGCAGCACCGGGAGAGATGATGTGGGTTGAGGTCCAAGGATGAAAACCTGCGTCGGGAAGGTTTGAAAATCTCACCTCAGCCTGGCCTCCCGAGCTCCCCAGACGGGTCACCCCGAGTGCAGCATCCCTCAGCTGCCCTGCTGAAGGAGCCAGTGTCTGGCCAGCAGAACAGGCCATCCCATCCTCTTGAGGACCTTTTCGGCTTCCAGTAATGTCAAGGTGAGGTAATGGCAGATTTTTGGCACCCGCCTGGCATCGCCTGGACCGCGCACAATGCCTTGTGTCAGGGCCGTGGATGTGAGCCTGGCTGGGGGCTCATTAATCCAAGGACTTCACTCCCAAATACCCCATTTTCTGTGACGTGCATTAACTCCTCTGGAGTCGCTAAAGTCTGCTGCAAATCAAAACCTGTTTGGGCCCCCCCGCCGGAGTCTGACATTTCAGTGACCCTCAGGGCCTGGCTGTGCCAGAACAGCTCCCACACAGCAGGAGGAAGACTCTGCTTTACACTGGAAGGGCAATCCTACGGAATCCAAGCAACGCCCTGGGCTCAACAGCCAGCGGCTTTGTCAACAGACAAAAATCTGCCTCGGGCCGTGGAAGTGGGGACAGCTTCATGGAGAGACCTTTGAGGAGCCAGGTGGGAACGGGACCAGGAACAGAATGCCTGGCAGCTGGAGAGCAGGGATGCTCTGCTGGCAGCACATCGTGGGAGGATGCTCTGGTGGAAGTGCTCGAGGAAGGGTTGATCCTCACAGCCAAGTGTCCCTCCTCCCCACAGAGCCTCCTCCCCTGACCAGCTGCCGACAGAGCATCCCTGCTCTCTGGCCACCAGGCACTTCTGCTCCCCATGCCATTCCCACCCTCGCCAGCCTCAGCCTCCCTGCTGACACAGCCTCGTGCTGGGGGAGGAAGGAGCTCGGGTGAGCAGATGTTTCCCCTCTCTCCCTGCCATCCGTCCCAGGCAGAGCTCCGTGTGGGCAGAGCCAGCTTGGGCACGTTTCAGCTGCCTCTGGCTGGGGGCCACGCCAGAGCTCGGCACGGGAATGTGCCCAGGGGAGCCAAGCATCCATCAGCTCTGACCTGGGGTCAAATCCCCACGTGGGACGGAAAGAACTCACCCCTGGGGTGAGAGCAAGGAACCTCACCCACAGAGGACCTCACCTGAGGCAAATCATTAATAACTCTTATCTCCTACCCATTGACTTGAACTGCTTATCCATAAACAGCTGGAATTACAGAGGTGGATTTCTGGGAAGGTGGACATTTGGTGAGTCAATCTGAAAGTAGGTGACTGATCCTTCACCCAGGGCCAGGGCATGCCACAGCACAGGGTCAGGTCAGACAGAGCTCGGAGATCACCCTGCCTGCCCTCAGAGATGGACAGGGCGGCTCAGCAGGAAGGAAGAGTGGCTTGCTGAGTTTCTGCTTGCCACTTTGTCACAGCGTGTGTTATTCAAGACACCGAGAGAGAAAAAAAACCCGAATCAAGCAGCAGACCTGGGAGCTGAGACAGAGGGCTGTGTGGTAGGTCTTTTTTATTTTTTTTCCCCTCTTAACAGACTGAGATAAATGTAGCAAACCCAAAATGTGGAGGTGGGGAGGACGTGTGTGTGCATGTGCCTTTTATCAACTGCAGGATCATTGGATGTTTCTGTTACCAAGGAGAAGCACACGCTTGGTAACAGAGGAGAGCAACATTTATTTATTTTTTTTGCATTCCTATATGATAATATCCACAAACCTTATCATTTTTTCACACGAAGAGATTCTCAGAGCCCTACATTAAATTTCGCTCCGTGACAAATTTACTGGAATGAAAAAATAAGCACCCGGGAGTGCAAGAATGCAATCACCAACGGCGGCACGTTCGCAGTGCTGCTGGAGCGGGAGGGAATTACACCGCACACAGCCCCGCTGCTCCGGGGAGGCTCCAGCCGCAACCCAGCGTCCTGCTCCGGGGAGGGAGGGAGGGAGGGAGCGNACCTCCCTGGGCAGCCCCTGCCAATGTTTAACAACCCTTTCCATGGAGAAATTCCTGCTGGTGTCCATCCTGAGCCTCCCCTGGCCCAGCCTGAGGCCGTTCCCTCTCCTCCTGTCCCTGTTCCCTGGGAGCAGATCCCAAATCCCCCCTGGCTGTCCCTCCTGTCAGGGAGCTGTGCAGAGCCACAGGGCATTCCCCTGAGCCTCCTTTTCTCCAGGCTGAGCCCCTTTCCCAGCTCCCTCGGCTGCTCCTCACAGCACTCAGAAGTTGTGCGGATAAAGAAGAGCAGCGCAACTCTTTGTCGGGGGTGCCGGGGGGGCTCGTCCTTGCTGGGTTTACTGCCCAGCCAAGCCGCTGCTGCTCTGGATAACGCTGTGACCTGTCCTAAGTGATGGGTAAGAGCCTCCGCCGGGAACTCTGGATAAAAACCAAAAAGCAGAGACCCTGCACGGACTTCACCAACCAGAACGCTGGGGAGGGAAGAACCATCCGGGGCGCATCTCCACCAGCAGAGACATCTGCCGTGCGTTGTACCAACAACTTGAGACCGTGCCCCCCTCCCGCGGCATCTCTCATCGCCAGGTGCGCGACAAGTACCTGTGTGCACCCCCGCGTGATATGTCGCGACTGGACTGCACGCGGTGACGGCTCCCCAGCGACGCAAATCTCACCAAAAACCCCGCTTTCCTCACCAGAAAAAGTAAGCAAACAAACGGGGGGGAAGGCGGGGGGGGG
>VXBQ01011257.1:40927-51218 GCA_013400175.1 Phainopepla nitens | reverse complement strand
TGCCCATCAGTGCCGCACATATGCTCCCGGTCTGTTCATTGGTCCCACGCGTGTGCTGCTTGTCCATCAGTGCCATACGTGTGCTCCTGCCCTGTCCATCAGTGCCGCATGCATGTGCCATGCCCACTCAGCAGTGTCACGTGTGTGCTCTTCCTCTGTCTGTTGGTGTCATATGTGTTCCCTGTCTGTCCATCAATGCCACGTATGTGCTCCCGGTCTGTCCATTAGTTCCACATGCATGCTCCACCCTCACCAACAGTGCCACGTTTCTGCTTCTGGATTGTCTGTTGGTGCCACCCCACGTTCCTTGTCTGTCCATCACTGCCACGCATGTGGTCCCAGTCTGTCCCTGAGTGCCACACATGTGCTCCATCTCTCCATCTGTCATCTGTCCCATACCTGTGCTCCCTGTCCATCAGTGACCTGCATGCTCCCAGTCTGTCCATCTCTGCTGTACGTATGTTTTCTGTGTGTCCATCAGTGCCATACATGTGGTCCCACTCTGCCCACTGGTGCCACTTATGTGCTCCATGCCCACCTGGCAGTGCCATTCATGTGCTCCTGCTCTGTCCAGCAGTGCCCCATGTGCTCCATGCCCACCCAGCAGTGCCACACACTTGCTCCATCCAAGTCAGGGGCATAGCAGTGGTCCATACAAGGGCTGCCCACATGGCCAGCAGTAATGAGGCTGGCATGAGGATGTAGGAGCAGGGAGACTGTTGGAACCTCGAAGAGGAATTTGATGTGTCAAGGAGTTCTCTGAGGCCGGTGCTGGAGGTGCTGGGTGTGACATCGGAGCAGCCAGGGCACAGCCAGCAGCAGTGCCACGTGCCAAGGCTGGAGACGGGGAAGGTGAGGGCACTTGATGGCTGAAGGACAATTTTCTTCACTGTCCCTTGCCCTGTTCCAGTCACATGGTGCCCATCCAAATGATCTTGAGGTGAGAATGGAATGCTGCAGGAGCTGGGCCATGGGTTAGCCATGCCAGAGGCGGCATGCTGAAACCAGGGGATGTCGGCGACACTGGAGCATTGGCATTGCTTACCGCAATATGCCATGGTAGATCGTGTTGACTGTGCCTATCCCACTGAAGATGTGGACAATTCTCAAAAAATTCTCAGTGTCACCATCCAGTTTGCTCTGGGCCCAACATGACACCATTGGAGAGGGACTTGGGCAGCTCGGGGGGTCTTCCCCGTTGTGGATTTTCACGCCCAGGCATGTCATGCAGGATGCCTACAGGAACTCGCTGGTGCACTGCAGTATTTCTGATGACCACTACAAACAGGATGGACATCCTCTGAAGCCTCAGCCAGCCATGGAAGCATGGCTTTTTCCAGGGATGGCTGTGAGGAGCAGTGAGTGGATGGAAATGGAAGAAAAGGATGTTGTGCAGAATTTGTGTTCGGTGGGCAACTTTCTCACAATGAATCTGTGGGTAAAGTCAGGCTCAGCTCTCAGCCTGCTCCAGCCCCTTGTCCCAAACAAAGCAGTGACTGGCTGAGCTCTTGTTCAGAGCTGGCTGGCACAGGGGAGCCTATGGGGGATCCTATGAGAACTTGGTGAATCAGCATTGTGAGCGATGTGGGGACCATTGGATGTTCAGGAGAGCCAGGGTAAATCCTGTTTCTGGAGTCCAGCCACTTTGCAGGAAATGTTGAGCAAGGAAGAGAGTAAAAGAACATTTTGCCTCTGCTGAGGAGTTGGTCTACCCAGGAGTGATGCTGCATTTTTCACCATGGTCAGACTTCCTCTCTGAGGTCACCACTGAATTCTCCACCATGCAGTTGAGCTGCTGAGGAGCCAGTGCAAAGGGAATGTCCTCTTACAGCACCACAGGCAAGGGCAGAAACCTCCTCCTACCTCAGCCCAGCCATTGGAAGGTTTGGGGTCCACTTGCAATGCAGAGGGTCCTTATCTGGTGAGCATGGAGACAAGTTTCCCCAGTTTGTGAATGCAAGGCCAGTCACACCAAGAACTGATGTCCTCTGAGTGAAGATTCAGGACAGACCATTCACACCTGGCCTGAAGGTTCAGATCCATGTTTTAGGTCAAATCTAGCATGGATTCAATGAGGGTTTAACTTGCACTGCATGAGCAATCTCATGACACTCCAGATTAGAATGCATGATGTCAAGGCACTCTTGTCCTTAAAGGTAGGCGGAAAAGAAAGTGGAATTGTTTGGTGGCACTGGACCTTCAGCTGTTGGTTCAGGCTGTCAGGTATGGAGTGTGTTCAGCACAGGGTCTCTTCTGATGACTTTTTTTATAGACAAACATGTGCTGACTTCAGGTCCATTGCTATTTATATTGTCTTTTAAAAAGGCTGGATTTGGGTTTTATCTAAGCATTCTACTGCTCTTTCCTCTTTTAGGTGCCTTTCTAATTTCTTACAATTTGTGTTTCATTCTAAAGAAATTTTTGGTCTTCTGACAAAAATGCTCAGCTGGGCCAGGGACTGGACATGCACAGGGCAAAGCAGTTGGGACCTACTGAGGTCTGAACAGCATACAAGATGGGAAGAAGTCCTGCCATGCTGCCAGAGACATCCCATCAAATACTCCAGAGATCATAGAAACATGGAATGGCTTGGGTTGGAAGGGACCTTAAAGACCATCTTGTACCAACACCCTGCTCTGGGCAGGGGCACCTCCCACCAAGTTGCTCCAAGCCCTGTCCAACCTGGCCTTGAACACCTGGTCTTGTTGGTCAGCATCTGGACTCATACTTGAGTAGAGCCAAAACTGGAACTATTTACTGTCTGCCTCTGAGAATTGCTGGGTGGGATCAGAGCCAGGCAGAGGGGTGGGCACGGCAGCACCCAGCCCATCCTTAGACATTGTTTAGTGCCAAGCCACACAAAGGGAGCCCAGGTGTTAATAACCATCCCTTCTGCTGGCATCCAGGAGGGCTTCCTTGGGGAGGGACAGAGAATATTGAGGTACTTATGGGATCACTAGGGATGACGTTTGGCTCTCATAACTCTACATTCACAGCTGGACAGCCAGTGGTACCTGGGTGTCTCAGCTGTGTCTGCAGTCAGTGTGAGACTCTGAGCACCCACAGAAACCATTCATCCCCATCCTCTGAACGCTCCCTGTGGAGTGAGATGAATTGCTCACTGGAGCTGCCTTATTCTTCCCATCAAACACAAAGGGAGCCTGTGTGTCTCTGCCTGCATCTGAGATGTTCACCTGCCCAAGCTGGGTGGGAGATCTGTGATCCATGGAGAGACCTGTGATCTACCAAGGGGACACCTGTGATCCACCAGCTGGGTAGCTGTGATCCACCAGCAGGATGGAAAATGGAAATGATCCCAAGTTGTCTTGGGAGAGTCATTTCAAGGGAGGCACAGAAAAGTGTGAGTGCTCTGGTGACACTTCGGGCTGCCACCTGGTTCTGATGAGCTACATTGAGAGAATTTAGCCTGAAACTAGTGCAGAGAGAGTTTACTGGATTGTTCAGGAGAGAGGAGAGAGCCTTACAGAGATGACTCAGCTCCCTGATCTCTGAGAAATGGATCCTGAGAGAAGACACATTTGTAGAAAATCTAAGATAGACACCAGGGAGGGACATGGGCTAAACCCTGGCACCACCTTAGGACAAGATGAGTAAGAACGAACAGACCATGAATATCCCTGTGTCTGAAATGAGGAGATGCTGACCAAGCATCAGAGCCATCAGGGTCTACAGGAGTGACCTCAGAGAAGAATTGGGAAGAGAACTTGGTGGCTGCAAAAAAGAGCTTGGTCAGGTTCTGGGTGACATGGCCCAGCGTGGCTGCCTCTCACACTGGGCACTGTCAGGGGTCCCAAGTGAGAAATCAGGTTTAATTCTCCTGTAGCTTTTGCTAACTCTGAGCCTAAACAATGAGGTTTTCCCAAGCAGAATTATTCTTGACTTTAATCAAAACCCAATTTAGATCCAGGTCAGATAATAAGTCAAAGTGGCTCAGGGAAGTCAGCAAGGAGTGTGAATTCCTTCTGGAGCCTCTTGGCTGTCCATATCACAGCACCAAACATCATTTGCTCGGGCTTCTGCTTGGGAGAGGCCTGGGACTAAGAGAAGCAGAGCAGCCAGAGTCACAAACTGAGAGGGGATTTGTGGAAATAATAGACATTTTCCCCACCTTCTTATTCTGTCTCCAGCGTGTCTTCAGCGGGCTGGGAATCAAACCACGTGGCCACTGGATTGATGTGCTTGGGGGAAGAGCCACAGAAGGAGTGGGGTAGCCTGGCACCGTGGGGAAGAACCGAAATACCCAGCAGCTGCCAGAGCTGTGTGGGAGCCCGGGCAGGAACAGCCAGGGAGCTGCAGAGCAGGGCTCAGCTCCATTCCCAGAGCTGCGTGGGGAAGGCTGATGGCACCTGCCCACATCCTCTGTGACTGCACATGATGCCACGTCTCCCTCAGTTTCAAGACCAGCAAATTCACCCTTCCCTGCTTTTTTTCTTCAGGATAAAGAAGGGAGGGAAAAAAAAAAAAAAAAACAAAAAGCCAGCCAGGAGACCACAGATTTCCAGGCTAGGCTGTGTAAGGAGGCACAAGCTGTCAGCAGGCGTGCCGGGAGCAGGCAGGAGCAGCCAGGAGGAGCTGGGGTGCCCTCGGCAAGCTGGAGATCTCATTGTCTGTGTGGCAGAGGACAAGAGGGAAGGAATATGAACCAAAAATAGTCTTACAGTTTAAGAAGTAAGACTGTTCCGGTGACCTCTCGCAGTTGTGTTGGGTTAACAGTTGGACTCGATGATCTTAGAGGTCTTTTCCATCCTTTGCAGTTCTGTGGTTCCTTGATTCTCTGATTCTGTGCCGGGGGGTCTGTCTTCCTCCACCAGTCCAGAGCAGGGTCCTCTCCATTTTTCCAGGTGTGATCTGTTACTCCAGGCACATCTGCTCAGGCCGTCCTACCCAGCCCCTTCCCCCTCCTTTGAAATCCTCACCATGGGTACACTCCAGCAGCATCTGCAAACATCTGGATGGGGCTTTCCAATGAGCCTGCTCTGAAGTCAGGGCATTGCTCTGCTTTCTGAGGAATCTCTGCTGCTTCTACAGGACCCCTGGGCACAGCTGGCACAGGAGGGGAAAGCTGGGGTGGGCAGCTCTGATCCTTCCAGAAGACCCCCCTGTGGGGGTCTGGCCTTTCCCTTACAACATTTAAATGCCAGTGCTGGAAGGAATTCATGGCAGGTGGAGAAGACACCTTGTGCCTGGGGAGTGCTGCCTGCTCAGCAGACCCCAGGAAAAGCTGGGTTTACATTTTTGGTGTGCTGGGGGGCACAAGGGCCCCTGTGGTGATATTTGTGGGTGAGATTTAATGGACTCAAGCTGAATCCTGGGAACTTGTACAGAAGCAAGATAATGCAATGCCAGCTATTCCTCAGTCTGGCTGTATCCCATCTCCCAGTACTTTAAAGGCTTTGACTCTGCTGTTAACTCAGAAGTGGACACTGGTCCATGTGGCCCATCCATCCCCTCCTGCCTAGCTGGGTGCCCAGCAGGGTCTGTGCTGAGGGCGCTGTGTGGCTGTCGATGGCAGAGCTGCTTGTGGCTGTCCCTGAGCAAGTTCCTGGTGCCATCCATCCCTCTCCAAAGGCTGGTTACCAGCAGAGCTGAAAAGCCTCACCTGCAGCATCACCCCCTGGAGATGCTGAGCTTCAACCAGGCTACTTCCATGTGGGACCGGAGACAGCAGAGCCCTCCCAGAGCCATACCCTGTCCCATGGGACACTGCTGATTCTCATCCAACTTTTTGTGTCAGACAGTGGCCAAGGCAGCACTGGGGCAAATTCTCCTGGATTAATTTGGGGACTGTGTGATTGGGTTTTTGCCTGATTTCCTCAGGGATGTCCCAAGTGTGGGATGGTCCCAGGATGAAGTGGATTCCGTGCCATCCTAGGGCTGAACGGGTTAATTTTTGTGCTTCCCTCCCCAGCTCGCTGCGGACTCTGGCTGGGACAGAACATCTGTCTGTTGCTATGGCTGCAGTACACTTGAAGGGGATGACTGGATAATTATTGCAAACATCCATCCTGCCTGGTGTGCTCCCGGACCCGCCCTGCCCCAGCCAGGGCAGCGGCCGGTGCTCAGCCCAACTTCGCTCCCAGGGACCCTGCCGAGGAATGGTGAGTTGGCATCACCTTTTCATTTGCATAATTAATGTGGCCGAGGCTGCAGGGCTCCTGGGAAATCCGACGCAGAGCAGCAGAGATGAAATGGCACGGAGGGCTCCAGCCTTCTCGTTAGAGCTCGGCTCGGTGCTGGTGCCCCACTTTGGAGCTGCTGGGGAGTTATTCTTCCATTGCCATTAATTTATCACCCACTTCCAAGCAAACAGATTGCTCTGGGCTGATCCTGCCGTGCCTCCTCGAGGCACAGGATCCCTCCCACCTGGCTGCTGCTGAGCAGGACCCTGCCAACTCAGCACAAACCAGCCTGCAGACCCCTGGGATTGACACACCCTCAGGGGCTTGGGAAGCAGCAAGGTCCTGGGTCACAGTGTGCACCCAAGGCTTTCCCAGGTTCTCCCCTAGGTGGGCTGCTGCTGCTGCTGCTGGCACTGTTGCCTCTGTTCCCTGCCTGCATTCCCCTGCTTGTGCTCCCTGCCTGGGCTTCCCTCCTGCTCTCCCTGCCTGTGCTGCTGCTGCCTGCAGCTCAGTGACTTGCTGGGTCCAGCTGTGCTTACTGCTCACCCTGCAGCAGCCAGGCACTGTCCTGTGTGCGTGGCTGCAGTGCCAGAGCTGGATCCCCAGCCTCCAGCAGAGCCTATTGCCAGTCAGTACCTGGTGATCCACCTGGGATGCCTAGCCTCGCCCTGCGTGTGCTGGAACATGGCATGGCCTAACCCCACTTCTCCCAGTAACTCCTTCCCCTGCTCCTAGGAGCCAGCCTGCCCCAGATACCCGTGTGTCCCCTTTGTTCCTGGGGTTGCTGCTGTTCTTTGGCCTGCTGGCATTTTACCCTGCCTGAGATCTCACCCCAGGGATGTTAAAAAATCCAGATCTTGCCCTGTGGATTGTCTCTGCTTCAGCAAGTCCCACCTCTGAATTAACAGAGCAAAAGATAATGCAGAAGTTCCCCTTCTGAGCAGCCACTGCTATTCTGTTTAACTGGGAACTTCAACGCACCCATTGTACTTTTTATTCTGTTTATCAACCCGTGGTGGGTAAGAAGCTGAAATGGAGCTGGGACCAGGATGAGGGCAGACCTCCATAGCCACTGGTCAGCAGCACAGCTGGGACCCTCTGCCATGTCTGCTTTTGCTCTGCAGGGACCCAGGTAGGCTGTGCAGGACAAGGCTGCCTTTTGCTTTTCTCGTTACCTATAACATTGTCAATAAATAATATTATTTTCACACAGTGCTTTGGATCTGCAGAGCAGCTGTCAAGCACTTGTTGGTGTGGAGCATTCCCAGAGGCTCCATAGGTAGGGTAGGGAAAATGGACCCAGGTCATGGGAGCATAGATAGGTAGGGATGGAACCAGGTCATGAGACACTCCATCAGGCAGTGCTGCCTCTTTAAAGTAGGAAGGATGGCACAGAGATGGAGAGATCTGTGGGCTACTCCTGGGTCCTGTCTGATCCTTATCATCTCAACATTTTTGTGTATGATTCAACAAAGTCCTTTACTTGCACAACTTACTTGATTCTGATCTCTGTGACTCAGGTGCAAATGATCTGCTCACATTTGCAGTGAGAGAGTTGAGCCCTGTGGCTACAAAACCTCAAAAACAAAAGAAATCCTGACTTTGATTCAACCTGGAGGACAGAGCCAGGTGCTTCCCTTTTGGAGGCCCTTGCACAGGGAATGGGGTGAATGAGGGTGGCGGGTGGGTAGGTGCCACATGAGCTCTGTGACCTGGCTCCCAGGCACAGACGGGGCTGGCATCTGCTTGCCACACATGCAGAAGGTCTGTTAGAGTGTGAAGGGCCCCTGGAATCCCCCTCTTCCCCCAGGAGCTCATCATATCCTGCCCCCAAGCAAGCTCTGGGATCTGCTGTCCTGAGTCTGGCCTTGGCAGCCAGGGCGGGCTGGGCTCTCGGAGGGATGAGCTCTGCTCCTCAGAGCAGGCTGCAGGGAATTGCAGGCACTCAGCACCTCTGAAAGCCCTGCCACAGGGTGCCCAAGTCCCCTGGGAGGTGCCTCACTGCTGGGTGCCTGTGCCTGGAGGTGACTCGCCTGAAAACACACAGGGTATCCAGGAGCTGCAGGGCTGTGGGAGGATCCAGGCAGGAGGGTTGCTGTGACAGGCACAAAGATGGTGCCACTTGCAGTGGGGTATTTGTGGCAGCCTGGAGCAGGTGGGAGGCTTCTCCTCCAGCCTCTGAGCTGCAGGGGCTTTAGGGAACAAGCTGTCTGTGGTGCCCACTCCTGTTTGTGATTCTGGGGGTGAGGTAGCAGGGTGCCGTGTCCCGTGGCATTACCTCCTGACAACAGTGCCAGTCCAGCGGTGACACCTGCGTCCCTGGGCCAGCCCTTAGAGGAAAGAGTGCTCCCGGGGACAGCTTTGGTTTCTGTGCTCCCCCAGCACTGCAGGCAAAGCCATGGCTGACATGCAGAGCTGTGCCTGGCAGCGGGGCAGTGGCTGTGGGGGGAAGGAGGGTGGGCACAGGGCTCCCCCAAGGACAGCCCTGGCTTGGAGCTGGCGATGGGGACTGGTGTGGGGATGGAGGCTTGCCACCTCCCCTACCTCCTGGGCTTGGCCCCATTTCCAACGTGTCTTGGCACCATATGGCGCTTGCTTTATTTGTTCTGCTGCGACTTGGGAAGGAGGGCAGTGTTTCATTGTCTGGCAGAGGAGGTGGGACGCAGGCACAGGAATATGCCCGTGTCCCGTGGGATCGCTGCCTGAGCCAGGCGCTCCACATCTCGTCCGAGCTGCAGGTCGGTGTCCTCATCCTTCGCAGCAGAGGGGTTTCCCCGGAGAGTCGCTGCCGGAGATTCACCCACCCACGTGGCGTCGGAGCTGAAGCAGCACCGCGTGTGCGGGCGCGTCCCGGTGCGGAGCACGACCGACCCGCCACGGGACGCTGCCTGTAGGAGGAAAACGTGGCAGCGCTGCTCCTGACTCATTGCACAGGCAGCAATCCTGCGACAGCGATGCCGGGCTTGCCCAGCACCAAAAAGTGACAGCACGCTCCACCCACCCCGGCTGCGGGAGCAGCAGCTTTCTCCGCATGCCCGCGGTCTGGAGGAGCCGCTATCCCGCGCACATCGCCCCTCTGCTCCGTGACACACCAAATCTCATCCTGCTCCCTCGCCTGCCGCCCCCGCGCTCCCCTGGCTCTGCTTTTCCCTTCCCTCGGTTGCCCAGGGCTCAGCTCGCCCCACGGAGCTCTGGGATGGGGAGGAAGGGGAGAACGGCTGCTCAGAGGCTGAGGCCCAGCCCTCCCAGATTTGCATATTTTTTACTGGCTCCCAAACAAGACATTTCTCCGGGGAAGTGGATGCGTCGCCTGCCGTCCCCGAGGGTGCTGTGTGCTGGGACAGCAGCCGCTCTGCGTGGAGGGGCCGCGGTCCCGGCACCCACCGCGATCCTGTTCCACACGCCCGCACTCCTCTGCTGCCGCAGGATAAGCCTTTTCCTTGGTGGTTTCAAAATCCACGGGCTTTAATGCCGCTGCCCTGGGACTCGGTCCGGTCCCTCTTGGCTCGCAGGAGACCCGGAGGCGGCCGGGCTGCAGCCGCCTGCGCAAATCTGCTCATTTCTATTTTGTCACTAGAATTTCCAGCATGTCCCTCCTCTCGTGTATAATTTAGTCGCATGAAAAGGAACCGCGCGAGGAGGGGAAGAGGATGGGGAAACTTGCAAAGTCAGCCATGGAGAGGGAATCTGTGTCAGGAAGCATCACAAAGGGAGCCGGGGGATTGGCTCCGGTCGCTTCCAGCGGCTGTGTGTGTGCCAGCCCCTCAGGAATCGCCCGGCGGCTCCTTCCCTCCCTGCGTCCCTCTCGCCTTCACTGCGCTGCGGCCGGGCTGGGACAGCCCATCGCCGTTGCCATGGCTGCGGAGTGCGGGAGGGGGGGCTCGGCCGGGTGCCCCCGCCGGAGCATCCCGCGCCTTCCTCCCTCGTCCTCCCCGCCGGCCCCATCGGATGCGCTCCGGCCCCGCCGCGGGCAAAGCCGCACCGTGGATTTGACACCCGTGGGATTAGACAGGGCTGTGCCCGCGGGAGGAGGAGAAGTAGAAGAGGAGGAGGAGGAGGGAGAGAGGGAGGGAGCAGGGTAGCTCTGGGCTGGGCGGCCGCCAGCCGCCCCGGGGAGGGCCGGGAGGGCGGCGGGCAGGTAGGGCGGGCAG
>VXBQ01011257.1:19643-36850 GCA_013400175.1 Phainopepla nitens | reverse complement strand
TGTCGGGTCTCAGCAGCGGGGGTGGAAACGGAGGGGCCCTGCCTGGGGATCCCACCCCAATCCCCGCCCCGCGGGGGCTGCTGAGCCGGGCGAGCAGGGCTGCCCGCGTTGGTGGTCCCTGGGGAGCGTTGCCAGCACCCAGCCGTGTCCCAGCCAGCCGGCGGTGGCATGAGGGTGTGGGGACGGTCCCCAGCCCCGCGGGACGGCGGGTCGGGCCACCGACGGGGCGTGCTGGCGTGTCTCCGAGTCCCAGCAAGGGAAGGGCCCTTGACCTTGCTTGCAGCCTTCACATTTTCCCGCAGGAATGTGAGCGGTGCTGTGTCTCTGTGGGCAGCAACGGCCTCGGCCACCCAGCGTCTCCTGCCTGCACCCTGGCTGCATCGTGCTGCTTGTCCACACCCCAGCTGTCGATGTGGAACAAAGCTGAGGGACGGGGACATGATGGGGACATTCACCGTCCTTTCTGTGCTGCTGCCATGGGCACCGGCTGCGAGGTGTTGTACCCTCAGGGCTTGGTGCTGCTGTCGCGGATATGGGGAGAGGAGAGATGCTGCAATGCCCGAGCCGGCATGGGAATGGCACGGGAATCCTCACCTGGTGTTTCACAGCCACCCATCACCACTGGGGCTTGTTAAGAGCTTGTTTCCAAGCAAAGCTGTTCCCCAGTGCTGTGGGATGTGTCAGTGGCACAAGGGTTAACCCTGCTTTCCCTCTCTGCCGGTGCCTGGTCTGGGATAACCTCGTTAGCGGTGGCAGTGATGCCCCTGGGACAGAGCAGCCCTATAAACTGGACTGAGTGCTGGGAAATGGGCTGAGCTGCCTCAGCGGGGGGCTGGTGGGTGCTTCCCCTGCCAAGCACCGTGGCTTGCTCCGGGTGCCATGGAGAGAAGCTGTGTCAGGCTCTTGGGGACAGGATGGATTTGTCACCGCAAGGCCTGGCATCTTTTGTGGAGCTGGGCCTGCAAGGGAGTAAATGCCATCAGCCTGGATAGGACACCCTGAAGGTGCTGGGTGCTGAGAGGGGCTGGCCAAGCCCCGATCCCACAGCTTGGGGGCTCCTGTCTGTCCCCCAAGACTCAGCTCTTCCTCCTCAGCCACCTGCAGTGGGGGTTAACACAGGGACCTTGTCACCATGGCTGTGCCAACCATGTCACTCCCAGCCCCACACGGGGCCTGGGGATGCCCAGCCACCCCCTCCCACTAGGTCGTTCCTTGGATGGGCTGGGGAACACCCACCCCCTTCTCGGGGCTGGCACTGGCCTGGGTGCCCAGGCATTGTTTGTGCCTGTGCTGTTGTGCCACAGGCTGGTTTCTGGTGGCCACCTCCCCTTGCTGTGGGAGAAGATGGGTTCCGTATGCTGGAGCATTCATTCCCTCTGCTGATCGACAGCCTGCGGTCTGGCTGAGCAACCCCAATTGTTCCCAGTGCACTGGGACAAAGAACTGCCTAGAGAGATGGCAAGGCTTAGGAGCAGACGACATGCTAGGAATATTTCCACTGCCTTGGACACCACCAGTCTCTTCCCCCACCTCCTGCAAGAATGGGAGGCAGCAGCTCGGTTTCAGCAGGGTGGGATGCCTTCCCCCTGTTCCGAGCAGAGTGGGTGCAGAGTCCTGACCCAAGGCAGGCTGAGGGCTCGTCCCTGGGAGAGTGTCCTCAGCTGCAGCAAGGTGCTGTGCTGAGTGCCACCCTCGCCTGTCTGCTCCGCTGAGGAGACAGCAAGTGCCCTGGAACCCCAGGGAGCCCACACAGCCCCTGTGGGTCCCTGTCCCCAAGGACTCAGGTGGCACAGCAGGGTGGTGGTGCTGCCCTGGGGCCCTCCAGCGTGCTCAGGGCTGCTGTTCCCAGGCAGACAGAGCAGTGTGGGGAGCTGCAGTTCACAGCTGGTGTTTTTGCTGGGTGCTGCATCACCCCAAAACCTGGAGGAATTGGGGAGGAGGATGGCATGGGGTGAGGAAGGGCAGGATTTTCTTCAGGACTGGGCTGAGCTCCAGCTGCCTTGGGGCCCTTGCCTGCCATTTCTGCTCCCTGGTTTGTCTCACCTGCCATGGCTCCCCCCAGCTGTGGGCCAACACTGATATTTGTCACTCTATTTTGCAAATGGGAACGCTGGGACAGGGATACACACCAAGCTGAAAGTCCTTGGCATGGAGCAGTTCTTGGTCTGTGGAAACCAGGATGTCCCAGAGGAGCTCCATCAGTTCCCACACGACCTGCTCAAGGTCAGGCAGAGCCAGCAGTGAGGAGCCCCAACTCCTTCCTTCCTGCCCTGCCTGCCCGTGGCCTCACAGGCATGAGTGGAGTCCACATCTGCTCTGCTCCCTCTGAGCAGAGGCTTTTGTTCTCAGGGTTTGGAGGATTCCTTCACATATGAAGGGAGCAGCAGCATTGGCATATCCAGTAGGGAGAAGATGCTTCATTTGAAAACATCCCCGTTCCCTTGGTCATTAGCATCTGACATGGCTGAGAATCACAACATTGAATCCATGCTGGGAACTGACAGACCCCAGAGTGCAGCCCCTGTTCTCTGCTGACAGGGATGAACGGGAGGATGCCTGGAGCACAGGATCTCCATGGCAGCCTGGCTGCTGGGGCCACTCTGCCATCTCCCCTGCACTCAGGAGACGCTGCCTGGCAGCCCGGGGTGCGCTAAGGTGGCCCGAGGCAGCAGAGAGTCCGCAGAGAGGGGCTGCCCGAGCATCTGAACACGCAGGGAGGTGCCCGTGTGGCTTCGGCACGGCCGAGCTGCCCCTGCCCCACCGCAGCCGGGAGAGCCCACGTGTCCCCAGGCAGCAGGGACAGGGATGGGGAGGGCTGTGGCTCGGGCGCCCCGGAGGAAATGGGCCGGGGAAGGCCTTGGGGAGGCAAACGGCTGCGGGAGTACGGTTAGCTGCACCGCAGGCTGCTGAGAGGCCCCTGCTTCCCCCGCGCCCGCTGTCCCGCCGAGATTAGCTCTCGGCTGGCTGCGCTTGACGGGCAGGCGGAAGGGGCCGCGCACACGAGCGCGGCGGGGCCGCCAGGAAACGCGGGCACCGCGGGCACCGCGGGCCTGCCTCCCTGCTCCGCGGCTCGCTCCCGCTCAGCCCTCCCTGCGGCCGTGCTCGCCGCCTGCCAGCTCCCGGCGCGGGGCTCGGGACGTTGGCCATCACACCTCGAGGCCGGGCCGTGCAGGAGGGCCGTGGCTGCCACGCTGCCTCCCAGAGCCGTCCTTGCTCCTGGCCGGCCTCCCTGGGAGGGTGACCCGATTCCCTCACGGCTGGCGTCCCCCCTGCCCCACGGGGCTGCCAGCTCGGCTCGAGCACAGCCAAGCGCGTGGGAGGAAAGGGCGCTGCCGGCTCCCGGGGAGCGCCGCTGGCAGCAGCGAGGTCAGGCCGCGGCGCAAATGCCGCCCATCGGAGCTGCCCGCGGGGACCGCGGAGCGGCACGGAGGTGACCCCTGCACTCGGGGTCAGCGGGCTCGGCGTGCGTCAGCCCCGAGCGGCTTAATCCCAACCGGGCAGGGGGAGGAGCGCGGGGGGACGGCGGATTCCTGACCCACAACCGAGCCTGGCATCTTCTCCTCAGCGCCGCGGCCACCTCCCCACGAAACCGGACGGGGCCGAGTGGTGCCGCCCTGGCACCGGGAGGGTGAGGAGAAATAATGGGAACAGGCAGCAGAAAACGTAAAGCAAAAAAAATGCTTTTGTCTTGAGAAAGCAGCAGCCATTTGGACTGCTTCTTCCTCCCTGAAATAGGTTTTCCTGCCACCCAAAATGAGACAGAATATTCTGTAGAACATTATTTCAGTGGTTTTTTTTTTTTTTTTTCATTTTTACGGTAATCATATGGCAAAGATTGAAATGCTTGTGACTGACAATGCTTGTGACTGATATGTGGGAAAATAAAGAAATCCGCTCCCGGGTTTGCCAGCAGGATTCCCCAGTTCCCAAATCTATGTCTCAGCCTGTGCCCGCTGTCACTCCTGCAGCACCACAGGAAATGCAGCGCAGGGACACTCAGTGCTGGGTTTGCTGCAGCTGGAAACCCATGGGTGAAGCCGTGAGTTGCAGGGAGCTTTGTGACACTTTTCTCACAGAAATGATCTGTTTGGGATGGGTCTAACTGGAAGCAGCTGCTGCTGCAGGGAGCCCCACAGCAGACTGGCAGGATGCGGTGGGACAGTGAGTCCCTTCAGGTGGAGGCTGGAAACAGAGTATCTTACTGGGCTATTCCCTGGTAATGCGGTTTATTCCCTTCACTGGAACTGCCAGGGACACAGAGATGCTTTGAGACATGCCCTGTAAGAGGAGCTTCCTTCCTCCCTGTGCTGTGGGAGAGGCTTCAGCCAGCTCAGGCTGCTGGACAACCCGAGTCGGGACACGAGGGGAACCTCAGTGACTGTAACATCGCCCACGGCCCCAGAGGATTGCAGCACCCCTCTGCTTCCTGATGGAGAGCTCATCCCCGCCCTCAGACAACTGAAGAGTCCAGCTAATGGCACTTCATGGGGTTTGGACATATGTCCACTGGGAAACGGGCTGGGTCTGCCTGTGCCTTGTCACACAGGCTGCAGATTAAAGAGCAGCACATCCAAATGAGATTTATCTCATCTCCCTCTGAGATGTCCCCCCTCCCCGTGCACAGATGCAGCTGTTTGGTTGTTTAAGATTTAAAATCACCTACCACTGAGACACTTTTCCATAATGAGGCACAATTGGGAAGAAGCTAATCAACATGTTTCTTAATACAAGAGAAGGGAGAGGCTTGAAGGGAGCACTAAGTGATTCCCCACATTAGATGCTCTCCTTGCTTTCCTCATGCTTTCTGCTTAATCCTTCCAAGTTTCAAAATTATTCTTTCCTCCTGTTTCTCTTTTTCTCAGAAAATCAGGTTCTGATACAAATAAAGCAGGATGGGAATGGGTTTATTTCTTTGCTATTTTAGTAAAGGTATCCACATTACTTCTGACCACAGTTTCTCATAATAGTATAGTTAAAAAAAAAAAAAAAGAAGATGAGTGGACTTGTAATGCTTTGAAAAAGCTGAAACTTAGCCCAAGTTTCAGGTTCTAAAGGACTGATGGGTCCTGCTGGGCCATGACACCACTGCTCATTGCACAGCTTGTCTTCTCTTATCAGGGTGTGAAGAGTCAGCTGGGAAAGAGCAAATCTGCAGGCCCACGAGGAGGAATTAAACATCCTGGACAGATGTCGGCTCAGGTCTGTGCAGTTTCAGCTGAAGCTTTCCAGGCTGGTTTTGACCCGTTCCATCTCATGCAGAAAACTGTAGAACTGGGGCAAAGTTAACTCTGCAGAAAAAAAAAAGAGTCATCGAGTCTTAGATTTCAGGTTACACTTCCAACATTGGCAAAGCTGCTCTGGTGCTACCACAGAGCAACTCGTGTTCACCTAAGCTGGGCAGGATTAGCCACTGTGATTCCCAGCAGCTGGTTCCAGGCTGCCAGAAGGGCCAGGCTGGGATCTCCCCTGGGATTGGATCTCCAAAAAGCACCCCATGATTAGGAATAATTTATTTTCCTCCTCTGCCCTACTGCTGTGACTGCTCTGCACTGCTCTGTTGCAAATCTGTGTTTACTGAAACACAGATGTGAATATGGCCAAAAGTCCCAATATACCCAATTGTTCCTAAATAGTTTTGGAGTGTCTGTGGCAGGGTGGGACTGAGGCAGGAGCAGCCACAGTGATGGAGAGGCTGAGGCAGGAGTAACCACAGTGATGCTCTTGCAGTGACCCCAGGCTCCCCCACCCCCAGCAACACCCCAAGCCCCAAACTGCAGCTTTCCCATCCTTCCCTCTTGTCCAGAACTGTTAACTCACCAACATACACGTTTTCCAATTGGCTCCCTTTTTTAATCACCAGCTTGAGCTTGGGGAAAGGAAAAGCAAAAGTATTTTAGTTCAGAGACCTGTATCTGAGCACCAGGAGAGGACAGCAGAGCAGGAGTCTGCTGTGAGTTTGACTGCTGCACAGCACACACATCTTTGACAGGCTTTTCAAGACGTGTCACTGTCGGAACAGATACCCTGGGCATTGGGAAGATCTCTGGAAGTCCTTGATCCCACTTTCCCTCCCTCCCCAAGATGGTTGACCTTTGCTAAACTGAGCTTTTTGAACAGCTTTTCAGAATGGGCCACGTTCCTGTGATACCTCATGTCTGCAGAGGAGAAACAAACAGCAGCGTGTCTGCTCTCTGCTGGCAGCAGCACCTGGAGACTGAAGATGCAGTCACAAAGCCCATTCCTGTGAGACCCAGCTTCCCTCTCCCTCCCCTCACAGCCAGGGCTTCCCACATGGCTGGCTGCAGCTTGTTCCTCAACTGCCCTACAAGCTGAACTCTGTGATGTGGGAGATTTACCTGTAAGAAGATACTTCCCACTTTTTCCAGCTCACTGCTCCCGGCAGTCACTGTGAGTCAGAAAGAAGAGAAGGCAGATAATCTGTTAGTTAAGTGGTGAAATAAAACGTTATTTAGCCAAGAGCTGCTGCTGGGTTTCCCGACCCCTCCAGTTTATGCTGTAGCTCTATTACCTCCAAACTTCCACTCCATATCTATCAGCTGGTTAATCATCAGTGTCTGACCCACAGCCAGGCGTGTTAGGGTGGGGGAATTCACCTTCCACTACAAGAGCAAAAGACACACCAGCAATTAATTCAGAGAGGCCTCTGTTTGTACCTGAAACTTCAACAAGAGTCAGAACGAAGGCAGAAGACAGCAAAAGCCCAGAGTAAAGAGAGAACTAATGTGGTCAGGAGGGCTTCAGAGGTGTTTGAGTCCTGCTAGCATTTCCATCTGCCCTGTCACTTCTGTAAATGAAACTCACTGGTTTTGTTTTAGCACTGGTTCAGTGTAACAGTATCTGTGCAAAAAGCCATGTGTTCATGTAACTGCATGACCTCAGGGCTCAAAGCATGGGAAGCACAAAAACATCACATGAAAGCCACACAGCAGTGCAGGAACTGTGACACTGATGGGGGAAAGGCCCTGGCAAACCAGAAGTACCATCAGACAAACCGCTCCTTATTAGTTCTGTGAGGATCTTCAGTTCAAAATCCCAAGCTGGTTTTGAAGAAAATACCCAAAGTGCCGACACGTCTCAGGAGCACAGTGGGGTTTTATGAGCTCCCGCTCACACAACTGACATTTTGTTAGCTTAGAAACAAGTAAAAATATATGAATACCTGTTCTGCGAAATAACTGGCTTTCTCTTCACTGAGGCCTGTGAGGGGAAACCATATGAGATTACTATATGTGATAAATATTAATTATCTTTTATTTAGTGGAAATCACGTGACCTACCTAGGGCAATAAAATCTGCTCTGACTTGTTCAGAAGACAAATTCCTCTTCAGGGCACCTGAATAAACACCACAAAGAAGAAAAAAAAAAAAGATCACTTTTTAATGAGTCGAACCAATTTTTACTGAGTCAAATAGAGGCAGGGACAGGACCCGATGATGGAAAGCCTCTGTTTCTGAGCTGTGTTTTGAAGCAAACCACAGCTCCTCGGAGATCGGAAACCCAGTGGTGCCTGCCGGTATCTCTGCAGATGCCCGGTGCTTTAAAAGTCCGGGCTCTGGGAGTGCCTGGGAGAGGGCGAGATCCCATTGCAGGTATCCATGGGAACAGCGGCAGCGGCTATGTTTTGAAGCTGCTGCTTCCTCTCCTGTAGCCGCTTTGCTTGTTAAAGGAGAACTGTTAAGGCTGGCGGGCTGCTAATTTGACCTACCTGCTGTGTTTGGGATGATGGGTGTGAACGTGTGCATATAACACTTTCCCCCGCTGCGCCTTCCCCCTTTGTTCTGGGGCCCAGGCAGCGCAGGGACCTTTACAAGGATTCTGCTCTCTGAAGCCAAGAGCAGGAATCTCATAAATTCAAGGAGACTGCCAGCCCCACGTGGCTTTCCGGCTGTGTAGCACAGAGGCAAAGTTATCTGCTGTGATCTGTTCTGATATCGTCCGTGGCATCCCAGAGCTGAGGAAAAGTTACAACGGGATTGAAGCCAGAGGACACACACGGGAACGACAAGATGAGGGCACCAAGGCCTCAGGATGGGAAAATCAGGATGAATCAGGATGGGAAAAAATGCAAATTCCGCATTAAATCCCCACAAGATGGTTGCAGGAAAGAAAATTATTGCTACTCCTGAAGAGAAAAAGCGGCTTGAAGCAGTAGAACAAGTTTAAAACAAATTCAGAAAATAGTTGTGCTCAGCATCAGGGCTGTGAAGGAAGCTACAGGGATCCCAGGGCTGAAGGGTAATAGCAAGGGACTATTAATAACAGGAAGGATCAATGGGATGAATGTGCCGTGGAGTGCTTGATGCATTATCGTGTCAAACGGCAGCCACAACATCACAGTAATCCTATAAAGTGCTGGAGGCTGGGGTATTCCAGTGGAATCCCCCCGAACCTCTTTGTCACAACGAGCTGGACACGTCGAGTGTTTCTCTAGAACAAGACTGCAAGGTCAGCTGTCTCCTTCACGTGGCCCAGAACTGCACCGGTCCCAGCCCACTCCAAATGGGTGTGCACTGTCTTATTTATCTCCAACAGCGCTTGTCCTTGGAGGAATTACAGCACTGGGTCACTCGGGTGGAAGTTCCTGCAGAGACTCCGTGCCCACACGAGGCTGCCCTGGTCTGGCCAAAGGGATTTACAGGTACTGCTTAAACCAAGCACTGTCACTGTGTTGTGCTGCATTTAATGCACAGATATTTCAGGGAGTTTACTTAAGCCCGTGAAATGTGCATGCAGGCAGGGTATAAAGAATACAAAGAAGACACCAAACAGGGGAACTTTTGATTCTTAAGTGCTAAGCACTGTATTAGCTACCATTAACACTTATTGTGCAAACCAAGCCCTGCGGGAATGGCTGGGACAGTTTGGCCTCAGGGCAGCATATGCAAATACATCACTTACCGTTGGGTACCAGAAGAATACTTTTGACAATGTTTTTCAGGGGGCCCAAGCTGATTTTATTCATGGCGGCAAAGTCTGAGAGCTGAGCCAGAAATCTTTCTACCTGCTCAAGAGAAAGAGCAGTGATGAAATCTTTTCTCTGTTTCTGACCAGAGCTGCACTCACACATCTCTCCAGTTCTGCCTTACCTCCTTGGGCTCTGTCAGAAAGCGGAAAAGCACTTCAGTCAGCGCTGAGAATTGCTGTGAAGAAACAGGAAGTGTTAGACTCGGACATCAGCACCTCACCACCTCACCAGCACCACGGTGAGGTGGTGATGAACCCCCCTGACCCAGCTCCACCTGCCTCCAACACACCGATCCCAGAGCTGGACCTGTGCTGGTGCCCTGTCCTTGGCATTAGGTGATGCCTGGGGATGGGATTTGCTCAGGATGCTTTTCAGAGCCTCTCAAGGGATCTGTGCAGCTGGTAGCTGGCACTGCACAGGGCTTTTGTGACTTGTGGCTAATCGGAAGCTGCTGTTCTATCTTGTGCAATCCAAAAACTGCGAGTGGGAAAAGTTGTGAACATCCAGTCTCATGTTTCACAAACCCCATGGGGTAACCAGACTAACTCGGGAAAGGAAGAGAACTGGTTAAGGGTCTAGTTGGTGCTTTCAGCGTCCTGGATGTGCAGCTGGCAGGCAGAGATGGAGAGGCTTCCGGAGTGGCAGAGCACTACCAGCACCCTCCTCTGCTGGCAGCAGCATCAGCGCTGGCTGCGACCTTCTGGCCATGGCCAAAATGGTATTGGGGCTTTGTGGCTGCAGATCCTGCCCCACCCTCGGCCTGGGACATGTAACGGAGACGGCACCGGGCTGTTACCAGGCTGATATCCTCAGTCCTGGCAAGCTGGGCTGGAAAAGCCTCAGCACTTACACAAACTTCAGTCCAAGCTGCACACCCCACCCGGTGTGTGGGAATCCGAGGAATCTGGGGTGGGAATCACAGCCGGAACGGTGCGCGGTCCCACCACAATCCCCAGTGCTTGACAGGACCCCACTGCCCACCAGGCACGATCCGAGCCCTCAGCCTGGAACCCCACCAGCGTCCCTGCCCATGGCAGGCAGCTGGAGCTAGATGATGTTTAAGGTCCCTTCCAGCCGAAACCGTTCTGGGATCCCACGATTCTACAAACATCCTGCAAACAGCTCCGGCGTGCGCGGGGCTGGCCCGGCTGGATCCGCGCTGTACCGCCGGGCACGGGGCCACGCTGCCCGCCCTGCCTCGGGCACCGGGCGCAGCAGGGACCCGGCCACGTGGGCCTGGACACCCGGTGGGCTCGGCACACCCGGGACTGCCCCGGGGCTGCGCTGCCGGCCGGGTCCCGCTCCCGGTGCCGCCGCCCCGCCGGTTCCGTGTCCGGGGCTGGCCCCGCCGCCGCACCCGCCCGTGCCCGTCCCGGCGCACCTGGGCGCTGAGCTGGTTGAGGTTGTGCATGTCGCCGCTCACCGCCTCCGGCACCGGGTCGCGGGTGAAGTTGAGCAGCCCCATGGCGGCGGCGGCTCCGCCCGCCCGGGCCCGGCCCCGCCGCCGCTCAGCCTGAGCATTGGCGGCCGCACTTTCCGCACCGCCGCGGTCCCGACCGCGCTGGGGGCACACGGGGGCCCGGCCGGCCCAGGCAGCACCCTGGGGTGGCCCCTTGGTGACCNTGGTGACCTTTGGTGACCCTTGGTGACCCCTTGGTGACCCCTTGGGCCCCGCAGCCCGAGTGCCCGCAGTGGGACCGGGGGTCGGTGGAGCCGGGGGCCGGAAAGCTGGCTGGCGGCTGAGTGCTGTATTTGTTACTGTGCAAAATTTTTTACTCTACAAAAACTTTAAAAAAAATGGTTTCAAACCATTGTTTATAAGGTGAATAATGGTGGGCTTTTTTGTTTGTTTGGGATTTTTGTATGGGGTTTTTTGGTTGGTTGGTTGGGTTTTTTGGTTGGTTGGTTGGGTTTTTTGGTTTTTTTCCTCTCCCGAAAATTCCGCTTGGGAACTGAAACTTCGGTGTGCTTTTCCTTCGCCGGCTGCTGCTCCCAGCACTGCTTGCTGCCCAGCTCGGGGTGATAGGTGGCCCAGGGACAAGCAGCCCACATCCCAGGACTGGGCTCCATGGAATGGACAGATGTTGGGCAAGGAAGCAGCAGCCCTGGGATGAGCCAGCCCATGGGCAGAAAGTGCCCAGATATCCATGGGGTAGGGAGATTTTTTTCTCGACATAATTGGTATGCAGGAGGTCTCCTTGACTCAAAGATGTGTTGTAGGAAGGCAGAGGAATTGCATTCTCACACCCTGTTACACAGTCTCGTTTCTCTTCAGTCTTGGGAGGAAGGCCTTGGTCCAAGAATATTGAAACTTGATTTATTCCCGCAGAGGACAATGGGACTGATCCCATCCTGAAAGACTCCCTTGCCTTAAATTGCTATTTCACAGCTTCCCTTGGGCAGGAGCGGGAGCTCTCCAGGATTCCACTATCGGTGCGAAGGTGTCTGATCCATTTTATCAGGAAAGGTGTTCCTGTCTGTCGGACAGTGTGTGAAAACCTTTGTGGAAGGTAAAACCTCGACAGCCCACAAGTCTTCTGGTTTATTACTGACACTTGCAAATGAGAATATAGGAAATTTTATTGTGCTTTCATTGTGCGACTATCCCAGCGGTGGTTTATAAACATGGAGATAAGCAGCTAAGTACCACTAATGATGGGGAGTTAAGAGATATTTACTGTTTGTCTGGCTGGAAATAGCTTCCAACTTCCTTTTCTTCCCCCTCTACCTCCCAAACCAGCTGGGAAAGTTTCTGTTTCATAGGTCTAAGGTGGGGCTGTGCACCTCCTCGATTTTTGGGGTGAAAAAATTTCATGTGGAGGTGCTAGCAGGATTTGATCCTAAATATTTAGAACGCCTTTAGACAAGGTAGAGACTTTTCATATTGGAACAATGTATTCGTTTCTGTGGTGAACCGTCCGAGTCAGCATGTTTAAACCATGGGAAATTCTTGCGTCTGAAAATGAGTTAATCTGAAATAAAACTCCTTCAGGGAATGGGATGCAGGGGGTAGAACTGTATACCAGTATGTGTGAACACAGAATTCCTCTCTGGCTTTTAAATGCTGCATACAGCACTATGCAATTTTTCCCAAGTGTGAATTAGTAGTTGCGGTTAATTATCGCACATTTTCACGGCCACCACATTTCGCCCTGTACTCAGTGTCCCAAAACCTGAAACCAGGCAAGAGTGGCAGCCGCGCAGGAGCAGTTTGTGGCGGATCTTTTCCCTCCCCGTGTGTTCCCAGGTTGATGCTTTAGGAACTACTTGAGGGCGGTCTGGGTGCGCGCGTGTGCGAGCACGCCGGAGCCACGGCAGGACGGTGACGCCAACGCTGTTAAACAATTTCTTAGGCAGCGAACCAAATTCTTGAGGAAAGTTGAGTGACGGGATCCAAGAAGAAGAGTCTCGGCTGTGGTACGTGATCACAACATCCTGTTCAAACAATCACCAGGAAATTCGGTGGTCCTTCCTCCTGGGATATGAGCTGAGGGCATCGCGGCGTGCGAGTGCCACGAACCCAACTATGGCGCGGGCGGATCCGCGCTGCCAGAACTTCCTCAGTTCTCCAGTCAAGAAGGATTTACTCGAATAAAAGAGAAGGTTGCAGGATGATGGCCGTAGTTATGGGGGTGTCTGGCGGGGGATGGTGCTCGACGTCCCGGGCAGAGCCCCAGGGCTGCCGTAGGGGTGCGGGCAGCCATCAGCCCTTGGGTGCTCCTGCCAGGCCATTCTCATGCAGAACGCGTCGCTGATGGACTCATCAGAGCTGAGGACAGGCCAAGGGCAGCAGTTTGGAGTTGCAGGTATGTGCCCTTGTTCACCATAAATACCAAAGCGAAAGCAGCAGCAAAAAAGCAATGGGAACAAACACATGCACAGGAAGAGTCTGAAAGCGGTGCTCTCCAAACTGAGCAGAGGATCCATGTGCCCTGCTCGAGATGAATTTTTCAGTTTCATTTCACATGTCAAACTTGAAAAGCTTCCTCGGCATTTGGAGAGTCTTGCCCGTGGAAGGGTCATTATTATGTATTCCCAAGAGAGTACCTGGGTGTCCCCATCCTGTTCTATGTTCCTGTTTTCTATGCCAAGCTCCCCCAGTCCTTTGCAGTTGCTCCTAGGTCAGCCTTGCAGCTGAAGTGGGGAACATTGCCTCCACTTGCCAGACTGAGAAAGGCCTGGAAAAGGCAAGAGTATGTGAAGAAGCCTGGGAAGCTTTCACCCAGCTGGTCAGAGCCCACTGGGTGAGTCAGAGCCCACCCAGAGCTCTCTGGGTGTTCTGCCCACTTGCAGTGTCGGCCTTGGGCAGGAAGCACTAAGAGAACATCTCTGGTCACAGTCTGAGGGATGCTGTGACTCCTCCCGGCTGCCCAGCTGAAACTTCCAAGGAGTTAGTTCTGTCTCCCAGGATAAATGAGATCTTTGAGACCACAATTTCAGTTTCTTCTGCAGTTTAATTCCACTTCCTCTCCCCATCACACTCCTCAGCCTTTGTCCCAGGCAGACACTGCTGCAGGAGCAACTGGCTGCCAGCCTTTTGTGCAAAGGTGGAGCAGGGCTGTGAGCTCCGCTGCTGGGCTCTGGCACACTCCTGCCTTGCAGCCACAGGCAAAACTCTCCCTCTCTCCAATGGTTCCTCTGTTCCTGAGCAGGGACCATAATCCCTGACCCAGGCAGGCAGGAGCAGCTCTGGACCTGGCATGGAGGGAGGGGGCTCTGCTGGCAGGCACCCCCTGGGAGCAGCATTCCTCTCGATAAAAGTATATGTGCTTAGGAGGGTGGTTTGGGGAGGCCTCGTCACTTCAGATTAGGCTGTAGCAGGCGTATCCTGTTTTCTAGGAAAAAGAGGATTTTGTGGCCAGCTTTGTTAGAGAGGCACTGAAGATTTTTCTTTGTGTGCCTTGGCGTTTGAAGTTTGCAGGCAGTAGCTGCAGACTTTCTAGATGTTCTGGTTACACGGATGACACTTATTTTTAACCTTATTTTTATTAGAGGTTTGTATCATGTGAGGCTGGCCAGCCCACAGGAAGGGCTAGAAACTTCTTGTAGGAGGGATAACATTTCCTATCTCTGTGTAAACAGCAATTCCCCCCAGATGGGAAAAGCTAGCCCAGCTGTAAGGCAGGCTGGGGCTGTGTTCCCACATGTGGCAGCAGGATGAGGCTCTCCCACAATGGGAGCAGACCTTGCTTCCAGCAGCCAGAGCCCTGCTGTGCTGCACAGCTCTCCCTGGACTCAGGAGAGGTGCCAGGAACAGGAGACCTGCTGGGGAGCTGTGGTGAGGAGTGACTGGTTGCTGAGGGCTGTGATGGAGCAGCACTGGTGGAGCTGGTGGAGAGGCAGGTGGCCAGCACAGGGCTGGGGTGAGTGCTCAGACCATGGAGATACTCATGGAAGAGGAGCAGACATCCTGTGGGACGTGCTCTGATGGGGTCTTGCAGTGAAGAATGCTGTGCAGTGAGAATGATGTTACTGTGGGCTGGAAAAGAGCCACTGAGCCGTGTGTGCACCGACATGGGAACCCCAAAGCCTGAACGCAGCAGGAGCATCGCTGCCAGCTTTGGTGGAAAGAGAAGTTCCTCCTGCTCTCAGCCCCAGCTTGCAACTGTCCAAGCTGATTTTATGGTGCTGGTGCTCCTCCCTGCCTGCCAGAAGACTAAAAAAGTGCTCAGCCGTTACTGGAACGTGGGAATCTGGGACCCACAAGATCTGGAGGTGACAAGGTTACACTGCTGACAGCTGTAGGTAATGACACATATTTGCTCAATTGCTTTATTTGTGGAGGATCTCCAGGAATGCTGCTGTGATATATGGAATAGATCCCAACTCAAACCCTTGGGTGCAAAGCAAAAGATGGGAGATGGTGGCAGCCAGGGCAGAGTTCTGGGCAGGGAGTGGCATTGGTTTGCCTGGACAGGGTGACAGAGAAGAATTTTAGGAAGAAATTTGAAGTGGAAGAACTGGGTGGATAGAGAGCCTGGCACCTGGGCCTGGTGACATAGCCCAGGTGCACTTCACAGAAGGCACTGGCTAAGCAGCCTTCAGTGGAGAGCAGGAATCAGGGTTGGGAGTGAGGAGTTGTGTGTGGAAGAGCTGGCATGGTTGCTGGGAAGCATGTGAAAAATGAGGAGTCACTTCCAATGAGAATGGATGTTGCCAATCCCAGCTGTGAGATGGTGAGAGGGACTGGCTCCTTCAGCTGGTCGGTCACTGGCTCCAGGAATTTGAGATGCCAGCCAGCCAAAGGAGCACAGCCAGATGGGGGAATGGTTCTTGCTGGAATGACTTTTTGCAGAAGCTGGACAGCCCAGCCTTGCTGCTGACGTGAGTTCCTCCATCATGGGCAGGGATGTGTCCGTGCCATGGTGTGCAGAGGACGTGCTGCTTATGCCCAGGGGTGCTGAGGGAACCCCCAGTTCTCCCTCCCTGCTCACGTGAGCCCTGGCCATGCTGCCTGTTCCTTGCAGCTGCTCCAGCTCTGGGGTGGAGGAGCTTTGCCCACACAGCCATGTCCCATCACTGGTCTAGGCTGGGAAGCCACAGGGCTGGAGGGAAACAGTGAGGGAGCTGCTTTGGTACTCTCCTGACAGAGGCTGCTGATGCCAGCCCTGGCTCAACAGGAGCTGCAGAGAGCCTGGTGCAGATACCTGGAATGTGTGGCAAGAGCCTGGATATAAAATCCTCTGTAGAGGTACCTTGTTTCCCATGAAATGACATACAAATTCTCTTGATTGTTAAGAAATAAACTCTCAGCATCTCTGTGTGGTGTGTGTAGCAGAGACAGGAAAAGGATCAGGCTCTGGCTCATCGTCTGCCAGAGCTGCTTTGTCTGGTACCAGACCTTTCCCACAAGCAGTTTGCAGAGCCTTGCTCTCCTGAATTAAATGATAACTGAGGGGCAGAGAGGGAAAGAGGGCGTTTCGGCTGGCGGGAGATTGATGGCAGGTCAGCGAGGCCAACAGCAGCAGGAAGGTTTCTGTAGAAAGGGAGAGGAACCCGTGGATGCTGGAAAGGCTGTTTCCACCCTCACAGTGCCCTGGAAACTCTCATGAGCACAGCTCTCAAAAGCATTTCCCTTTCCTAAATCTAGAAAAACAAATGGGAGTAAAACCTATTTGTTTGTTTTAATCTACTCACCCAAGCTGCGAATTGGCTTTAGGTTTACGTGGAGCATGTTTGTTTGAATGTTGATGTTTAGTATCCCCAAGGGCTTATTCAGAGTGGATTTCTCAGCTCCTCATGTTCACTTGCAGAGCATTTATTACATTTGCTGCCGAATTTTTCATGCTTGTGTTCTGCAGGGATGGAGGTGTGGTTTGGGGAACCTGCCGTACAGGCCTGGGGCTGGTCCTGCAAATTTCAGACGCTTTGGCTAACTAAGATTTCCTCCTGACCTTGAAAGCTCGTTTCTATCACACCAGGATAATCATATTCCTTTCCTAACTGTTGCACACTTTTCTGCTGAATCTAGAAGTAATAACAGGCGAGCAGGGAAGATTATACCCCACGTGGACTCCGGATGCTTTGTCTGGGGCAGGAGAGGCGCGGGCTGTGTCCCTGGCCCCGGCGCAGCCCTGCAAGTGTCTTGCCTCTGGACGGGAAAGGGAAAGAACAAACAAAAACTGAGTGTAAAACTTGTGAGGCTTTGTGTGCTCGCGGTGCGCTGCGCGGGGTGGTGCTGCATGGGGCTGTGTGGGGCTGCTGGGAACCGGCGGGCAGAGCGGTGGCTCGGTGGGCGAGGGCTCTGCCCGGCCCCGGGGTGCCAAGGGAGTCTCCTCTGCCTCGGGGATTGAGCTGCGTGGGGCTCCGAGGGCCAAGCCCCGGAGAAATGATGAACCCTGGGGGATGCCGGGCAGCGGAGGCGATAGCAGCACGCCGGCTGCCGGCGGGTACCAGGGGGTGGGGAGCCCCGGGAGGGTGCGAGACGTCAGAGGAATGTGGAGCCCCCGGAGAGGGATGTTGAGCCCCGCGGAGGCGATACAGAGCACCGGGGGGAGAGTATGCGGGGAGCCGAGGCAAGGGGGATGTGGGGCCCGAGGCGGTGGTCCCAGGCGATGTGGGGCAGTGGATGGGACACGTTGGGGCATCAGTGGGTGTGGAGTCGCGGCGGGGGAGGATGCGGCGCCCCGGGGGATGCGGGCCCTGGGGGAATGCGGGACCCCGAGGGCTCCGCGCCCGATGGGCTTGGGGGGCTTGGCGGGTGCGGTGGCGGTGCGGGCC
>VXBQ01011253.1:0-11954 GCA_013400175.1 Phainopepla nitens | reverse complement strand
TTTTAAGAAGCCAGGGAGGAGATGGCGGAAAAGAGCTGGGAAAAATCACAGAGATGCAGCAGCATCCTGTGCAAAAAAACTCCCCGGACGTGCAAACCAATTGCTGGGGAGTTTGAGGAAGAACTGACCCTCCAAACTTCCCTTACATTTTTGGGCAAACCCCAAACCTTCCAATTCATCCTCACTGGCCCACTCACAGTGGAGCACTCATGGATTTTAGGGTAATATTTGCCTGTTTGAGCTGTTTGCAGCTGTTCAACCTCCTGAGCAGTCCAGCACTTACCGCAGGGAGGGGGCCAGGCTCTTTTCTCCTCATGTCCAACCACATCCTACCCCTTTCCCTCCTCCCATCCACTCCCCTAACACTCCAAGTTCTCACTCCTGGCTGCATCTCAAGCAGCAGAGCCGGGTGAGCTCTCACCAGGTGCGTTCATTTCATTTACCTGTGCTCTCCTCGGGATGCCTCGTCGGGGTTTTCCTGGGCCCCCGCTGCTCGCTGCTCTTCTCCCCGTTGCTCTCCTCCAGGGTGATCCCAGGCTCCTGGCTCTTCATGAGCTGACTGAGCAGAACTGCCAGCACGTTCTGCATGTCTCCCTGAGCGCCGCCTGCGTCCGGAGTCTGCTGCTCCTCCGGCGCCTCCGCGGGCGGCTCCTCCGTGGCTTCCTCGGCCGCCGCCGCGGGCTCGTGCTGCTGCGCCGTGGCCTCGGTCAGGGCCGTGATGGACTGGTTGAGAGCCTCCAGCTGCTGCTGCATCTCGGGGTTGGAGTGGACGTTGAGCAGCTGGGCCATCTGCGGCACGCTCAGGTCGGTCTGGCTCTGCAGCAGGTTCAGGAGCACGGCCAGCTCGCTCTGGTTCAGCTGCTGGGTGATGTCGCCCAGGCCTGCGGGACACGCGGGGAGCGACAGCGGGGTGGTGAGGTTTGGGATCCTGGCGTTGCACGTGGTAATGAGCAGCCCTTATCCATGTCCCTCAGCAATGAACTGCCCTTACCCAACCCCACAGCAATGAACATCCCTTACCCACACCCCACAGCAATGAGCAGCCCTTCCCCACGTCCCTCAGCAATGAGCAGCCCTTCCCCACGTCCCTCAGCAATGAGCAGCCCTTCCCCACGTCCCTCAGCAATGAGCAGCCCTTCCCCACGTCCCTCAGCAATGAGCAGCCCTTCCCCACGTCCCTCAGCAATGAGCAGCCCTTCCCCACGTCCCTCAGCCTTTCCCCACACCTCACAGCCAGGAGCACTTGTTCCCCATGTCCCAGAGCCATGATCCACATATCCCACAGCAATGAACACCCCTTTTCCATGTCCCATAGGAAGGAACATCATTTCCCCGTGTCTCAGAGCCATGATCTACATCCCACAGCAATAAATATCCCTTCTGCACACCCCACAGCCAGGAACACATCCTTCTCCACACCACAGAGCCATGATCCACATCTGACAGCAAAGAGCATCCCTTCTCCATGTCCCAGAGCACTGAACACCCCTTTTCCCTGTCCCACAACATGGAACTTTCCTTCTCCATGTCCCACAGCACAGAACACCTGCTGCCCATGTCCCACAGCCATGATCCACGTCCCACAGCACTGAACACCCCTTCTTCTCCCTGTCCCACAGCACTGAACACCCCTTTTCCCTGTCCCACAGCACTGAACACCCCTTTTCCCTGTCCCACAGCACTGAACACCCCTTCTTCTCCATGTCCCACAGCAAGGAACATCCTGTTTTCACACCCCACAGCACTGAACGCCCCTTTCTACATCCCACAGCCAGGAACACCCCTTGTCTACATCCCACAGCCAAGATCCACATCCCAAAGCACTGCAGACCCCTTTTTCACGTCCCACAGCACTTGAACACCCCTTGTGCAGGTCCCCAGGCTGGGGGGAGGCGGGGATGCTCCGTGAGGAGGATTTCGGGACGCGGTGCCGGCGTTGCCAGCCCTGGTAGCACGGCAGCAGCACCCCGTGGTACTGCACACACACTGCACCCACAGAGCTGCTGCTGCACTGCCCCCAAAGCTCCCCCAGAGCCACAGCACACGGGGCTGCTGCTCAGAATCACCTCAGCCAAGCCAAGCTGCCTCACTCCTGGGTTTGGGAAGTGGGGGCATCCCAAGGATATCAGGTTATGGCAGGGCGGGGTGAGGGGGCAGTGGGTGAGGATGGAAATGGAAGCCCCGAGCCCACAGCAGGGCAATCACAGCCTGGCCCCTCCTAAGATCCCCAGAGATCCAAATCACTCCCTCCTGCACTGGGAAGGTTTCCCAGGATGAGGCTGAGCTGCTCTTTGGGATGGAGGAAGGGCATGTTCCCTGACACAGCACAGGGAATTAGGTCAAGCAGAAGGCAATTCCTTGCTGGGAGCTGGCCTGGGATCACAGGACTCTGTCCTGACCTGCAAGGATCCAGGTTATCCTAAAATACATCCTGGGAGTGGCATCACCTCCCTTCACAGCCCAATGACAAGTGACAAGGGTGTCCCTTCACACTGACAGTGACGCTGGAACTTTTTGGGAATAAGGGTGCAAGGGTTTGGTTTCAGCAGCTCAAAATGGAGCTCCACTTGCTGGTAGGAAATAGAGAACGGGACATTCTTTTCCCAGCTGTTTGTTAATCCAAGCACCACCTTTTGTCCATCTGCCATGTTTCACTGAACACATGGATTGTGCATTCCCTGGAGCAAGAACTGTCTTCCTCGTTACTTGTCAGCACAGCATTGGACACAAAGGAAGCCTTAGCCCATTTCTGGGTTTTTGTAAGGCTTCTACAGAACAATCAGGGCAGCTTTGTGTAAATCCACATTCCTCCTCTCCAACTATTTTCTGGAGACAGGGGGGTTGATCACTGCTTGGAACAATGCACAGGTCCAGCTCCTGCCAGCCTGGATGACCTTTTCTGCAGCAAAGTGCAATAATGTTCATTTTTGCCCACCAGCCTGACACTTCCCACACCTAATCTTCATATAATTTATCAACAAGACCCAACTTCAGCTCATTTGTACACCCTGGACACGGTTCCACCTTCCAGGCTATGATTCCTAAGATTTGCTCCTCCACTGGCTGAAGTGACTCAACGAGTGCTTTCATCATTCAGCCTCTTTTAGAACTAATAACACAGCTCAGAACAAATTCACAGTCAGCTCATCAGTGACTTCTGAAGACCAGACAGAACCTTCTGCATCTTCACAGCAGAGAGAGAAGGGAAAAAAAAAAAAGAATAAAAGAAATGAGGACAGGAAGAGCCTGGAATGCCCTTTCTGCAGAATTAGAGGTGAAAGAACCAGACCTGACTTAAAACCAGACACAAACCTCCCACACCCAGGCAGGGAACACACCGGGAGCCTTTTCCACACCCAGGTGGGCACTGACCTACTGCATCTGCAGCACCAGGCTCTGCTTTGAGCTGGGCAGGCTGGGGGGGCACAGGACTGCTGTTGTTTTTCACAGTGTCTGTGCTTGTAACAGAGGTAGTTTCTTTCCGAGAAACTTTTGATACTGGAGGCTCCTCCACGGCCATCCCGCTCTGCCGCTGCCGCCGGCGCTTCTTGCTCCACAGCTCGTGGCAATCCTGCCAGTGGGGGAGGCTGCAAGAGAGCAACGAGTGAAAAACGGGCCAGGGAAACCAAGGGAATCCTCAAGACTCACAGGAAGCCCTCAAGGTTGCCCAGAGAAGCTGTGGCTGCCCCTGGATGTGTCCAAGGTTAGGCTGGACGGGGTTTGGAGCAGCCTGGGGTGGTGGGAGGGGTCCCTGCCCACGGCAGAGGTGGGACTGGATGAGATTTTTTTTTAAGGTACCTTCCAACCAAACCATTCTGGGATTCCATGACCCCATGATTTAAGGTCCCTTCCCACCCCAAACCATTCCAGGATGCAACTTCGTAGATCCATGTAATGCTGCTTCACTTTTATGGATGGAGAAATGGACTCAGGAAGGGATATTGGGAAGAAATTCCTCCCTGTGAGGGTGCTGAAGGGCTGGAATGGATTTCCCAGGGAAGCTGGGAAGTGTCCAAGGCCAGGTTGGAGCAACCTGGGATAGTTAAAGATGTCCCTGTCCGTGGCAGAGGTGGGACTGGATGAGTTTTAAGGTCCCTGTCCCTTCCAACCAAACCATTCTGGGATTCCATGACTGCAGCCAGACTATCACAGGAAGGGGCAGGTCCTGGAGCCAGGAAAGGCAGTGGAAAAATCATTTACTTTGCACTGGGATCTCACAAAACCAGTGACTGCAATTCCAGCAAGCCCTGGGGCTCTGGGAGCGTTAGGAAAGGCCCTTCCTTGAGAAACATTGAAGGAAACAGGGATTTCAAAAGCTGTGGCTGCATTTTCACACAAACCAGTCCTAGTTTTATCATCTGCTTGATTGGAGTGGGAGAAAACTGGGTGACACTGTTCAACCCTGGCAGTCAATTAACACACAGCCTTAATGAGGCCTGAGAAGTTCTCCGTGGCAGAGACAGGGATGTGCCACATCTACTCCTGCACATCTTCCAGCAGAGCTTTAGAGCACCTCACAAACATTAAACTGGGCTCTATAAACCCAGCCTGCCATCAGGCAGAAAACCACCAGCACAGGAAAAGCCATTAGCTCAACCCCAAGACCAAACACAAGTGCGGAGTAGAGAGAAGAACCCAAAAATCCTAATTTTGACTGAAAAAAACCCCACCTAATCTCCTTCCCAAATGAGGGAGGGCAGCTGGGACTTACTCTGGAGGTGCCATTTTGCTGAGGTCAACGTCCTTCAGGAAGTCACTGTGCAGGGCCTGCTCTGCTGTGCAGCGCTTGCCGGGGTCCAGCGTCAGCATGTGGTCCAGCAGGTCCAGGGCAGAGGAGGGAATACTGTGGGGAGAGTGGGAAACATGGATGAGTTCATGGAAAATGTGTGGAAAAGCTCAGTGGTAGAAGGACTACTCAGGGCCAAGGGGAATCCACACAGCCAGAGTTCACTGCTCGTGATGCAGCAGCTCAAAGGCATCAGCAGGGCAGGAATCGGGGTGGGGAGTGGCTGGAGATGTGCCAAGGAGGTTTAGGATAGATTTTGGGAAAGGTTTTTCCCCCCCAGAGGGTGCTCAGGCATTGAACAGGCTCCCCAAGGAATGGGCATGGCCCTGAGGCTGCCAGAGCTCCAGGAGGGTTTGGGCAATGCTCCCAGGGACAGGGTGGGATTTTGGGGTTGGATTGGTGATCCCTGTGGGTCCCACAGCTCCAGGAATGTTTGGAAAAAGCTCTCAGGGACAGGGATGGGATTTTGGGGTTGGATTGGTGATCCCTGTGGGTCCCAGAGTTCCAGGAGGGTTTGGGCAATGCTCCCAGGGACAGGACAGGATTTTGGGGTTGGATTGGTGATGCCTGTGGGCCCCAGAGCTCCAGGAATGTTTGGACAACACTCTTAGGGACAGGATGGGATTTTTGGGGTGTCTGTGCAAGGTCTGGGGTGGGATTGATGATCCCTGTGGGTCCCAGAGCTCCAGGAATGTTTAGACAACACTCTCGGGGACAGGATGGGATTTTTGGGTGTCTGTGCAGGGCCAGGATGGGATTTTTGGGTGTCTGGGGTGCAGGGCCAGGAGCTGCACTGGATGATCCCTGTGGGTCCCTTCCAGCTGAGGATATTCCATGACATTTCCACTCTGTATTTTGCCATTTATCAGAAACACCTCTTCCACAACTCCCACAAGATTATCCCTCAGCCAGACCCTGCCCAGGAGAACACCCCCCTGAAGATGCCACAACTTCCAGGAGAGCTCCCAGTGCCTCCAGAAGCTCTGTGGAGGCTGCTGAGGTGTTTGGAGAGGGCACAGGGAGCCCCAGCCCGACTCACAAGGAGAACTCCTCGCGCAGGCGCCGCCGGTATTGCTTCTTGGGCTTCATAGTGTTGAAGTAGGGCAGCTTGATGACATCTGGCCACACTGCTGGGCAGGGGCTCCCACAGAGCCGGCTGGGGGAGCAGGGAAGCACAGTCAGCCAGGTGGAATCCAGCCAGGAGGAGCAGAGCCACCAACCCCAGGGAAAACACCTTCCTGAGCAACCCGCTGCAGGAATGAACCCAGGGCTGGGCACAGCTCAGAGGAGGTGTTGGGAAAAAAAGGAGGTGTCAGGAAGAGGAAAATGTTGAGCTTGAGTTTATGAGGCATATAAAATGTCGTTATTTTAATTTTCTTACTATAGGTTTTAAAATCTTAATGTTTCTTAAACTTTTCAAGCTCATTAAATTTTAGTATTTTTACTAAATAAAATAGGTGGTGAGGCTCTGGCAGAGGTTGCCCAGAGAAGCTGTGGACTTGACCACCCTGGAAGTGCCCAAGGCCAGGTTGGACAGGGCTTGGAGCACCCTAGGACAGGGGGAGATGTCCCTGCCCATGGCACTGGATGGGCTTTAAGGTCCTTTCCATCCCAAACCATTCCAGGATTAAAACTTCCAGCGTGAGAAGTAATTCAGGTTCGTGATTTTTGGACTCAGCAAACAGCAAGGTTTAACTGAGGGTGCATAAATCAGCAAGCACACACCTGATGTAGGTGTGGACACCTGACTATTGCCATTTGCATTCCCAGGCATTCCTGGCCCTGTTTTCCAGGCAGGTCAGAGAACAGGAATTCTCCTAACTCGCTGCCTGTGTGCACGAGCAGCACCTCCCCTCACAGACATGCGTGTGCAAAGCTTTACCTGATTAATTCAAGCTGAGCCAGTTCCAGATTGGCTTGAAAAATAGGCTTCTTTGTAAACAGTTCCCCGAGGATACAGCTGGAAGGAGGAAAAGCAAGAGGTCACGACTGCAAACCCTGGGGATGAGCGTCTGAACACGGCAGCGCTTGTGCTCGGGAGCTGCTTTGCCTGAGGAGAGTGATTTGCATCGGGGCTTGTAGTGACAAAGTGACCTGTGTGTATGGAGTCCCCAGCCCTGGGCTCCTGGGAATCACCTCCTGCAAGTGGCAGCAAGCCCCTGACACGTTAACTCTTCGCAGGGAAAGGAGGATGTGTCAATGAGAGGAGAGAAAGAGCCCAGAGCTCTCATTTCCTCCAGCTTCAGCTTTTGTTTGCATTCTCAACTTCCCTCTGCTGGCCCAAGCCATCCCCAGCTGCCCATGGCTGTCAGGGTTTGTGCACACACAGCTCTTGCACAGCTGGGAGGGAAGGAGAGGAGGGAGGGAGCACCTCTGAGTCCTGCAGCCCTCAGCATCTCTCCTTAAGCCACCAGGAATCAGTGCCAGAAGAAGCTGAGGGATGCAGGCACCTGGAATGGGAACAACCCCACACGTGTGGAACAGGAACTGAGCAGCAACTGGGCCTCACAGTCAGTAATTATGGTTAATTACTGGTTTTCCCAAGCTCTCCTTGTGTTACAAACCCTGCTGAAGTTTAGCTGGGAACATCCCAGTGGGAAGTGCAGGCTCTGGGGAATCCAGCCTCAGTTCTGCTGCTGAATTCTCCAGTCTCTGCTTCTGAATCATCTTTGTGGCTGAACTGCTCACACTCCTGCTCCTCAGGCTTCCTGTACTACTGAAACTTCCTGAAACCTGAAATCTCTACTTAAAAATGTTTTAGCTGTAAAAAAAAAAAAAATTCAGTGGCACACAGCAGCTTAAAGAGTTTAGAGAAAAATTCTCTAAAAAACACACTGAAGGAGTAAGCAAATGTGTCACCCCTCCACAGCTGTGTCACCTCTCCTGATCTCAAGGGTACATTAATATCAGGCTGGTTTGCATTTTAAACACTGAAAATTCTATTCTTTACCCTTTTTTTCCCATTTCAAAACCAAGGAAAAACCTCATTCTAGGAGTTTTTACTAGTGGTTTTAAGGAGGGCACACACCCCTGTCCCTCAGAGCACAGCACTGTGGGGTATTCCTGTCTCACCCTAACGCTGTGTGTGGCTGGGACAGGTCCAGGGCTTTGGGAATTGGCACAAATCAAGGAGCAGCTGCCAGGGGAATGCCCAGGAGCTGGTTCCAGAGGCAGGGGAGCACAGCAGGACTCACCCACAGCTCCACACGTCGATGGCAGGGGTGTAACGCTCCTCCCCCAGCAGCAGCTCTGGGGGTCGGTACCACAACGTGATGACTTTGTTGGTGTAGGGACGGCTGCAAAGCAAAAAAAAAAAATCAAATAAAAGCTCATCCCAAGAGCCACAAAACCCTGAAAAACTGCTGGTGGCAGCAGGGGGGTTCCAAGTGTCTGGATTTCCAGAGTATCAGGCTGAGTTAAGAACAGCTGAGGAGGTACCATGGATTTTACAGCAATCAGGACTTGTTGTAGGTACCCAAAACTGAAAATCCCTGACCCTCAGCAGGCTGCCACCACTGAATGGTGAGTGATCTTGGAGGAAAACCCACTCCAGGGCAGGTCAAAGGCAAGCAGAGAAGAAGTTTTGGCTCCTTCTGAGCTGCTCTTCTAATGAAAAGTTATTAACACCAGCCAGGATGTTAATAATTTATTATTTGTAATAATAGCTGTGTCTGTCCAACAGCTGGAGCTGGGTGATACCACTGAAAATGATTTGTCAAGACTCCCAAGTGAGGGATTATGTGGACACTAAGAAGAAAGAAGCTCATTCCACCCAGATAAACCCTTCCCCTTCCTCACCTCTCCTCTGAGCTGTAGAGTCGGGCGAGCCCAAAATCTGCAAGTTTGATCTGCCCACTGAAAGACAAAAAAAAAACCAGCCCTTGGTTTAAATCACAGTTAAATCACAGAATTATGGGATGTATTGAGCTGTCAGGGACTCAGCAGAACCCAACTCCTACTTAAACCCCAGTTAAAGGGTGAGGAAAATCCCCCCATGCAGCAGAAAAGTCTCACAAAGCCAGTGCTGGATTACTGAATTACTGCTGGATATGCCAGGCTTAATTCTCCACTTCTGATTTTTTTCTTCAAAGAAATAAATAAAAAAAAAAAAAGAAAAACCAACCAAAAAAATGTACAAATAATTCTATGTCATCTGTATCACAAACCCTTCCCAACAGGCCCATGTCCCAGAGATTTTTTTCAGGTGGTCATTCAGGCAGTTGGTTGTAATTATGGACAAGATTCTTCTCACACCTCCTGCTCCTGAGCCCACCCAGGGTGAGGACAGCACTGGGTGCTCACAGGGAAAAGACTTGGAGAGATGGGATCTCTCCCAGGTTACCTGTTGTTCAGTAAGATGTTGGAGCACTTGATGTCTCGATGAAGGAAATTCTTTTTGTGACAGTAATCCAGACCCTCCATTAACTGTTTCATGAAAGACTTGATATGGTCCTCTGAGAAATGTACCAAGCCAGATTCTAGCAGCCCCATTAGGTCATGGTCCATGTACTCAAACACAAGGTAAAAGGCACCTGGGATAATAAACAGAGAAATTGTTAAAAGAAAAGGAGAGACACAAAAAAAAAGGAGGAATGAAAGGAGATTAAATTGTTGTAAGAGTCTTTATGGTGCACAATTCTGCTGGATTTTTTTTTTTTAACAGTCCTGTGTTGTTTTGGGCTTACTGAGTGTCCTTTTCCCTCAAGGGGTAAAAAAGTCCCAAAACAACAAAGTAGCTCCACCAAGCTGACATCTAAAATTAAATATACACTCAAAATAAATTCCTCTGAAGTTCTGGCCACGTTTACCTCCATGCTTTGGTTATTTTCTTACAAGAGGGTTTGCTGAAGGATCCCTGCTATGCATGGCTTAAATTTGTGTTTGGGTTGTTCCCTTCTCTCTCGTGGAAGAAAAGGTCCCAAACAAGAGGCAGTGGGATGCTAAAACTCTCTTTTTCAACAGTGACTGAGGACAAAGAACTTTTTTAGTTTAATGCCACTAATCAGTGTTAAAAGTGACCCTGAAAAGGCTTCTCTTTTTTTCAAGACTGCTTTCCTGTGACTCTGCAGGAATGCAATCATCCTTTGATCAACACACTGGAACTGGAATCTGTCCTTTGAGGCAAGGCCAGAGCCAGATCCAACCTCACTGGAACCATAGGAGGAACACAAAGCAGCAAATCCACCCCAGAACCAAGCTTTACACCAACCCAAGGGGCTGCATCTCATCTGTGGTGAATGGACACCCAACTGTACTGCTGGAAGCCAGGAAATGTTGCTGTGCCTGTGCTCAGGGGCTCTGACCCTCAGCAGAGCTCTGCTTTTAACCTCCCACCGTGGAGAGGCTGCCAAGGATTTGGGGTGGATTGGGTTCTGGGGGGGTGTGACATGGATAGAAGTGTCATTTGTCACAGGGTGAAAAACTCAGAGTTTTGGGGCTTTAGCAGGGTGAAGATACTATGGATAGTACCTTCAGCATACTAAAAAGTATGGCATAAAAGTACACTTTAGTGAAGTGTACTAAAAAGGATAGTATTTAGATGGATTAGGTAGAAGACAAGAGGGAGGATTTGGGGCACTGACTCCGCTTCTCCTTCTTCTTCATCCACCCCATTTTCTGCAGTGATTGGATGGAAAAGTCCACAATGCAGGTGTAACATGGATGACAAATAATTAGCTCTTGGTGGTAAAGTAGAAATAAAGAATGTTCTGGTAGTCAATTGGATAAAATATCTATAAAACACCTTGAAACCAGAGGTCTGGTGACTTTATTTCTTCCTAATGTGCCAGTCTGGTGTGGTGATGAGCTCACTGAAATGTAGACAAGAAATAACAAACAACGAATCTGAAGATTCTAGAAATCCCCAGAATCTGAAGAAAATACAAGCCCCATCTTCCTCATTTAACCCCAGCACAGAACTTTGGTGGGGTTCCATCTCAGGAGACCTTGGCAGTGTACCTTTGTCCTTCTTGAAATCCAGTGCATCTTGTTTGTCTGTGACAATCTCCTTCATGTTGACGACGCTGCGGTGGATGAGCTGCCGCAGGATTTTGATCTCGCGGATGGCTGTGATGGGGAATCCTTCCTTCTCATTGTCCAGGCGCACCTTCTTCAGAGCCACCAGCTCCCCTGCAGGACACAGAGGGGTCACAGCCTGCTCAGCTGCACTCCCAGAGAAGCTGGGAGCATCCCCAAGCAGGGAAAACACCAGACAAGATGTTTGCTCCCAGCAGCCAAGGGACAGCGCAGGCAGCTTTAGTTACCTCTCTGCTTGTTTTATAAATATAAAAGTTTAAGTTGTAGCTTTTTAATTTTTAAAAAATATTTTATATTTTTATGTTTTTTTTTGGACTCTGTGCTGTTTTAATGTGTAGTTCTAGGTTTCATATTAAAGGTTAGTGAGCTCTCTTCACAGGATAAATAGACAAAACAATTCCTTTCTAGCTAGGGACCAAAGCCAAATTTTAGGCTCAAGAGTGTAAACAATGGTGAAAAAAAGAGAGAAAGAATAAAGAGGATGGAGCTTCATAACCTGAGGCTGTAATTGGACAATTAACTCCAATATGCAAACGGACCAGAGCTGATAAAAGTGTGAGGCCTCGTGCCCAGGATCCATTTTGGGCCCACTGCTGGATTGCTTGGGTGCAGCCCCAAGGGGTTCCTGCACTGCCCAAGCTGGATCCTTTCAATAAATCCCTTTTTATTCTTTTACTCTACCTAGTCTCTGTTTCCAGGTCAGCCTTTCCAGGCAACAGTTCTAATTCAGTTGCTCTGCCAGGAGTTCCCACGTGACAGCTGTGCTTTTCCTAACCTGCTCCAGCAGGCAGGGGAAACAGAAGTTCACCCTGGAATTTCCCAAGCTCTGCTGCAATAAAGTCTGATGATTTAAAAAGCAGGGGCTCAGCTGGCACCTGTGGCCACCACAATCTTCTGACCAGGTGTCAAACCACACCCCAGGGCACAGGATCTCACAGCAGAGCAGGAACCTGGGCACTAAACTCAAAGATTCCAGAGCTCCTGCTCTTCTGCCCCTCTTGGAAAACACCTGATGGAAGTGCTTATCCCAGGGCTGGAGTCACTCCTGGCTCTGCAGGTCACAGTGGAGCAGCACTGGCAGAGAGCTGAGCACATCCACAGAATGCCCAGATGGAAGAGACCTCCAAGATCA
>VXBQ01011250.1:423838-454013 GCA_013400175.1 Phainopepla nitens | reverse complement strand
GGACACGGCTCCGCCCGCCCGGCCGCCGCACCGCCCCCGTGACCGAGACCGCGCCAGCGCGGGGGCCGGCCGCGGGGGTCCGTGTCTCGCCGCAGCCCGGCCGAAAAGCCGCCAGGGGTGAAGCGAGGTCCCGCCGAGGGCGCTGCGCCCGCCCTACTAGAGAAACGGGCCCGCGCCGGGCGCAGCCGGCGGCGGCCGCTCTTCCCAGGCAGGGACAGTGACCCCCCTGCGACCCCGGGGCTGCCCCGCACGTACTGCCTTGTGCCCGCTGGGGATTGGTGTCGTACGCGTTTCGGCAGTCCAGCGACAGGACGAAGAGCAATGGCTGTAAACTAAAACAAGCGAAGTTCCACCTCGACACGAGGAAGAACTTTACGTTGAGGCCGTCAGAGCACTGGAGCAGGTGCCCAGGGAAGTAATGGAGTCTCCCTCTCTGGAGACATTCCAAACTCACCTGGACGCGCTCCTGTGTCACTCGCGCTGGGTGACCCAGACTCGGCAGGGGGTTGGACCGGATGATCTCCAGAGGTCCCTTCCAACCCTAACTGCCCTGTGAGTGCCACTGTCCTGGGAGTGCCTGTCCCCGCCGCGGCCCGGGCTGCGCTTGGCTCCGCTCCGCCCGGGGAGCGCCCCCGGCCGGGGCGGGACGCGGCGGGGCGCAGGCACCGGCAGGCGTTCAGGGAGATGGAGGGGCAAACCGGCCTCGAAGAGGACTGTAACGCTACGAGAATGGCGCATCGACAGAGGGGAAAACAGGGTCTTTTTGGAAATCGCTTTGCTACCGTATACAACCGTGGTGCAGGTGAAAGAAAACTGTCAATACACACACTGCTTCTAAGAACAGCACAGCCAAAAGCAAGCTAAAAGAGAAATTGGGTGTTGCCAGGGACAAAAAGGTGAAGTGCTTGCTTTTTTCAAGGCCCTTTGGTCCTCTGCTCCATCCCCTCTGTTTGTCCTACCCTTATTTATTCTCCACTACACCTTTCACCTGAAGAACTGGCACGTTGTTTTTCTGCCTTTAGCACATGAGAGGGGGTTTGCATTTTGAAAACTCCCACAGTGCCTCTGAAATCCTGCAACAATTTATTATCTGTGTCATATGCAGAAGGAGCACTGAAAAGGCAGGGCAGGAGTCACAGGTGCCATGACAAACTATCACAAAAGATTAGGATGAAACTTCTGTTCCAAAAGTGGGCAAGAGTAAATCTGAACAATTCTTATGAAACTCTTCAGGCATAACTAATGAGGCAAGCTTCATTTTTCTGTATTGTCTATAGCTACATGTATTTTTGATCTTTGAAGAATTACATAGCAAAAAGAAAAAAAGGAACAGCTCTGCATCTGCAGATAACACAATTGTATCATGTTTGAACCTCTGCTGCCTTTTGTTTCTTATAATTAGTTTATCTTACTTAAGAGATCTGTTTCCAGGCATACTTTAGTAATAATTATATAAAATCTGAGAGGCTTCAGGGAGGGATCACATTGGCTTTCTTCTTGAAGCAGGGCTTCAAGCTGCTGCCCTTACTTTCAAAGCACAGGCTATGTTATCCTCACACATCTTTTTTCTTTATTTCTTCCTCTTGCTTCTGGCTTTGAGCCATCTTTCACAATACCATAAATGCTTTAAGCAACCTCACAATAAAACCTTTTCCTATATTGTATTTATTTTGCATACATGAATACGGAATTAAAATATGTGTATTTTATATATTACATATATATGTAATAAATATGTACATAAAATATGTATATTTTATATATTACATATTTATATGTATACATATACATATAATATGTATATTTCTTACAAGTTTTATAATGAAATAGAGGTATTGTCACCCACCTACTCTATAACCCATTGCAATACAACAGAGTTTACAGTTCAGTTTTACCCTTTAGCCAGTCAGTGCAGAGTTTTTCTCTGAATCTGAGTAAGAAAAGCCTGAAAACAAAGAACTTAATAAATTTAATGTTTTAAAAAGACGGAGTAAAGACCAACAGAGATAGCAAGTAAATCAGAAGCCATGATGACCACGTTCCTGCAGCATTGGATTGATTCTGGGTGGACTTCTCTCTTGGCAGGCTGCACAGATCCCATCTCTGGAGAAAGGCTCCTCTTTGGTTGCAGTACTTTAGTTTTCTTACAAGAAAACAGCTATTCATAAAGGACATTCACAAGAGAGGTTTACTCCTCATATGCTTCTAGATGAGGGCAAGGCCATGCAGGTGCTGTAGTTCCCTGCACTCTGTGCCAAGGAGCTAGTGAAACTGATCCTACTTCCAAGGGTTTTTTGCACCACAACCCAGGCCCAGAGCCAGCGCAGCACAGAACTGCGCCTGCTCCACTTAACTGCACTGTGAATCACCGACTCCTGGATGTACAGGACTCTCCTGGCCAGGATCACTACACTTTGCCTGCTTCCACTGTCTTCAAAGAGTGCTTATTTTTCACCCATGTTTTGCCTCCTTGCACATCTCAGAGTAATAGTGACCCAGTGTGTTTTGGACTTTGAAGTGTGGAAATGAGAAAGAGCGTTGATGATATCGAGATTTTGTTCTCTTTTCTCTGTTTTGTTTTGTTTTGTTTTCATGTCATTCCTTTTTCAGGTAACCTGCGGAAATTAATGATTCAGAAAGCATGAAACATGTCCCGTCTTAGGGTTGAACATACTGGGAAACAGCCTTGCACAGAACTCACTGAGCTGTTTTGTCTGGGATTTTCACAGTATAGTATTTTTTATATCCTCTCTGTGATGGGGCAACCTTTATTGCACTGACACTTTGTGTTCTTCCTCTTCAGACTAGAGCATCCCGGTCAAATATGAGATATATGACTGGGCAACAGAGTGCACACAGAGAAATGAGAAGTGGAAAAAAGAAATGATACATGATGGGTTGTATGTTTGTTTTCACACAGTAACATGTTAAATGACTATGTTTGTTAGCTCACCAGCAGTCCTAAAAATGTGTTCCTTAGCAGCTTTCTTGCAGCTCTGGTCCACTTCCCGAGGAAACTGCTCCTCAACTCTGAAAAGCAGTGCAGCAAGAACAGGTCCTTGCCATATTTCCTTACAGCTTTTATTTACTAGGCTGGCAAAACTCAGACACAGGAGAATTAACTAATGTGCTGACACTCTCAGATGTGAGTCCTGTGGATCTCTCTGGATTACCAACTGCCAGTGGGTGATCGAAGCAAATGTTCACATTGCTCTGAACTGCCTGCAGTAGGAATTCTTGCAGATGCTAGTCTGTTGCTGAAGTTTCTTTCATACTTTTTTCATACTTTCCTACTTTTGCATAATCATGTAATGTAGTGAATTTGTGGATGGTTAGTTGGATTGCCTCTTGAGCTGAGAAATGCTTTTTGCTGCTCAAAGCAGCACTGAAGCAAGCTCAGGTGGTTTCTTGAGGTATCCTGTAGCAGTGAAAAAAATCCCATAACGGAAAAATTTCCTTTTATCAGGCCTGTTTTTATCTGTATGCAGGTATGGCAGGAGAAAATGTGAGAATTCACTGCTGGTCCTCTTCTCTCAGGAGGCTCCTAAAACCTGCTAGTAGTTACTTCATAGAAAAGCTTTTGGATTTCTGTTGCTCTACAGAAGGCAATTGTACCCTGCTATAGCCAGCACAAAAACTGGGTTGTGGCTAAATGAGAAGAAACATTTCTAACCAAGGTATTAAGTCACTTGTACATATGCTTCTCCTTAGTCTTACCAGACATGTAGTTTTAGACCAAGAACTAGGCTTGTTTAATGAACTTTCTTTTTCTTGTGACTGAACCAGTTTGGTTTGGTTTTAGTTCCACAATGATAAATCAGCTGCATGTGGAGAGTTTTAGGTATGAACCTGATAGCTAATTTATGTCAGTTTAGACTACAATCTAGCAAAGTGCATCACTGTGGAACTGAAATCAGTTGAACTACTTTGTCCTCAAATGGATAAATGCTCATTATTGAATGGTCCAATTAAGATTTCTATTACGGAATGAGATTTCTATTGAATGTAGAGTGGAATTAGAGCATTAGAGAAAATCTAGAATTTTGTTAATAAGTAACTATAGCAAAATGCTCTCCTTGAGCTATTCTTAAGACAGTACTGGCATAGTCTCAGTAGAAGAAAATCCTACCCAAAACCAGAGTCCAGAACTGAGGGGATAAATCATTAGTACATCACATGACATGACATTGTCCTTATTTCTTCTTGATCTTCCTTTTTTTTTTATTGTAAAAGAGGAGTTGAAAATGCATCATGTTGCTTGAACTGTTGTATGCAAAATAAAGCAGGGTTATGGATATTTTACTCAAACTTTAATTCTTCTGTATTTCTTACTTTTGTGTTTTTCACTTATTTGTGATTCAGTTCTGATTGAATGAATATTATTTGTATCTCATTTAAGCTTTTTTTGCTCTAGTATTAGATTCCAATTGCAGAATGGAAAGAGTAATTACCCAGTCTATTATCTTGCCCTGACAAGACAGAACAAAGAATTTGAATTCAAGGTAGCAATCTGGGCTGCTCCCTGACCTCAGGGTTTTCTTTGGCTTAATGGATTTGAGCTTTGAATGTTTTTTCTTTGCTATCTGTGGTTCACAAAGACTGAACTGATGGACCAAAGTTAGACTTTGTAACCATTTTAAATATCAAAGTTAGTGCATTGCTGTGAAGAGTATCATTTTGGGAGATGCCTCACCATAAAGAACAGTGAGGTTCCGTTATATACTAAAAGAATACCCCAAATGGTTTAGTAAACTCCACTGTGCTGTTATCCTTTGTTTGAAAGCTGTGGATATGTATTTCATATCTGCTTTAGTAGAATTAGACATTAATTATCTAGTAATTACTCCTGTGTACCATATTAGTTCAGCTACTCTGTTATTAATTTAGTATCTATAAACATGCTGGAGATTCATTAGCCCCATTTATCTCCATTTCTATTTACTAAGACTTGCCACAAACATAAATGACAATGAAAGGATACTAGCAGGTCCTCTGAAAGCTGACAGAGGTTTCTACAGTTCATACAGTTTTTGTGATTTATTCTCTGTGTCTCCTTATCTAGTACAGTTTCTTCCTGGTCCGATAGGAGGTTGCTGAAGTCTTTCATATAAATGCTTTTTTATGACTTAGAGATAACAGTCATAAAAAATGGCAATAACTTTTTTGAGTTATTTAGTAATAAAAATGTGTACAGTAAAGTCACTTTTCAGCTAAGTCGAAACTAGCAACTTATAAAGCACAAGCATCATACAGAGATTGTTCTCAGAAAGTTTAAGTCTTGTCATAGTTCTCTCTTTAGATTTATAAGGCAATTTAGTATTAGTATGAACAGATGGAGCACCATCTATTCTAGATCCTTATGGATTAAAGCTTTCAGTTATGTTTTGGTCAGAAGGCAATTGTTTAAACAATAAGCTCACTGTCTGTCTACGTTTCTTTTTCTCTTTTAAAATTAACTGGAATATGTGACTTTGTCTGATAAAATATGCATTTTTTGTCATGTTCTGAGACTGGGTATATTCTTTTTATTATCTTTTTAAAAAGTAATAAACTCTGCTCATGACACTGAAGACAAAGATGGATTCACTGTAACTCTGAAATAATTTCTGCAGAGCTGCTGTGCAACCAGTAGTTCTCCATCCAGAATAGACATAGTTGATAATACAGTGCTAGTTTTGTCCCTACTCCTCAATTGCATCCTGGTGGGTTTTTTTGCTTGGTTGGTTTTTGTTTGCTTTTTTGATTGTTTTATTTTGATGGGGTTTTTTTTTGTTGTTGTTATTGGTTTGTTGTTGTTGTTGTTTTTTTTTTCCCCCTGTGGGTTGTTAGTTTAAGTTTTTGTTTTGCTTGTTGTGCCTGTCCTGATTGTCACAATCATTCTGAACTCTAATCCTGTTCTCTGGAACAGGTGCTGATGCCTTGGGTTTTAGCTTTTATGTTTTTCAGATTCTCTGCTGCTGGTATGCAACTCTGAAACTTCATATCACGTGTTTGTTAGTTCTCTCCACAGGGCAGTTAGACAAAATAATCCTTTCCCAGCTAGGGAATCAAGGACAACCCTTACCCAAAAAGCATACAGTGCAAAGAGAAGGCGGCAAACCAATGGGGGTTGAGACTTCATAACCTGGAGCTGTAATTGGATAATTGAACGCAATATGTAGCTGAACCAAAACTTGTAGAAGTGTGGTAACGCGTGACCGGGATCTCTTTTGGATTCTACCTGGGTGTAGCCTTGGCCAGGCTCTTGTGCTGCCCGAGGTGTATCCTTTTTAAGCCTTTCAGTAAATACCTATTCTATTCCTTTTGCTCTGTCTACTTTCTGTTCCAGGTCAGCATTTCCAGGCATCAGTGCAAATTCTCTAAGCTTTCGAGAAAGGCAAAGCGAAGTTTACCTTGAGTTCTTCCCAATTGTGTCAGTATAAAATCACGCTCGAAGAAAACATAAACTACAAAACCAGCAAAAAACAGTGAAACCCATGCTTTGCACACAAGGAGATTTTTACTGATCTTTACTGCCGTCTCTAAAAGAGATGCCTTAAGCTTCCCGAGGTTAAATAAAAGAAACGGATTTCTAGAACCATAATGAAAACTGCTTGAAACACCTGTTACTCTTTTAAATAATTTTTAAAGGAAATTTTGTAGTTATGCCAATAATTCATTCCGAGTGCCATAAACGCAAGGCGAAAACGGTCGCATCAGGAAAACCTTCAGTGAAACAGAACTGCTTACACGCTTTAGTTTAAAAACAGGATGTAGGGAATAAGGGCAAAGTAGACAAGACGGATATAATGCAGTTGTGGGGCGACACGGGACAGAAGAACGCGGCCCGCCCGCCGCCGCTGTCCCTCCGGCGGAAGGAAGGCCCGCCGCGTCACCGCCACGGCTGCGCACACGGCCCGGCGCCGGCGGCTCCTGCGCTTTTCCCTCCTTCTCCTTCCCTGCCTCCTGCTCAGCCCTCCTCCTCCTCCTCCTCCTCCTCCTCCCCCTCCCCTTCCTCCTCCCCTCGGGTCCGATGGCGGCGAGTGACGCGGAAAGGGCCCAGCAGCAGGTGAGCGGCCGAGGGGGCCGCGGGGAAGGCGGTGACTTCAGGGGGCTCCTGGTGAGCCCCGGCTCCTGAGCGGCTCCGTGCCCGCTGTGGCACGTCCGCACCGCCCACCCGCTTCGGGTGTTTCATTTTAGGTAGAAGGCACTTCCCCGGTTTTTCTGTATGGGAATTTGCCGAGTACCCGCTCTTCCTCAGGAAGGGCTTAGTGCCGAGCCCTCGGGGTCGTTCCCCTGCCGGGGTCCCCCGTAGCCAGGAGCAGCACCCCATTGGGAGCTGCAGGAAACGTGTTGGCATCTGCTCCCTGTCACTTTGCTCGCCTTGTCACTGCTGAGATGAGACAGGATTATCCCAGAAATTCAAAGCTATTTTGTGTGTGTGAGAACTGAGCAAAGGTTACTTAAAAAATCACAGAGTCAGTTGGGTTGGAAAATACCTCTGAGATCATGGAGTCCAACCTGTGACCAAACACCACCGTGTCAGCTAGACCAGGGCACTGAGTGCCACATCCAGTCTTTCCTTAAACACCTCTGGGCACAGTGACTCCACCACCTCCCTGGGCAGCCTATTCTAATGTCTAATCACCGCTTTTGTGAAGAAACTCTTCCTAATGTCCAGATGAAACCTCCCCTGTCGCACCTGAAGTCCTGTGAATCAGGACTGGATCTTCAATGCTTACGGTCTTCCAGTGAAGTGACTCTTGTTACGTCTTTCAGTAAGTTGTAGAACAGCAAGACTTTAAAAAGATGAAAATATGATTGGCACACAAAGTTGTGTAGGTTTATGGGGGGGTTATTTACTTTTGCTTTTTTTCTTTTTTTTTAGATTGATGAAATTGAAGCCCTTTCATCAATCTATGGTGATGATTGGTGTGTTGTTGATGAAGATGAAAAAATCTATTGCATTAAGATTAGTGACTGTCTGGATCAACCAAAATGGACCCTCTGTTTGCAGGTATAGTGGTGGTCAGAAGTTTAGCCCAAATTTTGCAGTTGGACTGATGCAGGTGAAACCCTTTAAATATGGTTTATTATCTAGTCAGATGATTAAGAACCTTTTGGATTGGAATCTGTGGTAAGACTTTTCAGTGATTGTTCCTGTAGCACATTGGTGTGCTTGTGATATATTCAGTAGTTGCATATCCTAATTCCACACCTGACCAAAGCAATTCAGTGTATTTTACCAAAGACTGATTTCTGAAATACTTTTGCATCGACTTTGTGTCTCAGTGAATCTACTGCAGTTGCATCTAGATTTACTTTCTGGAAAGTGTTGAGACAAAATGAAATTTGGATCAACTTAATTGATCCAACTCCTTACTTTATGTTTTCAGAACTGAAAGCAATAAGTTTACTTAGTGTAAGAAACATGGAAATGTCTACTTAGGGAAGTGTGATACCACTTATTTAAGTCCAGTAACCATGTGTGCAGCTTCTTTCAGTTTTTTTCTCGACATTATTTTGCATCCTTATAAATTGCCCCATAAAACATAATTGTATGCATTACCATTATTGGAATTTTAAATGCAGATATTCAGTTGTAATTCTGTAACAACATGCCCAACTGTTTTCTTCATTTGTAACACTAACTGTAGTCCCAGTTCTTGAAGGACATCAGAGTCCTTCAGTAAAGCTCATCTAACTGAGGGTAGTCCAATGAATACATATCCTGAATTTCTTTCAGGTGATTTTGCCACCAGGATATCCAACTGCTGAGCCACCTATTTATCAACTAAAGTAGGTGAAGTTTTCTTGTAAACATTTGTGTTTTATTAATTGCCACTGTTAATTGTTAAAATACTGGAAGTTTAGTTGAAATACTCCTTGGATTAAAGTATACCAGTGATGGGGCATGTTTCCAGCAAGGATATTCTATTCTTTATCCTGCGTTTTCCAAGATGTTTACAGCTGGAATCTTGATGGCTGGCAAAGCTGAACTTTCAAAGTGTTCATCACGTGGAGTGATGAGGGAGTGTTAGAGGCAGCATATAGCACAAATTTCATTGCATTCCTTTTCATTCTAGTGCCCCTTGGCTTCGAGGACAAGATTATACGGAACTAGCAGATAGCTTGGAAGAAATATATGTGTAAGTTTGAGACTGTGGAATACAGTAAAAGGAGACATTGTATTTTCAGTTTCTATCTGTTCTGTGCTTGAATGTTAAAACACAGGATGTGAAAACATTTGGTTGTCTTAGAGCCTAAGTGGCATACCAGTTTTTCTTAAAAGTGAAGAGATAAGTTGGTTTTAAAATAAACACATGCAGAATCTCTTTAACTGGAATCTGGAATATCGTGGACTGTTTGTTATCACAGTGGGCAGCTAAGTACAAGACATAATGGGTGCATGAGAGTAAACAGCATTTAAATTTACTCAAATCACATGATTTTTGAATTGCCATTGATTTTGAAAAATCCCCATTGATTTCGGAAGTGGAGTAGAAAATGTAGTAATTTTATGTGGTTTATTTATTTCTTTTAGATCTCAAAGATTATATAAAATAAATGAAATAAAAACATAAGGAAGCACAGTCATGCCCCAGACAGTGAAATCTGAGCATTTTGCATAAGAAATGTTTTTTAATGCCATAAGGAAGAGACCACTTAGCTTGTATAAGCGTTTTTACTTTGATTAACTAGGTTTCTTAGCTAATTAAGCAACAGATCATTTAAGCAAGTAAAATAAAATGTGCAGGGATTTTAAGTGAGAAGTTCTGTGTGATCATATTCACCACAGTTGTTCAGCGGAGCCAAAAGGACAGAGGTTGTCCTTAATGCTGTCCACATTCAAAGAATTTGATGGAGTCTCTACCACGGGTAGAGCTGCTGGTTCTTTTTTTGTTCCTCCCTGTGCAGTCCTGTAGGCTGTCAAATTGTGCTGGTTCAGCTCCCTTCTGTCTCTGTCAGCTGCTGGTCAGAGTCCTTGCTGGTCTGCTCTCACTTCTATTTGTTCAGCAGGGAGTGAAAGTGTTTGTACTTCAGGCCATGTGTGTACTTTGGGTCATTTTAAACAGTTTAAAAACCTGGAGCAATCACTGATGTGCACAGTATTTGTGAAAGCCTTTTCACAATTTCCATTCAACGTCTAAATGATTGTCAGATGAACAGAGATACTCTGCATCATTTTGACCAGGTTTCTTGTCCCTAGGGATCTGAGCTGTGTAGTTCTGCACTCTGAACCAACGTGAACTATACTGTCAATTGCTATGGAAAAAATGGATAATTATAGATTACAAGCCTGTTCTGGGAGACACAAAGTAATTTACAGCTATTCAGAAACTGTATAATTGGGTGATAGTTGGACAAATTGCTGTTTACTTTTGTAAAATGGGGAAATTTTATTCCTTTTCTGATCTCTCTCATTCCATCACTAAAACAATGTCTTCGAGTGTTAAAGCAATGCTTCTGGACAATAAGCAGTGTGAAATCAGGGTGTTGAAGTGTTCTGGAGTCTGTCTGGATTTTGAAGTCAGAGCTACAAGTTCATAAAATCCTTAGTTTTCCTTGAATATTTTTCCCTAAAATATGTATGTTTATTTGAATTTGATTGTTTCCAGCAGTAGTGCTGTATACATTAAACAAAGTTTAAATATGTCGTATTGTTACTTATCTGGTGCCCAGCTGATGGCAGTAAGAATAAAATTAATGAGAAACCATGAGATATCTACAGCCCTAAATGTTTAGTTTTATTTCTTAGACAAACAAGCACAATTCATAACCATTTTATTTGAAATGTGTTTTGAGTTGTTTGGTCCTGCTGCACGTAAAGGAAGCATTTCTTAACTCCTAACATGTGTATATAAAATGTGTTCGTCCCATCCTCCCTCAGTACCTTAATACTCACCTGTGCCCCCTGAGTGAAGCCTCCTAGGCCTAAATCTTTATCTCCCTGTCCTATAACCCTGCCTATTACCCAGAACTGTAGTGTTTCATTCCAATGCTCCACTGGCCTACTATCACAGTCCACTGAGAAGTTTTTCACCCAGTGAGCTACTGAGACAGAACTTTACACAAGCCCACCTAAGCTATTTATCCCACTAGGTTATGTTTGATTTCTGTGTGTCTGAAATCTGTATGTTAATTTATGTACTTTACAAGTGAAATTTGCAAAAGGCATTCTTCATTTACCATGACCTTTTACTTCCAGACAGAACCTTGGTGAAAGTATACTGTATTTATGGGTGGAGAAGATACGAGAAGTTCTGGTAGAAAAGGCACAGTCTTCAGATCCAGGTACTTCAGAATACACATGGGGTTTTTATTTTCCTTCTTCTTCCACTGCAAAGTAAGATTTCAGTACAAATTAGTTTATGCCCACTTTTGAGTTGGATCTAAATATCAGAGAACAGTCTCCTGTTCCAGGGCTTATTGTTTACAGTGGCAGTGTCCCTTTTTAAAAAGTAGTAGGAAGAAGAAGGTGGGGGTGGCCTCTGAAGTGGAACAAGGTCTGCAGTCCTTTCAGGAATGAAATTACTTGGAGGAAAGGACAGTGCTGCCCACAGGTGCATTATGCATTGCCCTCTGTTCTGCAAAGGAATTATTCATACCAGTAATTAACTTCTGGTGTTGAGTGTACTGTTGGAGGATTGGGATTCAAGAGAAGATAAACTTCAGTGGACTATGCAGACAAATGACCATGTATTCCATCATTTCACTTTTCTATTCCTTCCATTCATTTTACTGTATTGGGGTGAGAAGTACATAATCAGTAGAGCTGCAGTGATTCTTCTGCTGTATTTCTTGCAGAGTTTGTGTAAATTCACAGTTGTTCCTTCAAAAAATGGTGGGGGGTTTTGTGCATTAAAATGCTGTGAAATGTGTGAGTGATGTGTGCATGCACCATAGCAAAAGGAAACAGAGCTACTCTACTCTGTTAGGGGTGTTATCTTTGTCCTGTGAGAAATTAAAGTCTGAAGAAAAAGAAATTTCATTTTCAGTGTTGCTTCATGGTAAGGTCTAGTGTTAGTCTTTCAATAAACTGTGCATTTTGTTGCTACATCACAGACATTGAAGAAATCACTTTTCACTGATGTGACTAAAAGAGTGGACACTGAGAAATGAAAATTTTACAGACAATACTTGAAGTTTGGGTATTTTGACCACAACCTTATGGCTTCTATTTTTGAAAATGCTTTATCACCCCTCTGTTTTTTTATGGAAGATACAGTGATGATAAAACCTGCATCATAAGCACATCATAGGCCCTCTAAATAGGAATGAAACTGTGATACATTAATTTGGCTCTAAATCCAGATGTCAAAACTCTGTATATTTCCTTCTTTGTTATTGACTATTATTTTTGGACGTTCTATGCATGAAGGAAAACAGGATTTTTGGAATCTCAGAATATTTGAAGCATGTTGAGAGAGACGTTTCAAATCTATTAATTTTATACCTTCATGAAGTAGCCTTGAGCAATAGCTCTACATTTTCCTCCAAATGACCAGTAAATGACTAGAGTTTTTGTGAAACATCAGCTTAATTTGATCTCTAAATTTAGATTAAAAGTAGCATTTTGAATGTTTAATGAAATAGGAAGCATTATTATTCCTTTTTTCTTAGAAATACTGTTACTTAGTATTGAAACAGAAGATCTTATGGAAGGATCCCATAGGATGAGTATTTTATTTTTAATTCTCAGGAAGTTTTAAGTTAATACTGGGCTGAGTACTTTTGGGTTTTGTTGTAATTAATGTTACTGTTCTGCGTTTAATAATTTTTAATGCCAAACTGTTTTGAACTGAGAAGCTAGAGACTTTTGAGAAAAAGAGTTTGAAATTTTGTTTTGCTTATCTGGCAAAAAAAGTGTACTAAATTCCCCTACTTGTATCTTAATAGAACCAGATATTAAGAAAACCACTGAAGAAGTTGATGAAGATGATGGAGATGATTTTCTCCTAGACTATCAGCCCATTCAGGAAGATCAAATTAAGATGTTAAATGACATGACATCTGAAAGTCAGCAAGGTAAAAAATACACTCTTGTTAATTCTGTTGAAATAATTTAAAAGAGGCCTGAAGATTCTGCTTTGCTACTCAGTTTTAGAATTAAATTAGTGACAATAGAATTATAATAAAGTTTAATAGCAGCCAGTAAAAAATGCAATATATTTTTGGTGGGTTTGTATGTTATTTTCTGTACTTCACTTTAACAAGTCCCTTTTTTTTAAAGTTGAGACATTCTTTGCTTTTGTAGCCACATGCATTGTGTCTGTGCTCTTAAAAGAAAAGAAACACTCCCTTGTTTGTGACCCATAGATGAAGAACTGCCCCCCATACATCATGGAAACCCAATCACAGATCGAAGGAGCACATTCCAGGCACATTTGGCTCCAGTGGTGACAACCAAACAAGTTAGTAGAGATAAGCTCTTCTCTTTTTGCCTGTACTTTGAGCTTGACAAAGTATTACTGAAATACTTGGGATTTGCCAGATATGTTGGTCTGTCTGTGCATCTTTCTGTGCTAATACTGTCTGAGTAGTCATGGTTTTCTGGCTTTCACTATCAGCTGAACAGTGAAGTAACTGCTCTTCTTCCTGCAGTTCCTTACTACTATGTGCATTAGATGTAATAGAATAAGAACACTGTAACTTGACTTCTGGACGTTGGCAAGTTTATCGTAAGATGTTTGGAAGTCAATGAGTCTACCATCTGTTAGCTGGAAAAGGAATTAAAATGGGTTTATAAATGTTTTCCCTCCTTCAGGAAGGAGTTCTGTTGGAAAACACACTTGGATCGTGCATGAGTAAATCTTTATCATGACCTAATTGAAAGGGGTTTGGAGCTTCTTTTGTACATCACTTTCCATCTGTTACCATCAGCCTCCTTTGATCATCCCTTTTTAGTGGGGAAACTACTGTTCTTTTCTTTTATTAACTCAGAGTTAAACCTTGAGAAGATTTTTCTCCTTCTTTTTGTGCAATTCTAGGGTTTTTAAAAGAGTTTTTGGTAAGGAGTATTGTCAAGTGCTTCTTGAAGTTCCAGGTAAGCTAGGTCTACTACACACTCAGTGGCTATAAGAAAAGACTGACAGGTTGAGAGTGTTTTTAGGCTGATTTCTCTATACAAAAGCTGTAATGTTTGAAGCCATCTGGTGGTTTTTTTGTTTTGTTTTTATTTCCCCCTCAATAATTTCCTTAGTGTGGGCGTAAGAATTGGTCTCTAAATCCCGGCATGCCTTCTGGAGCACTTTGACCTTTCAAGTTCACATACACATTCATGTGGGGTTTTGTGTATGTAGGAACAATCTTACTCACAAATCATGATAAAAGGGTGAGAGTATTTTAAAATGAAAAAGATACATTAAGCCAATGATTCCCATTTCTTCCCTTTCTAAAGTAACAGAGTTCATTTATTATATATATATATATATATATAAAAGAATCACTTAAAGAAGATACAGCTGTAGCACAAAAATTAATCTTTAAAGTACCTTTTCAGGAACCTGGTAGCTGGGAAATTAGTAATGTCAAAGGTGATGATTGTTTCATATGATTTGTGCTTTAAGTCCCTGTATTGAAACCTACTGTTTTAACTTACTGTCCATGTTTATAAAAGTGTATTAAGGAATACACGTTGTCTTCCTTCAGTGTTCAAAGTAAGGAGAAGATACATGTCTGAAGCAATATTCTCCAATAATAATAGGATTTTTTTCATTGAGATATCTTTTGTTTGAGGTGATTTTTGTCAGTTGAATTTCTTCAAGAATTGGAAATAGCACAGTATAGCTAGGGCAGATATTAAACATGTTGACTGGTTACTCCTCTGAGACATTTGTTTTTGAATGGAAGGCAATTTACTTGCCAGGCATGTTTTCCCAAGCTTTCTCAACTTCAGTAATGTTTTGTATTATGTACTAAAATGATGTCTTAATCAAAAGCTCTTCTTTTTGCTAGACCATTGGAAAGGGTTGAACAATTGGTAGCTTGTTTACTTAGAAACATATGATGAACTGATATTGGTAAATGTTTTGAATTTGGTACTTCTTAAGAGCAAAGAGATAGACATGATGGGAATATCTGTTTCCTGGGAAATACTGTCTTTCAGACCTGTAATAGGATGGTTTTTGTATCTACTGTTCTTTCTGTGAAGTGGAAACTGTGAAAAAAAACATGTTTGAGGGAAAAGGGAAAACTTGAAATGTAGTAGGGCTTTCTAAGCATCATGTTTTTGTGAAATAAGTAAAAGTGGTGTGTGGTGGGAATTTGTGTGTAGTGTTCTATTTCAGCTTAACTTCATTGTTAAAAAAGTAAGCAGGTGCAGTTGATACTTAATATTTACTAAAAATATTTTGTAGATCTTACTGTCTCTTGTTTAATAAAGCAGCTTGACACTTCTACATCTTGAGCAGTAATATGAATGTACACAATGTAGAAATTCAAGGGACAAGCTGTTTTCAGTATCCCAGGAAAATTGTTTAAAACAAGAATGAGAATACTGAGAAGCTGCTTTTTGAGTTATCACACCAAATATTCTGTGTCAAATCATAAAATTGTTTCATTGTAGTACTAGGGAGATGTTTGTTTAGCAGTGGTATTCAGAGGGATGTATTAAACCCCTGTTATAAAAGGAAGGGTTTTTTTTTTGTTGGTTTTTTTCAGGTTAAAAGAGTTCTTGAAAAATTATATGAGAACAAGAAAATTGCAAGTGCGACCCACAACATATATGCATACAGGTAAGACACAAATAGTGATTTTTTTCTTTTTTTTAGTGTTCTTTGACAAATGGGTGCAGGACATGAGAAAGAAATTCCTTCCTATTACATTCCTCGCTATTAAAAGAAATTCCTTGCCTTAGGTAGTAGATTTCTTATTTGTATAGTTNACCAAATATTCTGTGTCAAATCATAAAATTGTTTCATTGTAGTACTAGGGAGATGTTTGTTTAGCAGTGGTATTCAGAGGGATGTATTAAACCCCTGTTATAAAAGGAAGGGTTTTTTTTTTGTTGGTTTTTTTCAGGTTAAAAGAGTTCTTGAAAAATTATATGAGAACAAGAAAATTGCAAGTGCGACCCACAACATATATGCATACAGGTAAGACACAAATAGTGATTTTTTTCTTTTTTTTAGTGTTCTTTGACAAATGGGTGCAGGACATGAGAAAGAAATTCCTTCCTATTACATTCCTCGCTATTAAAAGAAATTCCTTGCCTTAGGTAGTAGATTTCTTATTTGTATAGTTGGTGTTGCAGGTGTTATTTTGAATTTGAGGTCAAGAAAGTAGGACATAGAGTAGGAAATAAGATAGTGAAACAGCATTAGGAATAGAAAAAAAAGTGGATTTGAACATGTGTTGGTATACTTTTGTAGTATGTGTGAGCATGGAAATGCTACATCATCCTGAGCTAAATGTGTTTTTATTTGGGTGAAGTAACTTCTTTCCTCCCCCCCTACCCTTATATTTAGAAATAGCTGAAAATGTTCAGTTGAAATAAGAGTCGAATCAGAAAGCCTGATGCAGACATCTGGCATATGAAGTTTCAGCTGAAATATGAGAAACTTCAGGGATTATGAGAAACAGGTAAAGATGAGTTTGGCAGTCATCTGCCTTTGGCAGCTTTTGTGAGCATGGCTTATGTGAAGTGAATTGGTCTCAGTACAGATTGTGGTGTAGGTTTTCTGAGCAATGTAAGTGACAGTAAAAGGGAGTTACTGTAGGAACCAGTCATCTAAAAAAGCATGTACAGATGCTTATCCATTCAAGCCCATCCTGGTGTGATCATAATGAAACATGAAATGAGAGCAAGTGAAAGCTTATTTTACCAAAAAGTGAAAGCTTCTATCTAAGTAAAAAGTTTCTGTAAAGAGGGCATTTCTGTTCTCACAGATGATGATCTGGCTTCCTTCACTCACATTATCCAAATCCACTTCAAAAGAAAAAAAGAACAGGCACATACTTACTGCTTCCTCTTTGTTGTCTAGTACTAGAAGCGTCTTTCTCATTGTGTCACCTGTAATTAAGTTCAGAAGTTAGGAAATAAGTTGGTAACAAACCCACTTATTGGTCAGTAGACCTCTGGAAAATTAGACCTGGGCAGCTGTCTTTTTTTATGAAACAATACACCCAAAAGTTTACTGCAGTGCCCCGTGAGAGAGGAGATGACATGGAGAAACCAAAGGCAAATTTTGGTCATAGTTTCATGTTGCTGCTGAAATACAGACCTGATTATTTATTCATAATGTTTTTGTCTAGGTTTATACTATCATTTGAATCTGTATCTGATAGAGTTGGTTTCAGCTAGATGCAATTATTAGGCTAAAAACCTGGGTATTTGTCTGTTTAGGGACTTTAAACTGGTAATGACTGGAATTTACCTGAGGTAGTTAAAGTCTGTGTAAAGGCTTCTCAAAACTTGTTCTACTGTACAGATAAACACTTGTGGTTTACCCTATGCCTCATCCTGTTTTCATGTAAATATGTGTAGTAGAGAATTAGAATTGATACACAAGTGTATGAAAGATAGATATCTTTACTAATCATGTAGAAATACCTGTTGATTGGCATTTTTAAATCTATTTTATGTTATTTTTTTCCTTTCTAGAATATACTGTGAAGATAAGCAGACGTTCCTACAGGATTGTGAAGATGATGGAGAGACAGCAGCAGGTGGACGTCTTCTCCATCTTATGCAGGTTGTAGAAATTAATCTTTGGCTTTTGGAAATCTTGAATTTATATTGATTTTAAAAATCACTACAATGTAAATAAGCTTGTAGAAGATTATTTTAATTTTTGCTCTGCTAGCAGCCAGCCAGATGATTGCTTTCTCAAGGTGAAAGGAAAAACACAGACTGTAGCCCTTTCAAGTCTCCTGTCACAGAAACAAGTGATGTTTCATAGGAGGCAGTAACAGTTTGAATGGGTTAAAAGATAACTAAGTTTTAAATCCTGTGCTTCCTGTGTGGTGTATGGTACACAGAAATTGAAGACTGGGAGAAGCTGACTGTCAGAATGTAACAGCTGACCTGTGCTCGACCTTCCATGTGGTTCCCTTGAGTAGGCATAATAAAAAGAGACTGATATATGAACTTGCAGAGTAGAACTTCAGATAAAAAAGGAGTGAAGGAGCTAAGTTGTTTTGACCATTTAGTCTGTTTTGTTCTGCTGTTTCCTTTTCTGGGTCCTTAGCCCTCATACACACATATGTTTTATTCTTCAAGTGTTGAAATAATAATTGACAAAGGTGCTACTAAATGTGAGAGAGTTGAGCTTGAAAACATTTGGTTCATGATGCAGGCCCTAGTAAAACCGTAATTAAAATAGCACAACTTCAGGAGACAGCTGGGTCTTAATGCTGTGCCTCAAGTAATTTATTTTTATTTTAGATTGATGTTCCCTGCACAACAGGACTTTTATTTTCCTGTCCTTTTCTTGCTTGGATATTCTTTTGCTTAATATGTTGCACACTTATTCCTGGAAACTCCTCCCTGCCCCCCCAGGTTTCCTTTTTTTTTTTCTGTAAAAACATATGGTTGATAAAAAAATTTTGACATTTTTAATTTTGAACTTTTTCAAACTTCCTAAATAGCTCAGACCAGACTTGAGAAGGTTAAATATATAAACTAACTTAGGTTATGTAATATATGCAAGTATATGTGCTAAGTGTGAAAACAATATTGTTAGAAAAATAATGTAAAGATACAATTTGGCAGTCACTGTGCCTATCAGCTTTTTCTCAGTCTGTTGGTATATACTTTTGAAAGTTGCCTAGGCACTTAATATTCCATAAAAATCCAGTTTAGAAAATGACATGACTGTCACTTTCAAATGTGAATGTGTGTATATTATATGGATCATCATCATTCTCCATCTGTAGTCCTAGTTACTGGGAATATTTCTGTTCTGGAAGAATAGTAAGATAATGATCAAAAAAGTTCTATTTTCAGCCATAGGAAAAGATCAAAGCACTTTATGGTTTTCTGGATATTCATAGATCTCATAGTTTGTTTTTTTTTTTGAGCTCTTATGACATATGGGTGTGAAAATTAGGTGATTTAAAACATTTATTGTTGCTGAACTTATAGGGTTTTGTTGTTGTTGTTGGACGTTGTTTTCTTTTTTTTTAATCGAAATTAATCTTGTTTCAGTAAGATCAGCATTTCAAAGTAGCACTTTCTGGTTACAAGAAACTGTATTTTAGATTAGTACCATCCTGTTTACTGTCAGCAGTTGTTGTACATAGACTTTATGGCCAATTCATAAATGTAGAGTAGAAAATGCCTGTCACAGAACATGCCCCCTGTACTTTTAATTTTAAAATTCTAAGAATATTTCTGTTTTCACAAACAGTAATTGACTCTTTTAACAGTATTGTTCACATTAGTTAGATATCTTTTTTTTTCTCCTTAACAGAGATGATTAATGGTTGTTAACATGCACATATTAACAGTACTAGCTTATGGTATTTTTTGTATCCATATGTATAATGCCTGTGGCCTGGCTGTTATTAGCCTCATCCACCAACACTTCCAAAAAAAAAAAAATATGAATAGACAATCAGCTAGTGACAGAGTAATAACTGATCATACCAAAGAATAAGAAATGTAACTCAGTAGTTTTTTTAAATACAAAGCAGTAGACCTTTTTTATGTTTTGAATTGGTGTCAGCAGTAAACCAGGTTCAATTAAAAGATAACAACTTTTTTTGCTCTCTTTTATTCACAGATTTTGAACGTCCACAATGTGTTAGTTGTGGTGTCCCGCTGGTATGGAGGAATTCTCTTGGGACCAGATCGTTTCAAACACATAAACAACTGTGCAAGAAATGTACTTGTGGAGTACGACTATGTACCATCAACGGTACGTTTCTGCTCTCCAGAGTGAAGGCATCTGCACGTGAACTAGTGTGACTTTCCACTGTTAGATGAAAAGAAAAATAATACAACCTGTGTGAATGGATAAACAAGTCCAAATGTTCATAAATCTCTGTGAACTATGAGTACTTTTCATGTTAAAAATAGTTCTCGGGGCTGACTTTGGGAGAATACTTGTGGTTTACCAGAATGTTTTTTTAATTTTGCAATGCTTGTTTTTCATTTCAGGAAGAATCATCTAGACAAGCTGGAAAGAGCAAAAAGATAAGGAAGGAAAAGAAGAGAACAGAGCACTAATCTATTTTTTAAAAACTTTAAAAGATTATTTTGCACATATTTATACAAAAAAACCCTGGACCTTATTGCCTTATCGTATGGAGTGGGCATGCTCTATTCAGAAGAGAATTCAGTAAAGCCATAGATATATTTTCATCTTGTTTTGTGATTTCTTCTGTTGTTCTGAAGTAGAGCTTAGACACAAGTTTTGTTTCTTACACATGTGAACTCCTTGTTATGAGGATAGTGCAGCATCTGAAGCCATTGCTCCATCCCACCCCTTCCCAGCAAACAACAGCTGACTAATTGAAAATGTGGGTTTCTCATCTTCTCCATTCCTGGATTCAAATACGTGTCTTGTATTAGTATTTGAATTCTGTAGTTTGTTGTGCTGAGAGTGGGACTAGAGTCATTCATACACTAGGCCACTTAAAAGGTTTTAGATATTCTTTTGTGAAAGGAAAGCTTGGGGTCGAGTGTGGTGTTTGGAGTGTCTGGTCCTGCCTGTGCAGTTCCTGATCAGATGCTAGATAGTTAGTGCCTGCTTGGTGACATATGGGAGACTGAACATGGGCAGTGAGCTAAGAAATGCAAAGAAACTGCTGCAGAATTTCTCTGAGGATTGTTCTGTGATGGTTGGCACTCCAGGAGACTGTTGAAAACATGAGAATTTCGTGTTGCATAATTAAAGGCACCAGTGAAATAGACCATACAGTCAGTGAGCAAAATGAATCCCCTGTCCTTTAAAATGTTTGAGAATGGACCATCCGAGGGGAGATGCATTTTTATTTTCATGCAATTTCTTTCAGAGAGAGCATGAAGTGCTATCTGTCTTGTGGACACTTTTGGTTAGAGAAGTTACAGTCCCTTCCTATTTTCTTTGCAAGCATTTCCTAAGATTAAACTTCCTTTATTCTAAGAAGTAAATACAACAAGGGAAAGAGATTGCAAAAATGTCTGACAACAACTCTTCTAAAATTCTGCTGGGACATTATTTTTAATGTTAAACTGAAGCAGCAGTTTTAACCATTTTTGTTATCAAATACTGTCAGGTTTTTAAGACATACTGCCCATTTGTGGAAGAGTTACAAATTTCATTACCGGGCAAAAGAAAAAATGAAAAGAAGGATGCTAGAATTAATTTATACTCAAGGTACAGTTGCCTGTCATAAAAATATGCCAACAAAGAATCAAACATTACCAGGAAAGGGTGGATAGTGGCTTTTGTCTTTTTGGCCACTCTGTTGTCATATCTTTTTATTTTCCTGGTTTTGCATTGTTATTTTGAAAATGAATCAGGAGTACAGCTGAACACAGTTGAGCCATTATAGCATTAGAGTTTCCTACAAGGTAGTATCAGAATGATTTTTTTTTTCTTTGTGTCTCAAACCTAAATGAGCAGACCAAGAGTTTATATCTGCTCTCTGATCAAGATGCCTCATTAGCTGAGTACCTGAAGAACTGCTTGGTGTTTTGCTGTCAGACATTTCCTCTAAATGTCCTGCACACATCTGGAAATCTTCCATTCTGAAATACGAAAAGTCACGTTTTTAAAATCTTCTAAAAGTGAAGATAATTGTCCTTCTTACAGCAGCATACCAATTCTGGGCTGTTTCTTCATATTGCAGGTAATTCAGGGTGTTGGTTCTACTGTTTAATGTGTTTAATGTGAGGGAAAGAAGGAAGATAAATATGGGACATTTACTTGTGGATCCTTCTGGTGTGTTCATCTTTGCTATGCATTTATTGCATAGCATGTCTGTTTCAGTAAAAACGGAAGCACTTTAGCAGCTACTTCAATATTTTTCTTGCTAGACGTGTTCTAGATTGATTTAGTCATTGTCATAGCCAAACATAGAGAAGAATTCTGCTACAAGCTCTTGAAGTGGATCTCCTACTGAGCTTCACTTCATTTGTGTATATGCTTTGCAACACACAGGCTTTCCAAGCATGGTGTGAAAGAGTTAGGTATTCAAGATTTCAAGAAATCAAGTTAGATCTAAGATCCAGTGAGAAATTTTGAGGGACAGAGAGGGAATACAATTAGGCAGCTGTATACTCCTGGAAATCACTTTGAGATTAAGGCATGTGGCAAGGTCTGCTATCTCTCATGAAAAATAGAGAAACTGCTGAATTTTATTTTTTTTGAGGCTTCAGTATGGCTAGCAGTAGAAAGGCTACTGGTATTACTTAGTAATTGTGCCACAGTGTGTTTTCTGCAGTACCTGGATGCAAAATAAAGCTAAACCAGTGATGGACATACATGCTGTGAAGATATTTGCATGGATAATAAGGTTTTGCATTTTTATGCTATTGCCATTCAAATATTCAGTAGAAGCGCTTGGCAAACGCTAATGCATTTGTTCTCACAACAAAGGCAAAGACATGACAGCCAACGTTTTTCAAATTTAAGTATTTAAAATTAGACACCAAAGTGTTTTTAGAGCCCATGATAAAAATGATTGAATTTTTACAACTTAGAATACTCACAGCTCTCTACAAGTGACTTCACTACTCATACAAAATATAAACATTTGTGGAACACACACTATTTTTCCCACCAGTGTGGAAAGAAAAGCCTCGTCCTGTTAAAGTTAATTGCCAAGCTCTCATTCTCATTCAGGGAGTCTGTATTTAGTTCCTGGGTTGTGGGGTAACTGCAGCTGGTGATATGTTGCTGAAGCTGCTGCTAAGATTTTTGAAGCTGATTTCAGTGAGAGTTTTGAACTGATCTCTGAGGGTTGGACCATTGTGTTAACTTCTCTGGTAAGTAACTGTATGTATGCTTATTTACATTGTATCACTTTTCAGCCTCAGAGTCCCCAAAAAGGAGAACAACAGCCACAACAAAGTTGACCATGCCTTTCATCAGCAAAAAGTATAAATGTATAAATAGAGAGGGACCAAAGACTTGCTGAATTGCAACAATGTCAGATAAACAAAGATGGCGTTAAAAAATAGTTTAAATTCTCAGTAAGATATGTACACAGGTTAAAAAAAAATAGAAAAGGTTGTTGTATATAATGCTAGCAAGCAAAAGACATCAGGAAGGGAGGGAGGAAAACAAGAGGGAACCTCAAATCAACCCTCCTAACCTCCACAGATAAGAATCATGTTGCTTAAAGAAGAACTTGCATTTTAAAACATGAGCTTGAAAAAACTCCATTATTTCTTAAGCTGAAGTCTGCTAGAGTTCTGCTCTAAAAGAATCTTAGGAAAACTAGATATATCTAGCATCAAAAGCTTTTTTTATTTTTTCCCCTCCTGAGACAATTTTTTTTTGGATGCTTATTGGATTTTTGACCCATCGTATTTTAACTCCTTATGAATCTGAACCTTTTGGATAACTTTGCCAGACACAACTTCCTTCTCAGACTGACCTGGATACCCACCATGTACAACAGCACTGCCGAAACTCCGCACGCGGCTGCGACGTGTAACGAGACTTGGCCCACGCAGCCGCCGAGCTCCGAGTTCTCCCTGGGTGTGCTGCTGCTGCTGGCTCTCCTCATGGTGCTGCTGTGTCTGGTGACCATCCTTGGAAACATGCTGGTGATCCTTGCTTTCCTTATGGACAGAAACCTCAGGCATCGGAGCAACTATTTCTTTCTGAATCTTGCTGTTTCTGACTTTGCAGTAGGTAAGTCACAGCTGTGGAGCTGTGTGCTGATTGTGCTGTAGGACTCTTAGGAGAAGCACTGGTGTTTGTTTTCTGTGTGTTTTCTTCTGAGAGAACTATTTCCCAGCTGTGTCTGTGGGAAGGATGGGGAATGCTGGAAGTTGCATGAAGCAGCCTATTATTTTTCAGAAAATAAAGGATGCTTTGTTAGGTAAGCAGGTAATGTTTAATGCTCCAGGATAAAATACTACTGTGGGAATTTATGGAGTAACAAAGCATGGGAGTTGTTTGTGAAGAGTTTTGGCTGAAATTTAGATAATCTAATCAAATACAGCCTATATTATCTGACAGCTCTTGCATACATGGTCAATATCTTCTATTTCGGTCTTCTATCAGATCATCACCTGGTGTTTGTGAACTAAATAGTGATGAGTATTATTTTTAAGCATTTTGCTATACATTCTCTATCTAGAGCAATACCTTAGGAATATGTGTTTCTATGGGCAAATAAAAATTACAAATAAAGCAATTTCTAAGATTTTGATGCTACATGTATATTTATACATAGGGACACATTTAGTTTTGAAACTTGTGCTGAGAAAAAGTACAATTAAAACATGAGCCTTAGCGTGATGCTCAGCTGCAGACTGAAGTATTGCAATATTCTGTGAAGTGTTGTGTCTTTTTTAAAAGCCTTGGTTAAATGGTTGAGTGTGTAGAAGGATGGTTTTAAATAGTTGTGGCTATTTAATGAAATCTGTATTCTGACTTGTCATATCACAATAATTTTTTTACATACACATTTAGGAAGTATACTGAAAGAACAGAATAAACTTTTCTTAAAATTTTTTACCAGTGCCAGAAATTCTGTCAGACGCACAGCTTCTAATAATCCTATCCTTGTGATGTCTAGATCTCCTTGTATAATGTTTTGATACCTCCCTGCATATGCTTGATGTCTTCTTCCAACTTACTTCTGCCTTGTTGTGCAGCAGAACTCTTGCTGCCTGCCCTCAAGTTACAGTGCATTGGAAAGAAGCACAGCAGTGAGCAGAAAACCAGTGAACAAACTGGTATTCTCTCATCTGACTCACAATCCAGCATCATACTGAACAAATACCAGCATCTAGCTGAGAAGTACAAAGTAAATAACGTTCTCTGCCAAAGAAGGAAGGACAGCTTACTTGGCATTACTTACTTTCCATAATTTTTTGTTTTGTGATATTATGTTTACCTGAATTCTTAGTTTTAATTATAAATTTTGTTAAAAGCTTTGCCTTTGCCTTAGTTTGACTTTAGAGTCAAACTGATTTGTGTTTTTGTAGCTACATAATTTAGATTCGGGGTATGCCTAAATTATCATACTTTCTTCTTGATCTAAATTGCTAAAAGCTTGCAGAATCATTTGCTTGTTCTTTTAGCATATCTAATCTAGCTGCTTTTGACATTCAGCAACTTTTGCTTTGCTTCTGTGCTTCTGGACCTATAGCTGGGTTTGAACAGACATCTCTTGATTCTTAGTAGAGGGAGAACAACAGGAACTAAGATTTTTATGAAAATGGAAACTCTCAAGATACTCTGTTACAGGAGTAGAAACTATTATGTAGTAAATCTAAAGTTGAAACCACAGCTTTTTTCCTGATGTGAATGTTAAAATCTGTAATGTTTTGCTCAAAACGCCAAGTGCCAAATTTTCTGTAAGTGCAGTGATTCCATTTTGTTGCAGCATTGAAGTTGTACACCACATTTTTGTGCCCCAATTGACTGCACCATTAGTTCTTCGGCCTCCCAAGGCTGTGTTGTGATTCTGTGTGGGGTGATCACCTCAAAATCCATTAAAATGAGGTCATATTGGCACTTTCACAACATTTGGATTTAGCAGCCTAAAATTTAGGTAGCAATGGGTGCGGATGGGTCACTCATGTGTTCCCACAGTCTGGTGAGTTCCCATAGATAATATCCTATCAGCTCGCCCCTGAAAAGTGGTTATTATCAACATTTATGATGAGGAGAAAGGTTAGGTTTGGTGTATTTAATTAACTGTGCTGTTCTTGTCAGCCTTTTGATCATATCATTTTAAAAATTAGTCCAAAACTTGTATTTATGTAAGAAGTTAACTTCTGGAACACTTTCCGACACATATGCTCCTGAGAGGATAGAAGCATGGAAGTTGGATAATTTGTTAAAGAAAACAGTGAATTACACTGGGGGAAAGGTGTTTTTGTTAGTTTTAATTTCAGCAGACAACACAGAATAGTGTTTACTTCAGCAGGAAGAGCAGTCAACTGCTCCTTCCTTTAGCAGGTGGTGTTAATTGGAGGGGTAACAATGACATAATAAGCATGATACACCTTTCAGAGAGAGGTATTAATTATAAGAACGTTACTAGCACCTAGCTTGTAGTAAAGGTTCTTTGGTTGCAGGATAGTGCAAAGCCTTCCATGTGGCAATTCCAGCCAGTATTGATCAGTCTTTTATCAGATACTGCAGAAATATTTCTCTGCTGTCATGCAGTGCAGCGCTGACTGACGTTTCTTTTCACAGGTGCGTTCTGTATGCCGTTGTACATCCCTTATGCCCTGACAGGGACATGGCACTTGGGAAGAAGCCTGTGCAAGCTCTGGCTGGTCATGGACTATCTCGTGTGCACAGCTTCAGTGTTTAACATCGTCCTTATCAGCTACGACCGTTTCCTGTCAGTTACAAAAGCTGTAAGAATAACATTTGTATTTATTGCTTTATATATGTTGGGATTTCTATAGAACTCAGAGTGTTTCACAATTAACACTTTAAGGTAAATAGCGCTTTGTTATTGGTACAATTTTTAATAGAGAGATGATGATGCTTCAATGTTGCATTGGGACTTAGAGATAGGAAATTGCCTTGCCTATGATTTCAATGTTACCCTTGTGCCACCTGCACTAGGAATTATTTATTTACATTACACAGGAGATGGCAAGGTCCAGGTGGGAAAGAGACAGCAAGTGTGCGGAGAACTTAGGCTTTGGCCATTAGAAGAGTTGGTGGTGATGAAAATAGGTTGAGTCAAGGATGTGCTTATGCTTGCATAAATTTTGTAAGAAGAGCGTGTGGAGACAGTGAGATGGACTGAGTGAAGATCAGATGAGGATCTGAATTACTGCAGAGGGTGGTTGACATATGCTGACAATGAGCAGTTGAGTGGAAACTGATCCCTTGAAGCAAAAAGAAGAATGAATCAAAATATGTGGAGAGGCAAGAGATCATTCTTGAGTGTTGTCATTCTTCTGTTTCAGAAGATATCCAAGGAATCAAGTAAGAAATATTACCATTCACAATTTCTAAGCTCTATTTGGTATTTGGTCATACAATCTGAGATTGGTTTGGAGTGGAAGAGACCTTAAAGATTATCTGGTTTTACCCCTCTGCCATGGGCAAGGGGCAGCCTTCCACTACCTCAGCCCATCCAACCTGGCTTTGAATAGTTCCAGGGATGGGGCATCCACAACATCTCTAGTCAACCTGTTCCAGTGCCTCACCATCCTCATAGTAAAGAATTTCTTTCCAATATCTGATCTAAACCTACTCTCTTTTGGTTTAAAGCCATTGTCCCTTGTCCTATCTCTCTCTACTTGCCCTTCAGATGCAGTCAGATCACCCCAAAACCTTCTCTTCTCCGGGCTGATGAGTCTGCTTACTTCGATGACATGTTTCATATTAGACTGGGAGGTTCTCATTTGGCAAGTGCTGATACAATGCCTAATCTCTTCTTCCCTAGTGATGTGGTTTTTACAGTTGGTTTTTGCTGTTTTTTTTTTTTTTTTAAGCTGAAGAGTAAAGTATCAAAATCCCTGTATTTAAGACATTAGCGAAGCTGCAGAGCTCAGAATATCAAAAATGTAAATTAGAAGGGCCTCTGTAACCTAGCTGAGATCCATGTTCTTGTGCCATTGCTGATGGTGTTCATTTACATGATCATATTCTGGTTTCCTTCTTTAGGATATTAGGATGGAGCGAGTCTAGGAATGTGTAACAGAGCTATAATCCAAAGAAAAGACACCATGCTTCCTCACAGACTTGAGATCCATCTCTGCCTCTGCTGCAAACCTAGCCTGTGGCCAGGGTCCAGACTTAAGAATTTGTGAAGCTGTTCCCAGCTTCCTGTTTTCTTCCTCTAAATTGAGCTGCTGGTGGTCTTGCACAGGACGGCAAATTCATTACTGCAAACTTTGAGCTGTGCATGGAGCTAATATGATGCTTTAAGATGTAGAAGTGTCTGAATCTTCGGGCTACAGATGTTTAAAACAGAGAATCTAAAGAAATGTGTATAACCCATTACTGCTCTAATACTTACTGGTGAAATAGGTACAGTGCCCTTTGTGTGGTGTGTGGCTGTGAAGGTGTCATTTGTTATTATTTGTGTATCATGCAGGTGCTCTGCTAATGAACAGTATAGGAAGCTGATGCGGAAGGCAGCAGTTCTGAGGAAAGCCTGTGATGCCAAATGTTGTACAGTATAGAGGAAATAAAATTGCCCAGCTTTTCATTAACTTATCTTCTTGTGCTATGAAAGATGAATGGGACCAAGAGTATGGCTGGGCTATTACAGGGTGGGCTTAGCTCTTGTATTTCCTAACCTTGGATGATTTTATTTTAATTCTTAATATGCTGTCTGAGTAGACATAAAGGCATCAAGATTTTCTGTGATGGAACGAACTGTTTACAAGGTAAGGCTAATATTAAAATAGAGTGATTCAATAAGGCAGGGCATGTTATAGTAGTCTGGGATAGATTTTTCTGCTATGGCAAGAGGAAACAGTATGAAAAATTATATTGTCTGGTGTTTGCAGTCTCACATGGCAACCTGTCTAATACAGAAGGCTTCTATTTCTGCTGGATGTGTAGGAACTCCCACAGCTCCCTTCACTCTCTGCTGAGCCTGGGATGAGGAATCAAAACCTATTCCTTACTAATTCCTTATTGCTACTTTACTGTGTGGTGGAAACAAGCTATGTCCTTTCATACATTGAAGCCAAATGATAGTTTAGCTGTCATAATTTCTGCTCCACTCCTATGCCCAGTATTAAAATAAATCAGAGAGCTGCAGTGTAAGCAAGACTAGCAAGTTTTACAGAACCTTACGTAAGTGAAGACATTCTAGGTGCTAGGTGTCTGGGGAAATACAGAAAAAATACTATATTTAACTTTACACGTGGTTTTTTACATGATTTTCCCAAAATGTTGTCTGAATATGTGACATGTCCTTTTCACCTTGCAGGTGTCTTACAGAGCCCAGCAAGGAATAATGTCCAACCCTGCCATTAACATGGTGGCCATCTGGGTCTTGGCATTCCTCCTGTACTGCCCAGCCATCCTGTTTTGGGAGCACGTGGCCGGACACAGCGTGGTAGCGGCGGATCAGTGCTACGCCGAGTTCTTGGACAACTGGTACTTCCTCCTGTGTGCATCCACCCTGGAGTTCTTTGTGCCACTGCTCTTGGTGAGCTACTTCAACCTGCACATCTTCCACAACATCCAGAGGCGCCAGCGGCGGGGCAGCGTGCAGGACTGTGAGCCCCCGAGGAGCAGCAGCCTGTCCTGGAGGTTCTGTGGCTTGCCGAGGCCAGGGGCATCGTCTCCTTCGTCAGAAGCAGAGGACAGTGTTTCATCTCTGACGAGGTCGTGGAGACCAGCAGTGGCGGCTAATGGTCCGTCTCGAACAGAAACCGGTTCTACGGCTCACGAAAGGAACCTTTCTGCTTCTTTCTGTTCAAGGACTGGATCAAAACTGCAACGGGACAAGAAAATAGCCAAGTCTCTTGCCATAATTGTCAGTGTGTTTGCCATTTGCTGGGCCCCATACTCTTTATTAATGATTATCCGTGGGGCCTGCCAAGGAAAGTGCATCCATAACTCCCTGTATGAAGCAACCTTTTGGCTTTTGTGGATCAATTCCTCTTTGAACCCGTTTCTTTATCCTCTCTGTCATATGAGGTTTCGAATGGCTTTTTTGAAAATACTATGTCCCAAGAAGTTTGCAACCTTGAGATCTGGTAACATGCCTTCTTTTTAGAGAGGTAAAAGAAAAGTCTTACAGATAAGGTTCCTCTGTTATTTAGTGATATCTTTTCATATGTGTTGTTGGCATAAATAGGTGAAAAAAACATTTGTTAACTAATGACATTGTTTAAGAGTGCTGCGGAGTTATGTAGTTGCCTTGTTATTGCTAATTTTCAGGATCTCATTTTTAGTTTTGCTGGTATGATGCCAGATTAATTACCATCTAGTGCATTGAAAAGAATAACAAGCTTTGCTGGATGTCCTCTTGGCTTGTGAGTGTGAGGTATATTCCTTTCCTTTCCTTTCCTTTCCTTTCCTTTCCTTTCCTTTCCTTTCCTTTCCTTTCCTTTCCTTTCCTTTCCTTTCCTTTCCTTTCCTTTCCTTTC
>VXBQ01011250.1:295118-423093 GCA_013400175.1 Phainopepla nitens | reverse complement strand
CCCTTCCCTCTTCCCTTCCCTCTTCCCTTTCCTTTCCTCATAGAGCTGGCACTGTGAAAGCACTCTGCTATCGCTGTCTCCATAGAGTCACTGGAGGGAGACATACATACTGCTCATGTATGTGTTGAACTAAAATTTGTCCTATTTATGAACTTAAAGCTATCAGTGAAGAAGCAATTCTGCCACATTTTTAAAAGATTGTAAAAATACTCACTGAAGCAGTATATTTTCATTTTATAAACTATTATGAAGACAAGAGAGTGCCCTCTCCCTGTTATAATCCCCACAGTGAGCAATATGCAAGTGAATGGGCTGCCTAACCTGCCATATCTATCCTTTTCAAATTTTTAATTTAATTTTAGTTCATACCTGGCATTGCAGGACAAAGGATATGTAATTCAGTAATTCTGAATGATTTTCAGAGAATTAAATTTTCCATACTGAGGGAATTTTGAGATTGGTTATCAAAATTGTCAGACATAAATGGTTGTTAAGTGTTTTCACCCGTAGTGTTTTTTCACCTGACAGTGGCTGCCTCTTTGGTCATGCTTAAATGATATTTAGTGTCACATCTGTGCACTATGTGATTACCTAAAAGACAGACCAGGCTTGGGCACATGGTCACATTCCTGTTGAATTAGCAGAGCAAGCAATGCTAAGTTCATACTGGCTTTATGATTTTGGCTGGCTGTGCAAGAACAGACAATCGCCTCTCTGGTGTAAAGCTTTGCAAGTGCAAAGATATTCCATCAAAATGTCTGGAACAAATTTGATCTGACAGCGTGATTTTTATACTAGATCAGTTCTTTGTGTCCTGTTACTGTGACATTATATGGATTTTCTCTGCCACAGAACAAACATCAAGCTGGATTTTTTCAATTAGAGAGCAAGAGCCATGTTCACTGCTTGAGAATGAGGTTTACAGAGGTCTGGAAGCTGATACAGAGATGTCTTAAGCAGCTCTTAAAAAAACAAAGGAGTTGAATGTCCAGTGCTGAAAGGAGTGAGTAGATGTGTTGGAGAAAGCAATGGAGCTTGATTACACCCTATTCCATGTGCCAGACTTTCTTATAATGTGTTGAGTGTTGCAACTCACCCAGAAGGCTTTCATGGATGGGTAAGTGAGAGTCACTGGCTACATGTTTTACTCTCCTTTTATGTAATTTTATTCCTCTTTGTTTATAAATATAAAATGTATGAAATATGGAAAGAGAAATCTGATGCACAGAATAATGAAGAGCAGTAGTCAATTTAAATAGTTTTTAATCTCATTTGAAATTGGCTGTAGAAGTGTTGCCATAACAGAGTACTCCTTTGCAAACACAATTCCAATGCATGGAAGCAGCCTAATTATAGCATGAAAGTTGATCTTTGAAGAGCTAGAATGTCTTTCTGTTCAGAGGTCTGGAACTGAAGACTTCTCTTGCCAGTTTTCACACTGCTAGAAGATTATTTTTCACCATTCATTCTCGCTACGCTTCCTTGCCTCGCATGGATAATCTTATGGATTGTGAGCCTAACTGCTAAGAGAGGTGCAGCTTCAGGAGGAGGTCATTGATTCAGCACAGCTGTTTTTACTGTCATGAGCTGTGGTGCTGGCATAGATGTTGTGGGGTTTGTTTTTCTGTGATGCTTAAAAAAATCTAAACACACACAGAAAGTTAAAACATTTATAGAATAGCTGGTGTACTGAACATCTGTTAAATAGAGGAACTGAAGATAGGCCCAAGATAGAAATGTATTTGTGTTGTCTGCTTTTCCATCCCTATGCTTTTAGTATAAAAATTGAGTTTGCATTTTGTGCTTAAAGAATGTGTTGTTCGTTTTGGAAAAATAACCTACAAAATTATTGACTAGATAAACTGAGTCCATGTTTTGCAGTGCTGGAAAACTAGTTAGTCAGGGAATTTGCCAGGCAGCACAATCTGCAGCGAACTTGAAACAACATAGCATGATGAAGCTATCAGTGTTTTTTAGAGTCTATTTTACCACACCACTCCTTGTATTAGATGAATTTGTTGTATTTTTCTAATTGTTGAAAATTTTTCTTAGTGCTCCGGGGTAAGTCAAGCACTGGGTTGCTGTGCCCCCAGTTTTAAAGCTGTCTTGGTCAGGGTGGCATCATAAATATTCTCCCTTGTAAATCATAAATCAGACTTTCTTCAGGGTTATGGTAACATACTTATTCAGCTTTTATGTTATATTTATTTTATATTACACCCCGACTCAAATAGCTGTTTCTTGCCAAAGGGTTTTCTAACCCAGATCCCTCTAACCAGTCACTCATCCACTAACATGTATTTAACCAGTCACACATTCACTTTTTCATGTCCTTGAATTTTTCTGTCTTTGCAGATGTCCAGTAGGCTTTCTAAATACATGGTGACAGTAGCTATATGACTCTGTGGGCTTCAACTCAAACCACACCAGTTTTCTTCTAATCTGACCCTCTCAGATTAAAAAAAAAAAAAAAATAAAGCCCTCAACAAATAAAAAATACATGTTGGAAGAAATTGTGTTATCTTTTTCTTGTTTATTTCTGGAACAAATATTGAACCGTAATGATTCTCCTAATGTCCATGTCCTTTATTTTCCAAAGGAAATACCCCATGGATATCCTCCTGAGTTCCACACAGGGCTTTGATTAAAACTTCAACATTTGATTTATTCCCTAAGTTTAAAAGCAAATGACTACATTCCCCTTGTCCACTAATCCAGTAATTTTATCAAAAAAGACAACTAAGTTGCTCAGACATGATTTACTCTTGGTAAGTCCATGCTGACTGTTTCCAGTCACCCTCTCCCCCTCCAGATCCTCAGAAATACCGTCCAAGAGGACTCACTCCCTTATTTTCCCAAGGACTAAGGACAATCTGACCTTTTGTTCTTGTGGCAGCATTTGAAGATCGTTGCAACATTTGCCTTTCTTCAGTTGCTGGGAATCTCCCTTTATCTCCATGACCATTCTAAGAGGACAGAAAGTGACCTTGCAAAGATGGTTGCTGGTTCTCTTGATAGCCCAGTGGGTTCCATGGACTTTAATGGGTCAAGTGCCCTCAAGTAATCCTGCTTTATTCTCACCTGCTGCTGACTGTTCTCATCCTTGAACTCATTCACTAAGCATGGAGGAAAGGGAGATCTAGTTAGTGAGGAATGGAGCTAATGGAGCACTGGGTACCTCAGCCTTATCTGTACCTGCTGTCACTGGATCACTGGTCTCATCCAGCAAAGTACCTATATTTTTATTATTCACCATTTTGCTTTTTATGGAGTGGTTTTAAGTTCTTCATGTTGTCCTTGATGTCCTTTACAAACATCAACTCTAGGTGAGATTTTGTTTTCCTAACATCATTCTTACGTGGCCAGGCAATGTTTCTAAACATTTCCTTTGTATTCTGTCCCTCCTTCAAACTCCTTCATGCTGCCTTTTTGCATTGCAGTCTCCAGTGTCAGGATACATCTGCTTGTTTCCTTGAGAACTGGGATGGACTGCTTTTGCATATGGAGGTTGCTGTCCTTAGAAGCCTGCAGCTTCCTTGAGCTCCTTGTCTTTTGGATATGCCTCCCATGGGATTCCTACTTTCCTAAATGGAAATCTGCTCACCTGAAGCCCTTGGTCTGCACTGCTACTTTTTTTCCTCATGCCCTTTAGGATCTTGAGTTCCACTGTCTCATCATCACTACATCTGAGTCTGGCACTGATAACACATCCCCATACAGCCCCTCTTTACCACTGAGCAGGTGATTCAGCTGTGCATCAGCCCTTTTAGCCCATGCAGGACTGATGTGAAAGTTCCCCCTGACAGCCTCCAGGAACCTTGTTCTCTGCTAGGACCTGATGTGTTCCAGCAGATGGCATGAACGCTAAAGTCCTACATAAGAAGCAGGTCCTGTGGTTCAGATGCTTCCTTGAATTGCTTAAAGAAGACTTCATCATCTCCCTCACCCTGAGCTCGGCAGCATGCTTTCACCACAATGTCACCCATGTCAAGTGTGGCTTGGTGACTGCACAGGAAGCTCTGGTACCTCCTCTATGCTTCCCAGGCTGCAGCTGTGCACACACACACACCTAAGGCAGCTGTGTCTCATTGCTACATTTTGCCATTCCTGAGGTCTCTTCTGTCTCTGTCACCCTACACCTTTTGCTTTAATGACTCTTTGCTATATAATTCCATTTGTTCCTCAATATGGTAGCAGAGCACTGCATCTTTTCTCTCAACATCTTTCCTCCTTGTTTCTTACCCTACATTTTCCCAAGGACCTGGCATTATGGCTGCGGTTTGAAATGCTGGTCACTCGGTGTGCCATGGTGCTACAGAGTCAGTGAGTGTCATAGCCCATCAAATTCTGTGCACTCCTACCAAAATAAATGGAGTTGTAATGGGGAAGGGATATCTTATCACACCTGAAAAGGGCTAAAGGCTTGATACTTCATGAAGTAAAAGCTTATCTAAGATTACTTGGGAGGTGCAGGATTAAATTGGCCACACTATAAAGACCTCCAAAGTCCAAGTATTTGGTTTGTTCTGCCCAGTGCTTCTGGTTAGGGTGAGCTGAAGAAGTATTGGTGATGCTTCTGCTGCACGTAACTGTATTACAAATGCTCTGTAATCAGCAACGCTAAGAAATATCTCTCTGTTATTAATGGTAAAATTTAAAAAGTGATATAGCAGCAAGTGCAAAAGAGTCTACATTTTAAAGTAAGGGAAATAGAATTATAATAGTTTCAATCTTGTTCCCCCTGTGGAGATGAAAATGAGATATGGTTTTAGCTTCAGCACAATGCGATACGTAAAACCACTTACACACTGCTAATATGCAAACTGTAAAAAGAGTTATCTTCAGACAAGCTTTTTTGACACTAGTAGATAAGGATCCGTCTCCAGGAAAGACACTGCTTATGAGCTGTCATTTCTAAGGCCAATAGGTGCATTCAGATGAAGAAATGAGAGCCAGGTCTTGCATTTGTGCATCGTGCAGGTCTTGCAAATGTTGCATTTTTTTGATATTGTGAATCTTTTCTTTTTATGTTTCAGTATTCAGCCCAACCTGTTATTAGACTTGTCTCAACCTTTTGGATAACTTTGCCAGACACAACTTCCTTCTCAGACTGACCTGGATACCCACCATGTACAACAGCACTGCCGAAACTCCGCACGCGGCTGCGACGTGTAACGAGACTTGGCCCACGCAGCCGCCGAGCTCCGAGTTCTCCCTGGGTGTGCTGCTGCTGCTGGCTCTCCTCATGGTGCTGCTGTGTCTGGTGACCATCCTTGGAAACATGCTGGTGATCCTTGCTTTCATTATGGACAGAAACCTCAGGCATCGGAGCAACTATTTCTTTCTGAATCTTGCTGTTTCTGACTTTGCAGTGGGTAAGTCACAGCTGTGGAGCTGTGTGCTGATTGTGCTGTAGGACTCTTAGGAGAAGCACTGGTGTTTGTTTTCTGTGTGTTTTCTTCTGAGAGAACTATTTCCCAGCTGTGCCTGGGGAAGGATGGGGAATGCTGGAAGCTGCATGAAGTATTTTAATAGCCCAATATGTATCAAAATACATTATAATGAGAAATGCATCCTTTTCATATAAATACTTTTAATGTTGCTTCAAGAAAAAGGAGTGGCTATTATATGTGAATAGTTTTTGAGGAGGTTGTTTGCTATAGTTTATGATTTACCCTTGCCTGTCGTGTAAGAGTGCTCATCACACACTTCAGAACATCCTTATATTTGACAGCTATGTGTGATATATCCAGGCAAATGAATTGCTTCTCTACATACTATTAATGGTTTATGGATGTAGTACACTACAGCAAGATGCTTCATCACCAGGACTTTTTACTGGCTTCAGCTTAACATAGGCTATTGATCCAATGGGTTGTTTGACACCAGGAACACCCTGCTGGCATCTCTCATCTATACTCCTTATTGGTCCCCTCTTCCCATAGCATCACTGCAGAACTCCAGGAGAGTTTGTTGCTGGAGCTGTCATGGATCCAGTCCTGGCTGGTGATGTCAAGTGAGGTGGTGTTGGAGTGAATGTCTTTTGCAGCACTCCTCCATGGCTGAAGCCAGGGGAACAGCCCGTGCAGCAGAGAATGCCTGACAAAACCATAGTCCCATGGCAGATGTGCCAGCAAACATCTTGACTTAATGTTGGCAAGGAGGTACTTCTGTACACAAAGGCTTTCTCTTCAGGATGGTCACAGACACTTGTATTCACTCAACTGTGAGAAAGGAAATTGTGGCCACAGACCTACTGCACTTCTGACAATACCATCTCCTCAAATGCTGTTCCTTTGTCAGTGCTGTGTAGTGAAGTGTATTAGTTTAGCCTTTAAGGTTTTCCTTCATTTATGCCATTTATAACATGTGTTGCCTCATTCTGGGGCTTGCCCCGTGGCGCAGAAATCAAATTATGCATATGATGAAGCCTTTTCTTTCCTGCTAAGGCAGACAATTTGCTGGAGCTGCTATTTCATTGCTCAGGTCATCTGCAAAAGTCTGTTTCTCCTCATATCTTGTAGTTTAGTCAAGAGAGTTAAATATCTACCTTCTGCATCTGTTCTTTGTGGCTGATGCATTCTTAAATCAGCCAAGAGGAAATGCTTGCCATCAGTGTTAGATTGGCCTATATAGACTGTAAATCTAAGATTTTGTCTTTGATATTGGTCAGGAAATACTTTATTTTTTGAAATTGCTGTGTGGTTGTTGGTTTTTTAAATTTATTAAAAATCTGGATTCTTTCCAGGGATGTGACTCATGTCTTTTGTATCCACTAATTAGTAAAAGTAAGATTAGCTTCAAATATCCTGGGCTTAAAACCTGGGGTTTGCCTCTATATTTTTATGTATAGCTAAAAGCAGTTATTACTTTTTGACATAGTGCCAAACATTGATCCCATTGAAGTTCATGAGAACAGTAGTTGTTATCAGCAACCATGAAAAATGAGTATTTATTACCGAAGTGATGCTGCTTGTATTTAAGGTGTATGTTAAAATAAGCCTTCAATAGTATTAAAAGCGCTGTGAGCATTTCCCTGTTGATAACAGTCTGTCAGCTCCTTGCCTTGAGTTTTATTGTCAGTGGACCACATCACCCTGGATATGTTTAGTAACTTCTAAGATCTTGGTGGACATGTGAAGAAAGGAATTATCTGGAGAGTTAAAAATGGATCTTGAAGCAGTATATGATTTTCTGTTTGTCTCTGGTAGATCAGCATTTTCAGGAATGTAGGATCAGCTGTTGCACCACACTTTTGAAAGAATGTTAGTGTTAAAATGAAGTGGAAGGTCTTTTGGACAAGACACAAATTAAACAAACCAAAATAGTTCTGGAGTTATTCTCAGGTAGAGAGGAAGCATGAGATTAAAACACTTCTTAAAAATGAAAGTTTCATACTTCTGTGTCTGCTCTATCTCTGGTAGAACACCACACAGACTGCCCAACATATTGACTTCAGCTTGTAAATGCTAACCAATCTTACAGGAATAGCTGTCAATGGCAACATCTGCAGATGTATTTGGGGGGAAATTCTAATACAGATGAAAGAATAGAGAAAATATGATGATGAGGTTACCTATCAGAATGCAACTACAGTGCATATATGCTGCAGCACTAATTTTATACCTTTAGAGTGTTTAAGTTGGTTAGACTTGGATTTTCTTCTTCAGTAAATCCTTCTTTGCTGAATTGCTTTCACCTTATTCTTAACAATCAGCCTGCATAAATCACATTAAGATCTCAGACATAGAAAGTCACCATCAGGTTTCATGAGAATTTAGGAATTTATGTATATAAATTACATATTCACCTTAATAGATTTGTTGATTTCTTTAACCCAAATACCAAAACAGTGTGCCTCTGCTTGCAGGAGTTTACAATCCCTATGAACTGCATGGTGTCTTTGTGGTTGTTTTCTGCAGGTGTGTTCTGCATGCCCCTCTACATCCCTTACAGCCTGACGGGGAAATGGCACTTGGGAAGAGGCATCTGCAAGCTCTGGCTGGTTATGGATTATCTCCTCTGCACAGCCTCAGTATTTAACATTGTTCTTATCAGCTACGACCGTTTCCTGTCAGTCACTAAAGCTGTAAGTACGCTGTTTAGAGCTTCTCTGATTTTTTCCTTGGATGGTTATATTCACCAACCTTTGCCATGTTGATGAGTATTAGCCCAAATTTAATGAAGATACTACCCCTCAAAAATATACTGCCTTGTGGCAATCATTAGATATTTTGCAGCCAGACGGGGCGAATGTTCTGCATTGAGCATGCTTCAGCACTGAGCCAGTCAGCCAGGAGTTTTCTCACAATTTCTGCTGCAAGCTGCTGTTGTGTTACTGCCTGAGGAAAAGCAGTCTAGGGGGTAAAAAGGGTAAGGCAGCAGACTGGCAAAAAAAGAGCAGGGAAAGAGGAAACTCAGAGTAAACTGGATTTGGGTGTTGACCTAAAATCAGACATGAAAGGAAAAGACAGTGGAGCTAGGGCAGTGAAATTAAGGACACTGGGGAGGGTATCTAGATCTGAGATATAGTCAAAAATTATTCTGGATAAGACTGGGAGCAAGAGCAAACAGGCAGAAAGTGGGACAAAGGGCAGACTCCAATCATTGCCTGGAGATACGCAGCAATAAACTCCTCTTTGTGTCTGGAGCAGAACCCCAAACTTCAGACACGTTCTGTCTCTGCTTTCTGCAGATAATCCTACACACCTGGTGTGAGCTTTGTGTCCTGGGCCATGCTAGGGGTGGAGGCCAGCATTTCTCACCAGCCACATTGTCAGCTCAAGTGACAGGGAATGTCACAGAGAACTAAAGGTTCCAGCTCTTTTGTGTGTATGAGACTGTCAACATAACTTCATGCAATAGAATTTCAAAATTTCTTATTTGTGGTAATTAATTTAACTTCCTATAACTGCCTTTTTATTACATTTTAATATTTTATTTTATTTAAAGAAAAAATCTTGGGAACCAAACACCAAAATTTTTGGTGTGTACCAAACGCTGAAAAGCCAAAGACTCCACATTTACAAAGTGAAAAATTCAGAGCACCTATACAAATGCAATTAAGACCTATGGACGTATGTATGATAGTTCTAGTGACATTAACTCAAACTTTTGTTATCAATTGGATGTCTAAGCTTGCAGAATTACACATTCATCCTGTGAAAGGGATGAAGCAGGATGTGAGCCACCTTATATCTATTTGTCCTGCGACATATAATGGAAGATATATACTGGCCCTGGAGTGGATGGAGAAGGAGTAAAATGGGTGATTTTTTCAGTTTCATCAGCTAAGGGCTGTGGTGCAGGTGTGGTGTCTATTCCTTCATCCTCGTCAACTGTCTAGTATGTAATTTTGTTATAGGTTAAGTCTATGTCCACCTTTTCTGTTGAGCACCATGATGCATACCATTATTTGTTTGTAAAATGCTGTAAAAAGCAGTGCAGTTTCCAGTGAGTGGGAGTCATGCTCCTAACAACAATAGCGCTAATTCCTCTGGCACCTCAGACCATAGGTGTCTCAAACAAGGCATGCCAAATTACTAGGTACTGATGGATGATTGTGTTTCATCCCCTGGACCTGGAGTCTGGTACAGTGACATTAACTTGGAGAGAGACAGCCCTATGCTCTGTCAGCATCAATGAAATAGACGTGCTTGGGTGAGCTTCAGCTGATCAGCACAGTCACATCTCTACCTTACCAAGCAACTCTTGAGTTCGTCTCCTGTTGCTTCTCTTAGTTCCAAAATGGGTCTCTACAAGTCTGAACTTTTTATTTTTTTTTTCCCCTCACAGGTATCATACAGAGCCCAGCAGGGAATAACACCCCACCCTGCCATTGAGATGGGGGCCATCTGGGTCTTGGCATTCCTCCTGTACTGCCCAGCCATCCTGTTTTGGGAGCACGTGGCTGGACACAGCGTGGTAGCGGCGGATCAGTGCTACGCCGAGTTCTTGGACAACTGGTACTTCCTCCTGTGTGCATCCACCCTGGAGTTCTTTGTGCCACTGCTCTTGGTGAGCTACTTCAACCTGCACATCTTCCACAACATCCAGAGGCGCCAGCGGCGGGGCAGCGTGCAGGACTGTGAGCCCCCGAGGAGCAGCAGCCTGTCCTGGAGGTTCTGTGGCTTGCCGAGGCCAGGGGCATCGTCTCCTTCGTCAGAAGCAGAGGACAGTGTTTCTTCTTCCATGAGACCAAAGAAAGAGTCTTTGGGAACTGACTCCTCATCTCCATCCAGAGACAATTCTGTAACCCCAGAAAATGACTTTTCTGCTTCTTTCTGTTCAAGGACTGGATCAAAACTGCAACGGGACAAGAAAATAGCCAAGTCTCTTGCCGTAATTGTCAGTGTGTTTGCCATTTGCTGGGCCCCATACTCTTTATTAATGATCATCCGTGGGGTCTGCCAAGGAAAGTGCATCCATAACTCCCTGTATGAAGCAACCTTTTGGCTTTTGTGGATCAATTCCTCTTTGAACCCATTTCTTTATGCTCTCTGTCATGTTAAATTTCGAATGGCTTTTTTGAAAATACTATGTCCCAAGAAGTTTGCAACCTTGAGATCAGGTTCTTTTTAGAAGGAAAAAGAAAAACAGGGTCCAAAAGGAGCTGCATGAGGGATCTAAGTAGCTACTGTTTGAAATCAGATTTAGTCTTTTCCAGGAGATTAAACTAGTTGGAAAATTTAAATAAGCCTTCTGTGAAATGTCCTCCTGCAGACAGATGTGCATAACCAAGGTTTGTGTACTTTTCCCAGCTATTTTAATTGGCCACTTAAAGGCTATTGCCTCTGTCTGACTTTGTCCAGGAGTCTGTCCACATTATCTTAATTCTGATGGCTGAAGATATTGTCTTCAATACCAGTACCACTTATATCTGTGTTCACAGGTGATATTAGTTAAAAATACAATAAAGTTGTATGTTACCCATAGGGTCAATAGCATTCTAAAGTTGCTATCTTGTCTGTTGTATTTATTTTGAACAATTTGCATTCAGAACCTGATTTTTGCCTATATGAAATATCCAATGAAGTTACGATTTTTGTTGTCAGGCACGTAGCAGGATTACTTCCTTTCACTAAAGGTTTTTGTCCATTAGAAGCAAATAGGAACTACTTGCAAAAATCTGGATGTATGTGCTCTCTGCAGAAGGGCATTGCTTGCTGTATTTGCTCAGATGCAGCAGTAGAGAATTCAGGCGTGTAAAGCATTTATGTGGAATTCTTCTATTCTGCAAGAAACCAGCCTTCTTCACAGGTAGTTTTGAGAGATCATAGAAAGAGAAGTATTTGTTCTTACTCTTTAGGGGGGAAAATCCAGTTCTGTTTCTGTTACAAGCCCTCAGCTGGAGGTTGTGATAAATGGTATATTTCTTACACACTGTGTAAGGCTGTGTTTGGTTTTCTGCATGAGCCAGGAAAATGGTTGGCCTTGATGGCTGCCTGTAGTATGTGTGGTGAGAGCTGAGACAGCTTGGAGGTGATCTTCTTTCAATACACACTTTCCATGCTGTTAAGGTCTATTTATTTGCATGGCTCTGGAATTATCAGGTACTAACTTCCTTACTAAATAAGCAGGTGTAACTTTGAAATGTAAATAAGTTCTTTTCATCACATGATCAGTAAGTATAAGGCTAGGAAATAAATGGAAGAATGAAAACTAAAGAAATGTGAGAGGTATTTGGTGTCCATTTTACCTTCTGGTTTTATTTGGTATATACGCATACACCATATTAGTATATTTTACTTAACAGTCTTCTGAATGTTCTTCTAGACTGAACTACCATTTAATCACACTTACATGTTTTGCTATACTGCATGATAATTTATACTCTTCTACTTACACAAATTGCACATGTATTCAGCAATGTAAGAGGTATTGTATCTCAAATACGAGATGAGAATTCTAATATTCAATACAAACGACTTTGAAGACCTGTTTCTTGCATTTGTTATAAGATTTTGGCCAGTGAGTTGGCTTGTAGTTACTGTTAGAAGTCAGCACATGTGTATCTCCAAAGCATGTCAGAACACAAAACACAAGAGCCACTACACCCACCTGTTTTCTTTAAGCACAACATATACCAATCTTACACCTGCAAAGTTTTTGTCATTCTTATAAAACACAGCTTTGTAAAGTCAGTAGTGGTGAACCCATGCAAACAGATCTTCCTATGTCAGCTTTTAGAGCAAATCCTCCTTAAAGTTTATAAGACATGCTTTTTGACCATGTCAGCAATACAGAGTTAAAGATTTCATTGTGGTTAGCTTATCAAAATGATGTTTTTGAAATTTAGCTATTGCCATGTGTAGATAAGGACACATAATCTTATATCTATGATGAGTTATGTTTTTTTCTGTTCTTCGTCTTCCTTGCTCACATCTTTTGCTTTCTTCTCATACTAGATTGGTGTCTGCCACAACTCTTTGGTACAGGCCAGAAGAGCTGAGTGCTGCCATCAACAGAGATGTATTTATAAGCTGTCTGAGGCCTTATGAATTCTGTAGCAGTGCCCTGTGCACAGCCAAGGAAAAGCAAGTTGAGGTTAGTTGATACAAGATAGGGAGGACAGTCTTAGGTGCTCTGAGGGGCAGTGAAACACCTGATGCTGCCTCAATGTGGGGTGACTTGACCTGGTAGAAGTTGTCAGAATAAATTTTCTAAATGGTGCAAACTTTGTTTTAGAGGCATGGACAGACATTTCAGTAGTACTCTGCTTATTTTTGTAAGCCTTTGCAACTGGTCCAGGAAATAAGTTGTGAATCTAGCTGGTCTTATCTCCCTCACTTTTCCTGAGCTACTATTAGTAGGATAGAGTAGTCAGAAAGAAGCAGGTGGGAAAAAAAAATGGACTTTGTTTAGGTGAGGGGCTAAATTAGTCTCTTTATTCTTCTGATGTAGATATTATTTCCAGCAGAGAAAGGCACAGAATCATAGCATTGGTGCTATGGTTTGGATTGGAAAGGACCTTTAAGGTCATCTGTACCTGGGCAGGGACACCTTCCAGTAGACTGGGCAGCTCAAAGCCCTATCCATCTTGGCCTTGAACACTTACAGGGATGGAGCATCTATAACAGTGGTTCACCATCCTTGAATTTCTTCCTAATATCTATTAAACCTAAATCTGCCCTCTTTCAAATTAAAGCCATTGCCTCTTGTCCTATTGCCACATGCCCTTATAAAAAATCCCTCTCCAGCTCTCTTGTAGTACATGTAGGTACTGCAAGGCTGTTTCAAGGTCTCCCTGGAGCTAAACAACCTTGTCCAGGCTGAACAACCCCAACTCACTCAGCCTGTCTTCACAGGAAAGGTGTTCCAGTCCTCTGATCATCTTTGTATCCCTCCTCTGGACCTGCTTCAACAGAACAATATCCTTCTTATGTCTGGGACCCCAGAGCTGGATGCTGAACTCAAGGTGGGGTCTCACAAGATCTCTGTACATTGTACCCCTTACCTTTCATCCAGGCTGTGGAAACATTTGGAATTTTCAGGGTTTAGACCAAGAAGACTCTTGTGGGTGGTGAGTCCTTGTGGAAGTTGCACAAGTAAGCTGCATTACTGACATAAGTAATTATTTCATGCTGATGGCATGAAATTCTTCCTACTCCTGCTCTGAATCCATGGTCAGAGCAGGTTCTGCAAGCCATGCCTTGGGATCCATGCTGATGAAAGGCATCAGTAAAGCTGATGGTTAGAGGGAAAATCTGATACTGCTGTCAGATGCAGATTTCACTTCTCCCCTGGACTGATAGAGCCATAAAACAAACTAAAATTCAGATGTGCACAAAAGACCAAAATCTAAAGGTTGATACAAAACAGTGCCATGCTTTTTAGGAGGAATTTGTCTGGACCTTGGAGAGGTAGATTTTTAGTTTCATTAGTGAACAACAGCTTAGTCCTGCATGAAAAAAGTCTTCTTTGGGCTCCAACAAAAAGAACTTATGCAGGACCTGTTGCTGAGAAAGCTTAGTCAAGAACAATTAAGTCTTATTCTATTTGTGTGAGGGCCTTGTGGGCACCCAGTAGGACTTAATTGCCATGAGTGGACCTCTCCTGGACCTCCGCTCCCTACATCAGCCTTGGGCCTAAGAGCATAATTAAACTGGGGTGGACCTCTCCTGAGATACATGAATGCCTGTAGGCTGCTCTGAGCACTGTCTTCCACATTTTTTTTGAGGCTTTAACTGGACTTCTGAGATTGGCCTTGGACCCAGCTTGTCACCTCTTGTTTTGTCATGTTCTGCCCTAGCCATACCTGGGGAACTGAAGTCATCCACAGGAGCATAGTCTGTGATATCACTCATCTCTCAGAAAGAAATCACACCACTGGGTCAAATCCAATCTGATCAAGGACTCCCCAGAAGGTTACATTCTGCCTGCAAAGGATCTCTTGCCTTCTTCCCCCCAGACAATTCCAGATCCACTCTTTACTTGTTTTATTTTTTTTTACCAGTGCTATCCTAACACTTTATCATGATATCAATCTTCTCTTCACTTGTATGCTTCAATGCTGCATTCTTTTTCCTTGCAGACTCACCACATTTCTTGTATTCCTGTATTACCAGGTTTCCCTTTTTGCAACAGGTAATTTATGTTCCTCCACACTGTTCTAGTGTCTACAGATCTGCTGTGGCACATATTTCCCTGTGCCTTGCTCAACAGTCCCCCAGTCATATTGCTACTGTTTTTTTCACAGAACATAAAAGACATTTTAAGCCAAGAAACACAAAAAACTAATCCAGAGCAGGAAAATCCATTTTTTCCTTTGTTCTTGTTTTCAATTTGCATGCATTTATTTTTAAACACAATGTTTTAGCAGCAGTGTTAGTTAAGTGCATTAGAAACAGCTTTTCTAGTGTAAATAGGGTAAACTGGCATAAAGTGGAGTGGCTGGATTTTTGTGTGGTGGAAGTGGAACACCATCACGTAATGAGAGAAGATGAAGGTAAAATTCAATTTTTTTACTGTGCAAACAAGGGAGTGGAAGAAGCAGACTGTTTTATACATCAGTGTTAATCACCAGGTATTGTCCTCTCAAGACTTTCCCCCTCTAGCCCTTTTTTTTTCAGGATATATATTCTTCAAGCTGGATCGAACTTTCTTTTCTTTAAATGTTGGCACAGTGCTCTGGTCTTTGCTTGTGTATACTTGTTCCTTTACTTTCTCTCCTTGCTAAACAACTCTGCCCAAAATTTTTATCTTAAATATGCCTGGAAAGCAGGCACTGTGGGTACATCTGCTGGCTTTCCTTACAACAGCTTCTCACAGAATCCTCATTTTGGTATTTTTTTCCTGTCGCTGTTCCAACCAGCATGTTCCTGCAGATGTCACTGGTGCTACACAGTATTTTTAAACCTTGCAAATCCGTGGGTTTTTCAAAAGGTGCAATTTATGTGTACAATCCTACATGATATGACACCAGCACCTTTCTGCTAAAACTGCCACTAGATCTGCTGTATTACATCTAATATTTACTCTGCTGCAGAAAAGATTAGGGGAATGGCTTATTACCTTGGCAAAGAAAGGAAGACTTTAGTCACACAGATAATCGTAAGTCAGCACAGAACTTCTTTCTAAGTTGCTCTGCATAGAAATCACCCTGTGCTCAGAATCTAAAGCAGGGCCTTATGTTACCCATGGAAAGGAGAGAGAGAGAGTCACAGTGAGCTGAGAGCAGGTTTTCAGTGTTGCCTTGTCAGAAAAAAGTCCCCTCTCTTCTGACACAGAAGGTTTTTTTCTCATTAAGCTATTTGAGCTATTCTACTTGTGGGCTGCTGCCAAAGAGGTCCATCTCTCATACCCTTCTTGCTGCCCTTGGTCAGCAGCTTACTTTTGGGTTATCTTCAACTACCAATGAAGCTGCAGCTTTGGACACAGGTACTTGGTTATGTTTCTCAGTCATTTCCTATGGATTAGAGCTTTAGCTTTGCTAAAGTCGTTGAGTATTTACCAAGACAGCCAAGTTGTGCCAAACAAGAATGGAGTAGGCCTTGGCCTGATCTGTACAGTGACAACTTCAAGGGGAACAGCTCAGCAGAGCTTTTGAGGATGGAGAACTTCCCCAGTAAGACAGATCTTGGTTCTAATACTTTCCCTGGCATTCTAAAGATCTGAGCAACTTGAACTCTATCTTGAACCATTTGTACATGGGAAACTGTTTGGAACTGTTAAAATTTGTGGAGTTTCCTTCTGGGACATTTACATTCAGCTGGTTCTGCTGCTTTTGGCAAATGACTGCAAGTAGAGTCAATCTTCAAGTCTATACAAAGGCAGTATGTCAGTGCAAATGCCTTCTTTACAGGACGTGAGCCAAATCAGTTTCTGGAATAAAGCCAAGGAAGTTAATGGGTATAGCCTCTGAAGTTTAAGGGTTTGTATTATTTGTATTCTATTTCTGTAGTAATTTCTGATGTATACAGATCAATCAGTTTTCAGCTTGCTCTACTAATGCCATCTCAGGTTAACTCACCACCTGACTTTTGTGGTGTTATACTGATGCACTGCTTCTTTCTGTTCTGTTGCTGGATTGTTCACACTATTTAATGTCACAATATAAGTTTTTCATTATTACACATCAGGTATAATGACAGCAAATTGCACCGGCCTCTGACTCACCTCCTCTTACAGCCTTGCACCTGGTGTTATATCCCTCCTCTTACCATGCTGGGAGTACTGGAATTAAGAACCTGCATTTAAATGCTTGTAAGTTTTTTTTCTTGATAAGGAATGGCAGTATTATATTTTAAAATATTTTTTCCATCTAGCATTCAGATTTATGTTTTCCTTGCTACTTGAATCTGAGCATATAAGAGACTGAAGAAGGAAGAGCTTATGCCAAAACTGAAGCAAAGTGGTGATCCCATATCTTTCCAAGATTCTTCCCATGTCCAGAACTTAGGCCCTGGCCCTTGTGCAAATTATTTCTTGTGAAGTCAGAGATTTGTTGCTCCTTGGTAATCTGGAATGGCATATCTGCACAGGTAAGAAATTTGAACCACATGGGGGATGTGAGGAGGAGTAGTTGCCTACTAAAATAGCAAACAGACAAAACATACCTCTGGTTTTGGTAAAGACCTTGAGCCATATTTGAGTGTCTCATCTCACATAGCTTCTTTGATGTTAGAAAGGATCTGAGTGTATCAGTTACCATAGAGAGATGTAGCAGACTTCTTTGGATTTATTTTTCATGAGAAAGGGAACTAGCAGAGGAACAGGTGCAATTCAGTGCTATGCTATATCCAGTTCTGGCCTGGAAAAGCTCTGAGAGTTTAAATAGAGTCTTTCTTTTTTCTTTTCCCAGCTTTGCTAGATCCTTTAAAAAAACAATGCTAGTAACACAGGTGTAATTGACTAGATTGCCCATTAAAAAAAAAGGGGGCTTTTTTTTCCTCATTTTTGACACATCGGCTTCACAGAGAGGGAAAACTGTGAACTGGACTTTTGCAATGCTGATAATGTTACAGATTTCTGGCCAGGTAGTGGAGAGGGTACTTGAGCAACTTGTAGTCTCTCTGTAGTCATTAGTATTCCTAGAGTGTGTTTGTTTATTTCTTGGACTTGAAGCCTTTGCATCCTCTCCTTCCTTCCCCTGATCCTCCCAAAGCAAAAATAACCATTCTAAGAGTTCTAGTGGGTGCTTCCTGGCAGACCTTGCTGTTAAGATCTTTTCATCTTGGATTGTCTTTCTTTCTTGCTTCAGGCCATTAGCCTTTGCCTTGTCCCCTTTGACTGCCCTGCATAATTCCTGCCTCTCCATGGCTCTTTCCTGTTCAGATTTATTAATTGAAAGGGAAGCTGCCTCTGTGGCACCCGAAGGGCTTCCGGCTGAGCCTGAGGTGGGGCAGCAGCCTGCCAAGAGAAGTGGCTGCCTGGTGGCTTTTGCTATCAGCTGTGCTTTGCTGACAGTCAGGGCACTTAGCCTCCAATTTAGCTTTTCTAAGAGGCAAAAAGCTCCACAGCTCCACAGCTTCGAGGTGAATTTGAAAGCCGTGCCCTGCCCCAGAGAGAGGAGGGCAGAGGTGTGAGGTGGGCAACAGAGAACCAAAGGAAGCACCTTTCCAGAGCTGGGTACCCTGAGTGCAGGCACCTGGATGGCCCAGCCTGCAGGGTCTCCAATTCTAAATTATCTTTGCATATAGTGACAAACATTGAGGGCAGGTTTATCTAACTTAAGATCTTCCTCGGGTGTTCCAAGCAGGGCAATGTCTTCTGATTCTTTTTTTTTTTTTTGTCTCTCAATGTCAGAATTTAAAAAAAAAAAAAAAAAATCCCCTAAAAACTTATGTTTAATTCCTGCTCCAAAAGGTATTTACTCCTCTTTAATTCCTCAAATTAAGTTATCTTGTCACAGGAGGCTTCCAGACTACAATTTGTTTATTTACTGATCAAGGGTGAATGTTGTTGAGGTGCTTGCTGGAAGGGTGAAGCAGAGATGAGGGCCAGCATGGAAGACCTTTTTCTGTGCACACACTTTGGCTGGGTCCTTAGGCTGCCCCATCATCCCTACAGTTCCAGGGTAAATGAAGGTGCTGCAGCCCATTTTCTCTGCTGAGCCATTAATTTCCTCTCCATTGTAATGTTCGTGGCTCCAGTAACATGAGCTGCCAGTCCTTTAAAGTGTCCTTTCTTTCCCTTTTTTATCGCTCTCATCTTTAACTGCTCTAGATGTGTCCTCGATGCTGGGGAAAGTGAAATCATCTTTCCATCTGTGTGGTTTCATTAAGGGAACAGCAAGAAAAAGCACAACTACCCTTTATTTACAACAAAAGATGTGATAGAAGGAAGGGAAAGACTATTTAACACTGAGTAGGAAAAGTTAAGTTTCTCTGGAAATGAGGGAAGAAAAAAGGAGGCTGAGGGGAGACCTTATTGCTCTTACAACTACTTGAAAGGAGGCAGTGGCAATGTGGATGTTGGCCTCTTCCTCCAGGAAACGAAGGATAGAACGAGGGGAAATGTCCTCAGTTTGCACCCAGGGAGGTTCAGGCTGGATGTTGGAAAAAATTCTTCACTGAAAGAGTGATTAAGCATGCTAAGAGGCTCACCAGGGAAGTGGTGGAGTCGCCATCCCTGGAAGAGATAAAATAAAAGGGCAGATGTGGCACTCTGTAGTATGCTATAGTGGACATGATAGTTTTTGGTCAAAGGCTGGACTCAATGATCTTGGAGGTCTGTTGCAACCTTAATGATTCTCTAAGATCTGAAAAATAAATCAAAAGACTAGCTGCAAGCCTGTTTATGTTTCACAATATTTGTGATTATTGTGCAACTTGTGACTAAAACCCCACTGAAGGACAACAAAATGATGGAGTGCAGTTATCCATACAAACTTCAAATACTGTGGGATGCATTCCGTAGTTATACAGACAAAACTGGTATGGTATTGTTTGATTATTCTTTATTTTAGTGGCCCCTTACCTCATAAATGATAAAGAGGGGTCTCCAAATGCAGAAGGGATGTCTGCAATACAGAGAATAAGCTATCTCTGAAGCATGGACATTCACATGAATGTAGACTGCCTTTGCAAAGTTGGCCGAGAGCCATATTTAGTCATGACGGTTCTAAAACCACACAACTTTTTAATAATATAAAGTCTAGACTTTTATCTGCATAAGTTTAGTAAATATTGATCAGATTAATACGTGATACAGTGACACAGGGAGTTTAATTCTTCTATTTTAAGATCTTAGGTGAGCTAAGAGTTTAAGGTGATTTAAGGATTTTAGATCAGAAGAAAATAATAAATGGTTATAAACCTTTAACGCAGCTTAACTGCAGATTTACAGGCCGTCCCTCAGACATTTAAAAAAATATTAAGCCTTCCTCATGCAGCTGAGTTTGTGTCAAATCCAGCATGTTTCAAAGGCGACTTGGTTACACTTTATATTCCTCTCAAAGTGTTCAATGCCACTGAAATTACTGTTACCCAAAGTTTAATTTTCCCCCCTCAAACATTCATGAGTTTGGGGATGCTGTGAGCAGTTTTCTTGCGGCTTGGTCTTGCAGTGCCATCCTTGTAGGTAGACTGTAGCTGGCGTCACATGGAGCCTTTCTGCTCCAAACTGTTTCCAGCTTCCATGAGAGGGCTCAGCTGGGAGAAGAGGCTGAGAAGGCCTGTAACACCACTTCATATAAGTGCAGAATAATTGTGGTTGGAGATGACCTGTGAAGATCATTTAGCTCAAGAGAGAACGCTTTAAATGTGTAAACAAGCTAAGAAGTTTTACTATTTTTTTAGTTGTTTCTTTCTGTGTGTCAGTTCTGATTCTACGAGGAAGTGAAAGCAGAGGAAGTAGGGTGCTACAATCCACAGCTGTTTTCCTGTGTGAAAGACTTCTGAAGCAAGACAGATTTCAAATGGAGGGGAATGTTTCTGAAGCAGCAAAGTGGGATCCACCCCAGTGTGGCACTTACCTCCTCCTCATACCCTGCCCCATCAAAATGAGACAAGGGCTTTCAGTGGCCAAGGGGATCCTGTCAGGAGCCAGCAACAACTCCTGCCAGTAGCAAAATTAACAGCAGTGCTAGTTTTGTGCTAATTTCTTAACATGAACTAATTTGAATAATTTGATTTGAAAGTTAGCTCAGAGCATGTATTTTATGTAAAACCATAGCAATTTTCTGAAATCATTGAAGAAATCTTCATTGAGAGTCTTCAAAGTGACACTCTGGTCACTTTGTTGGGCCATCCCTTCTCACATACCTGAGTTGTAGTTAGCTTTCTGTGGCACAACTCTTGCTGGAAACCTTTGCTTGCACTGCAAAGCTTTTGCAACTTGTTTTCCTTCCAGCCTGAATTTACTTCTGACCACTCTGTATGTATAGGTTCCGTCCCAGTGCTTTTTATTTTAGCTAGGTCTCTTTTCCCTGGGCTGCTTCTCACAGCCACGTTCCCAGTCAGCCACCCTTTGTTAGGCTGAACAGCCAGACATCTCACATCCATTTTCCTAACCTTCCCACTGACCTCTCTGTGCCTCTTCCAGCTGGAAGGTATCTCCCTGAAACATGGGTGACCAGGATTGTAGCAGTTTTCCATATGGTATCACCTGGGCCTCATACAAAGACATGAATGCTTCCCTATTTTTACTGGAAATACCTCCCCTGCTGCCCTGATCGTTCCCTTTTCAAAAAAGGAAATTAAGTGAGTCTGGCAAGGTCTACCTTTAGTAAACCCATGTTGCATTTTATCCCATATTGCTTTTACCTCTGCATCATTAATTAGACTCCCCACAGAGCACTATTTTAGAGCCTAGCAAGCTATTCAAGTGGCTCTAATAGACCTGTAAATATGGGTCAATTTTTTCACCTTCTTAATTGGAGGTCATACCTTTGTTCCCCAATCCTATGGTACTGTCCACAACCTTATTACTTTACTAAAGAGACTTGCTAACAGACTTGAAAAATCTTGTGGCGAAGCTTTTTTAATTTAGGGCAGGATATTATCTCATCCTTTCTATTCTAGCATGCTGGTCACCTTTGTCTTAGGGAAGCTGAACATTTTCTTTATATTTAATATTTAGTTTGGCTGACTTACATGAACTTTTGTTCTTTCAAATTAATGACTTTACCTATAAAACTTCTTTTCCTGTGTTTTCCATTTAACTTAAGCTAAGACAGTTTGTAATAACTCCTTAAAACATATTTTCTTTAATCATCTGTCCTTTATAGGGCCTCAGATATGGACCAAATCAAGTCCAGACTATGATCTTCTGAATGAGGGTTGCTGAGGATGAGGATACTTGTTGGTCAGATCAGTTGATGATATTGTCAGATATTACCATTAAAAGCATTTGTTTTCTAACCCACATCTAGACTGTCACAGTTTGCCATAATGATATTTCTGACAGCACTTAGCTCTGAGATTTTAGGGTATAACCAAATCTGGTGGTGAAATTTAGTGTTTCTACCTGCCAAAAATTTTGTTTGTTTGTTTGGTTGGGATTTTTTTGTTTTGTTTTGTTTTGTTTTTTTTTCCTCAAGCTCTTCTTGTATATTGGTGCCATCATTTGTTATTATTATCACTTTCTTTCTTCTCATATTATTGCTTCATAAAGTCTAGGGTATTTTTTAGATTTCATGGTGAAATTCGGTGGTCTCAAGAACAAAAAGAAAAAAAAACGATCTGTATTAATCTCAGGAATAATATTGCACTCTTTAAAATATGCCCTTGTTGTGGATTTTGGAAAAAATCAGTGATATCTGATGTATTGTATAAACTCAGTTAGTAGTGTTCTCAGTTGTCAAAGTGGGTTTCTTTTATTTATGGCTTTGATTAGCTATTTTTCAGTTTGGAGACACAGGGAAAATTTGGGAAGAGTGTGAGCCCATAATGAATGGCCAGGAGAACACATTTTTCTGAAACAAAAAATGCCTCCAACCAGACTATTCTACAAGCAAATGTGCCCAGTGGAGATAGTCCAGACAACTGCACCTGGACACCACCTGGATATAATTAAGGTCCCAGAATGGAAGATGTGTTAAAATAGATGCCAGGAAATTTAACACTCTCCCTTCTTTATTCATCTGCTGCAAAGGGATGGCATAGATAGTACAGTACAATGGACCCATATGACTCTGGATATCTCCAAGGAAGACTTTTTTTCTTTTAGATTCTGCTGGTGTCTGTATGCATTGGATTTTTGCTGCTTCTTGACCCTACAAGGTGCAACCACACACCAAGAGTATTTCTGTGGCTTACATTGGCTGTGCAAGAAGGAATTACTTTGGTTCTCTCCCTTGCTCATATCCATAGGCCACACTCAGCCCCTGTGTGTTTCCTATTCTCCTTGAAAGTGTTAATTTTTCTTAAAATAGTACTCACCACGCCGTTTCTTTCACCCATTACTGACCATGTTATTTTTTTTCCAATGTGTTATTCATCACTAAACTTCAGAAACGTGGTTTTTGTGTGCTGCTTTATTATCCCTAGGTGAAAGAAATGCAAGCAAGATTGGAGATATTTAAATCTGGTCTATTCAGAAACCAACTTAGTTGAAATGAAATGTAATGCTCTGCCTGAAAAAAGTGAAGGGGAAAAACAAGGTTCAACTATGCAGAATACAACAATCAGTTGGTTAAAATCTAACATAGTGCCTTCATTAAATGTTAAAAATCTCTGTTGAAACAATATTAGCACAGCAGGATTGTGAAGAGCCAGAGATAAATAATGACTCAGAACAAACAGGCCTCAGCAGGAGAAAAGCATTGTTTCACCTTATTGTAATCAGAAGCTGTCCTTATGTATGTTCAAAATTACCCTTAATCCCATTATTATTATCTTTACATGTGACCTTGCTAGGTTTCATTGTAAGAATAAATGGAAAAAAAAAGGAAGTCTGAATGAAGACTTTCTACATATTAACATGTTGTATTAATTTTATAGAGGAACTTGGGACAAAAGTCTATTGTAATAGACAATGCACAGGATGGCTTGGTCCCTGACTGACTTTCTCATATTGGAAGCCCCAAGGGAGGGACAAATGGAGAGGCATGCAATCAGATATTATCATGATTTGCATAACTGGAGGCTGACAGACAAGCTGGACTGAGATTTAGCTGTGCTAGGTGCTTTATAATCTCAGAATGATCTGGTCCTTGCCTGAAAAGGAGTTACCAGCCTTGATACGCAACAGAATGCAATAAAATTAATACATTAAAAGCATCTCAGCCATCTGCTACTCCTTATCAGCCTTCAGAGATTCTGGAAGAAATGAGTCTTGAAGAGAGATCTAGGATGGTAGATCATACCGATCTTGTCTGTCTGTTTTTGGTCTCAGTATTGTTCCTCATTAACAGATAAATAATGATGTGGGGATATATAGATAAGGGCAATAGCAATACTGAAGTCCTTGCCAGCATGCAGGGCCTTCCAGTACTTTGCTCACCTTTAGGGCTTGAGTCTCCATGATGCCATGGTTTTGGTAATTCATTTTTTCTGGAGGAGCTGGGAACCAGTGTTGTGGTGGAGAGACTGTGCTCCAGGAGGAGGGATCAGTGCAGAAGTCATGAAAAGGAAAGAGGAGGGAGTAGTAGGTTCATCTGCTACTTTCAGCTTGAGTGGGAAGTAAAGCAGACAGAGGAGCAGGGCCCTTAAGGAAACAAGAGCAGGCAGAAGAGGTCTGCAATTTGGGGAGCCTAGGCCTGCTACAGCAAAGGACTTTAAGGCAGAAGGTGAATTTAAAATGGAGATCACTGTAAGTGAAAAGGTAGACAGCTAGAAAGGTGTCATGAAATCTGTTTTGAATACACACAAGAAGTAATGTGCTTCTTGGATTTTATCTGAGAAAAACGACTGTAATTGATATAAATGATGATGAATTCACTCATGTGGAGTTGTTTGTGTTTTAAAATAGAGTTGAAGTGACTTTAGATATAGACAATGACTATAGAACAGGAATGAGGGCAGTGGTGTTTCCCCTTACAGGTGATAAATGCTGAACTTCTTCACACATAATATGCCCATGTAAAAAAGGGAAACCATCTTCTTTCTTTGTGTGGAAGTATGGCTCTATTCCCAGCCAAATGTGCATGGTACAAGTTGAAGTTAGAATAAAAGGATATCAAGAACACAGGCAAAAATAAGTATTGAAATGTATATATTTGGGCAGAGTATGAATGTTTAAAGGATATTAATATACCTTCTGAGAGATGAGGAGAGGTTCTGCCGTCTCCTATTATCTGACTTAGTAGGCTGAGTGAGTGAATAATTCAGAGAGCAAAGTTTCTCCAACGAATGAGTCACCTAGACTCCAAACTACTAGCATGCAGCCAAGGCACACTGAAAAAGCAGAGTTCATCCACTCTGGTTTTAGTAACTGCTCCACTCAGTGGGGAAATAAATCAGTTTTTCCTCAGTTAACACAAGATCTGAATAACCATCAATTCCCTCCACAGTATCTGCAGCACAAATGGTATCACAGATGCTTGATTGTAGGTATAAATTAGCATATTATGCCCATAGGGGGAGGCTGGACGATGATGGCTTAGTAGCTGAAGCCTGCTGGCCTCTGGGAAAGTGCAAATGTAATGTCAGATGACTCAGTTTGCCAGGTGAGCAAGAGAAGCTGTGCCTCCACAAAACAAAAAGGTGAAAAATGAAGACAAATTGTAGAGTAGTGTCTGTGGTCATAGATACTGTGCTACCTGACATCCACACTTACTGACATTTAGAGGGGAGGAAAAGCACCTTTGGAACTTACACTGAGACAAAGGAAGGATTGAGAAGTACCTCAGTAAAATATCACTGCATGGGTCTTTCCTCTTCCCTACTGGCCCTTCCTGGAGGAAGGGAAATGACAACTACTTGGAAACCTTATGAGCTAAAAGGATTTGTAGGAACTATCTGTGCAAATTCAGACCTTCATCTGAACACAGTATTCATGACTGAAAATCCTGACACAGTTTAAAAGCAAAAGAGGGGACCAAACTCACCACACCAGTCTGGTTGGGCCACTGACTTCTCTCCTGTAAGTTTATTCCTCTTGTATTTCCNTTTTTTTTTTTTTTTTCTATTCTCATCCTTTTTGTTCTTGCCTCCCACAGTTTTTTTTTCTTTTACAGAGAAGAATTTGATTCCTATAAATCTTCCAGTGCTCAACACCTCTCTCCTGGTGGCCTGTTGTTCATGAGGCAGCATCTGCACAATGCCAGGTGGGATCCTTTGTCAGCAATTGACAGGAGATGCTGCTGGTAGCTATTATGCACATGAAAAGGAAGACTGTGCCGAAATGAGGTTGTTAGAGAACCATGCAGCTCTTTCCTCATGTTGGGAGGACAAGTATACAGATTTCTCCTTCACTGCTGCCTGCCAGCATGTAGCTGTCAATTATTGCCTGTGCTTTGAGACCCGAGCAGCAGCCTGGCCTCTTCCTCCTTGGCCATCCCTGCCTCCTCTGCTGCACAGAGCTGCCTCTCTGGGTTAATGAGGTGCTGGTGTAATTTTGGCACCCAGATCTTGTGCTGACAGCTGTACCCCGGCTCCAAGAGTCCTGGCATGTTACCACCACTGTCACTGACCCAGGCCCCTCACTGGAGCTGCTGCACATCTAGCAGCAGCAGCTGGTTCCTCATGGGTTTCTCCCTGCTAGGCTAGGGGATGGAAGACAGCAGCAGTAGACAACACTGTTAAACAAGAAACTTGTGTGAGAAAGTTTCGTCTTACAGACTGGGTCGGTCCACCTTCTACTGCAGCTGACAAGTGAGGGGTGGAAAAGCAGAGTCTGTTCTCCTTCTCTTCAGCCTCCACACATGGTACAGTTGTGGGTGCTCTGCAATGGGTGTAGCTCCATGATGGGGTCAGGGTCATTCCTCTGCCTGCCTGCCAGGGCAGCCAGCAACAGTAACTATGACAGTGGCAGTGGTAAAAAGTCATTTTATCATCATGAGATCAGTGGCATGTATGCCCTGAAAGGAGAGGTGCCTCTGGAAGAAGCACCTGTCCTGGTGCTCTCTCATCCAGACAGGTCCAGCTCTGCTCACGTGCCCTTGGCATCCCCAAAATGTTCACTGCTACTGAGGAAACCTCTTCCAGTATTTCAAGAAAGAAAGTGATTCTTAGGAGACATGAGCAAGGCTGGAGCAAGGCTGGAGCAAGGACGGTGTCCCATGCACTGGTGTGAGGGGCTCTAGCAGGAGATCTGCAGAGTTTCTATCCCTCCTCAAATCTACCATGTGGAAGGTGGAGGTGGTCTGCTAAAGTCCTGTCAATGTCTTAAACCAGCCCGAGGCACTGAAATTTTAAAAGAAGAAAGCTTCCCTTCTGTGGCTTGAGGGGGATGACCTGTAACAGCAAATGTTTACTTCTCAATTAGTTATTGAATTTTTTTCCAATTCACTGACAGTCCTGAATGTCCCTGAGGCAACTGGGAAAGCTAGAAATAAAGATACTATTTACCTTAATTAATTATCTGAGTTTTTTCCTCTCAGGGACCAAGAAATCACTTCTCAACATTCATGGGTCATGGATTCCTCTCTCAGCATCCATGTAACTTATTTAAATGTTAGAGCTATGATATCTGCAGTGCAGCCAAGGATAATGAAATTGGGAAGTGGCTTCTCATGTAGTTACTCCAGTCCTTCATCTTTAATGCACAAGGAATGACTCAGGTGCACAGAGCCCTTCTCCCTCCTTTATGATGGCATTTTTCCACCTACTGAGTATTTTTTACTACTGTAGATCTTATGAGAGGAAAGATTGGTGTAGGAGTCGTGGCAAATTACCTTGCAGCACTTGTAACTGCGTATTCTTGGAAATACTGGGCTGCTGCTGTATAAGGGATCTTACAGGCAAGGGTGATGATGAAGGGTCTCTTTGTAGCAGGGGAGCTGGGCTGGCGCAGCCGCAGAGCCCACCAGCACAGTCACAGCTCACGGGCTGAGCTTCAGAGGGAGGAGGGTCAGGAGGAAAGGCCACTGAGGCTGAGCCAGGGCTGCCCCAGGCACTGCTAGTGAGCCGAGACCGCTGCCTGTTAACTCGCCTGCCATCACTCCTTCACAGGAACTTTTGCTAGTACAGCTAATCCTGCTCTAGGGATTTACCAGGAATAAAAAACAGGAATAAAAATGTCACTGCTTAAACCAATGTGGTTCCAGAGATAGAGGTTTCCAGTGCAGACTTAGCCTCAGGTCAATTTTTAAGGGTAGCTCTTGTCATCATTTACACTAAAGCTGGACTGTTGGGGGAAAAAAGTCAGAGAGGTTGCAGCATCACTGACCCTTTGATTTTGCCTGTTTCCCTGTACTCACTATTTTGGAGCCAAGGTTCCAGTGATGGGCAGATATCAGGAGAATCACAGCATCTGCCTTTTTTGTTTTATTGCCTTTTTTTTTTGTTATTTTTTAAAGTCCCTTGACTGTAGCTGGACAATTTACAGGCACAACTGTGAGGTTTGAAACAAGGAGATGGAAAAACACCACCAGGACAATTTTACTCATTTGACACTACTCCTCATCTCTTTTGTGGTTTTGTGGGGCTAGTGGCCAGAGGCATAGAGATGACCTTCCCCTTCGGAAATTCTGTCTCCCCCTCACAAAAATGTGATTGCCCTCATTCTTCGGCCAGTTTCTGATTTCCCCTGACTGACTTGCGACTCTCCATCTGCCTTCAGGAGCGCACAGGTTTGCTCTTGGAAAGCGAGCCCCGCGTGTCCCTTAGGGCTGCGCTCTCACCAGCCCGGCAGTTCTCTCTGCACACCGTTTATTTTTCCCGGAATGAAGGCAGAGCATCCGTAATGCTCCCGAGCCGTTCCTGCAGCAGGAGTCCCGCAGTTCGGCCGGGCGGATGCGGCCACTGGATGTCACTGTTGTTCCGTGGAAACCCTCCCAAAGCCACGGGCGGAGGAGAGATGGTAGCTGTGGGGTGGCAGAAGAGGGATTTTCACACCCACTGCGGGATCTGCTGCTTCGAGCGGCTCCGAGCAGCCCTCTCTCACGCAAAAGGTCCATATGGATTCTGGGAGGGTGAAGTACGGATGCTATGGGTGTCGGTGCTGTGCATTGCTTGTGATAGCTACTTATTGACGATGGAAGTAAATAGTGATGAAATTAGCTGGATCCCCCAGCGGTAGCTTTAGAGTGTTTTTGACATTTCCTGTGGCTGCTCACTTCATGGACTCATAGGCTCATGGAATGATGGAATGATCGCTGGAAGGATCTTTAAGATCATCCATTTCCAACACCCCTGCCATGGGCAGGGACACCTTCCACTAGCCCCAGATTGCTCAAAGCTGCATCCAGCCTGGTCTTGAACACTTCCAAGGATGGAGCATCCACAAGGGCAATCTCTTCCAGTGCCTCAGGCCCCTCACAGTCAAGAGTTAATCTCTTCTCTGCATACAAAGGTCTGAGGGCAGCGGGAGTCCAGCCAGGATGAGAAGGCTGCAACTCGTGGACCTGCAGAGCATCGAGGCTGAGCTGCAGGATGCCAGGAAGGGAGCCAGGAAAAGCACATCATCTCCAGCCTTCACTCACTTCCTGGGGCAAGCAGGGCGTGTGGAAAGCAGCATGTGGCTGGTCTTGCCCAGACAAGCGGCTGGGCTGCAACGGGGCTGCCCAGTTAGGGAGCTCAGAAGTGTCCTCAGGTGCTCCCAGGGCAGACAACCTCTGACAAACACCAGTGAGCCCAGAGCAGCGGGTCTGCCCAGAGAGGATGATTGCAGACAGTACAATGTTAGGCAAACCTGTGAATACTTCTGCTTTGTTTAGAGCATTTAGGCAGACTGTAAGGCTGGGCAAGCAGAGAGACAAAGGCAAAGGAATTTTACTTTTCCTCCTCTCCAATACTTGTATTGAACAGAAGCTCCTCATGGATGGAAACTGCTTCCTAGATCTGAGAGTCCAAAAGAGAGGTGTTGAACATTTGTGTTTTAGGGGAGGTTTTTTCTCCCAATTGCCAGTCTGGCTTTAGATTAGCTCTGTAGGGATGTCAAGATTTGTCTTCTGTGAAATGTCCTACCTTTCTTAAGATATAAAGCAGGCACCTGCTGTTTTCCTACTAAATCTTCATTGATTAGACTTCTAAAAGTGTTTCTTGCAAAAGAATTTAGTTAAATGGAAAGAAAATATAACTTTATAATTAATTACTTAAATAAAAATTCAGGAAGTCATAGGCTTTCCCAGAAAAAATATTCTGGTACACAAGGTAAAAAGTTGCAAATCAACCTTGTTCTTTAGAAGATATTTATTTTTATCACATTCCCTTTTACTGAAGCCTTGACTCAGTAAGATATTTGTGTATGTGACTAAGTCATTTGGATCTAATTCCCTTGGGTATCTGCAAACAAAGGACAGTCCCAGGAATGACTCTCTGAAGTGACCTTGACTGTACTTTAATAGTAGCAGTATTAAAAGAAGTGAGGGTAACGCCAAGGAAAAACGAGGAGACAAAACTTACTATTAAAAATTGAAGCTGGCTACAAGAAAATGAATGAAAACATCCAGCACCTAGCACGTGACCTAATATATTTGGTTAAATGGTCATCTATGCACAGTGCAGGCAATCCCCCAGTTAGTGTTAATCCCCTAAAGAGGCTCCTATGGAATAATGAGGCAGTCAGGATGTCCCAGCTCAGGTTCAGAAACAGCAGAGCCCTTCCTCAGTGTGTGCCCCAAATGCCTTTGGAGGAACAGTGACCTTCAAAAACCCTGGCTGTGAGATGCCCAGAAGCTCATGCTAGAGCTGCACTGCCCACAGGCCCTGCTGAGAATCTGGGAAATAATTGGTACTCATCTTGCTCCTTGGCCTGTGGGTGAGGTCTGACTCCCTTCTAGATGGCTGTGAGAAAAGTCAGTCCTGCCTGTGTGGATTTGCCCTACAGATGCTCTCTCTCACCTGGGGGCCTCTGACCCCAGAGAAACATGCTTTGCCCCATAATTTTTGTAACCCAGGAGACTGCTTGAATCACGATGGGCCACTCTAATAGAAGGAAATACCCAGACTAGTGACTTCTTAAGCTTTTTTCTCCTTTGATCTTTTCTTCCTGGAGGCATTTATTTGATCTTGGAAGGACCTTAGGGCTACAGTCTGCCCTAGCAAAGATATGACAGGGAGCAGAGGAAAGATTTTGAGTCTTTTCTTCTGACTATTCCTCTACATAACACAGGCAAAATATTGACATGTTTCTCCCAGGAGCATAGGGGAAAGATGTAGCAAATCAGAGTGGAGATAAACTAAGTGAAATTTCCAGGATAAAAACAATCGGAAAAGGTTATGGCTCGGAGAAGTAGGATACTCTTCTAGAAAGTATTTTATGGGTCTCAGGAGGCTTGGATCCAAGAGACCTGACAGCTGGTGTGAAACTATGTAAAGGCCAACTGATTGCTCTGTTTCTCAGGTCTCTACCTGTGAAGTATCCCCTGCCCCTTCTCTGTTTTGCCTTAGTGGGACTGTTGCTTTTCTGGTTAATACAGCAGTGGAGTGAAGGTCTCTCACTTTCTGTTGGAGCCACTAGATGGGACCAGAGTAAAACAATGAAAATAATTTCGGCATAGAGGCCAATAAAGATGTGTTATCTTTGACCTTTAAATCTAGTCTCAGGATTCTATCCAAATGCCACTTTAGGCTTTCAGAGTTCCCTGCTAAAAATTAATCATCTTCTCTGCTTCTTCTTTTCTCCTTCTCTGAAGTAAGCTTCATCTATGTAGCTGGTATTTGCATTGCCTTGTTTTAGGAACCAAATGGTGTCCATCTGTAGACATGAAATATGGAGGAGCCATTTGGGCTGCTGAAGTGCTTCCCCTCCCTCACCACACTCACCCTGAAAGCACTGAGAGTAGCGTTAAATACCAGAGGGAGCTCAGACACAGACACAAATGGAGAAAAGCTGGGGAAAGCAAAATGAAGCACATCTTCATGTATCCCTCCCCACAAGCTGTGGCTAGGGAAATAAAGCAAAACCCAAACTCCAAAACCAGCAGCTGAAAGAAAGGCAGGAGCAAGTTTTGCAGTCTTTCCCCTGTTACTCTGCCCATCCTAGCACTCCATTCATCTCTGCACACCTATTTGCCATAGGCAGTGAGGGTGAGTCAGGATGGGCAGAGCTCCTTTCCCCCACCTCTCTGTGGAGGGAAGTGCACTGGCAGTGCTGCAGGTGTAATAGCACCTCCTAATTCACATTGCTGACAATCAGTCAGAAACTGAAAGTAAACAACCTATTTACATGTATTTTAAACACTGTTCTGTGCCTGGCAGCCCGATTATTTTGAGGAAGAGGTTAAAGCAGGCACTGTAAGGCAAGGACCTTACATACCAAGCTCCAGCCCTCAGTGCATTAATATGGCTGAGTGGAGATACTAACATAACCTTACCTGTAATGGCATGAACACACCACTGTAATAATTCATTTAGAATGATGACACCTGAGACCTAATTTAAAACTCCTAGATGAATACTGTTCTCACATTCAAACCCCAAGGCTGCTGCAAACATACCTAAGAAATCCTAAGAACTATAGTGAGCCTAATTGAATTGGACTTAAATGGACCATTGAGGTGGCCTCACAGAGCTCTGGGGAATTTATATTGTCTATACTGTATCAGAATCACAGCTTGAACTGAATAACGGGTTACATCCAATCATGTTACTGTAACTCATGCTTGAGGAAAGGGGGAAACCTTTTGCTATCAGCAAGGCTGTATGGAAAACAATTTCAAATCACTTTAAACCCGGTTGGCAACTACTTTGCCAATTACAGAGTCCTTTGGGAAAGGTGTGTGCTAGGGCTCGGGACTAAATGATTTATGTCAAGCGCCCCAGTCCCCGGAGGCACATACAGGAGGCTGGAGAGGAGGTGCTTGTGGCTAATTATTTCTCCTAAGAATACTTTAGCAAGGTAATTTGCGCTTGCAGATGAGTCACTCTGCACGCTGAATATAACACAGGGAAAGCAGAGACTTCAGCGCTACGGCGCACAGACAGATAAAAGCGAAATGAACGGGATCTTCATNCCCTGCCTGCCCCCTCTCCCCCAAGGGCCCCTCACCAGTCGTGCTCAAGGGGGACCACAGAGGAAGGCCAAGCAGAGCCTCATCCCCACACCTAATTACAGAAAGGAGCCCGGCGATTAAAAGGCTGATAAAAGTGTGCACTCTCTGTGACTCTTGGTGGTGCAAATCTGCTGGTGTGCAGGAGGGAAAAGCTCGGGCAAGTTGAAGGAGGTACAGCCAAATGCCTTCCCAGTGTTCCCGCCTGTGCATCCCCTCGGTGCACTGGCAGTTTCTTTGCTCCTGTTGTGTAAAATCTCCTCACAGGTGCACTGTTGACACTGTGTTATAATTTATGAAGCTGCAGATGCCTGGAACATGGAATTCATTTTGCAGATGGCAAGTGTAAATTCTGCTGTTCCTCACATGGCATAGACTTGCCTGTTAATAAAAAGGCTGACCTCCCAGATCCTGGCTACTCTGAGAGGTGTAGCAAATCCCTTTTGGATGTGTTGCTGCCATCGAGTAAGGTGTAAATAGCATTGATCTTGCAGATGATTCAAGCCTGATTTCAAGACCCCCACTGCCCCAAAGCTCGGGGGTATGAGCTTTGGGACTGACTCAAAGCAGGGTTAATTTTGGTTAGAAGTTTGGTATTGATTTGCAGGTGAAGCACACATTAGAACGTTGTGCATATTCTGAACATTGCCTTTCCAGATTTTCATGTGATTTTAACCCATATTGTATAGTTCACTTTTATTTGGGTCCTACCATTCGTATTGGCTTTGGGATTTCAGGAGCAGTGAGAACATTAATTTGTGGCAAACACAGAGCTGCTGTTCTTGATCAGGAGTTAGCAGAGTGGCAGATACACTCTCCTTTTGAAAAATGCATTTGTGGTTATCTGCTGCTTTGCAGCAGTTGAGGAGAAGAAAGAATGCTGAAAGTCCCCGTGGAAATGCCACTCAAGCCTTCCAAGCCCAGATGAGCCCCAAGTCCCCCAGATGAGCCTGGGGCCCTGCAGAGCAGAAGCACCGGCCACGCTGGTGGCTGCTAGAGTGTGGGTGGGTAGTGAGCCACCAGGGCTGCAACCTGCAGCTGCAGCACTCTGCATGGATCAATCTGCAGTAACAACCTAGGAAAGATGTGAGGCACCTTTCTTTCCTGCAGCAATATAGGGAGCAATGCAGCTGCCACAGATGGAGAGGGGCCAATGGATTTGCTAACCCACAGCAAAGAGATAAGTTGCGAAAGATCGAGTAGCAGAATTGACTGGCTTTGAAACAGTAATCTAATAAAGCAACAGCTTTTGGGTAAGTCTAGTTTGTCCAAAAGATCTGTGGTCTTCTAGTCCATGCTCATGTGGCAGCCTTCCATTGGGAGTGTGGAGAAAAATCCATTCTTGTTGACCTGGTTAAGGCTCAGCTGCAAAGCACAGCCATCACTGAGAGGCTCCTCTCTGAAGCATGAGCTGCAGGGGAAAGCTAGTTGGGAAAGCCTGTTAAATGCTGGCTGGCAGAGCAGGGAACAGGCGGTATTAGCAGGCATGGTAAACCCATGGCTGGCACTAAAAGGTTTGTAGTTGGTAGCATTATGGGCTATATAAGCTGAAGTGAGCAAACTCCAGGAAAATCTTAGCTGAGGCTAGTTTGGCTTTTTTGCTTCTCTTTGGACATAACTGAGAGTGGGTTCAAAACATTCTCTTTGTGCTGATGAAGACTTTGACTCATGGTGTCTGTTAGAGAGTGGAAGAGAGGAAGGGATGAAGCTGAGGCAAAACACACAACCCCATTATCACTGCCTCTGCTCAGCCTGTCCCCCCTGTCTGCCAAGGAGACACTCCAGAGTGCAGGAGTAAGACCTTACCTTATGTTAGTTTCATAAAGGAGGCAGGACATGTACTGCTCATCCCTTGTGGATTTAAGCCACAGCAAAAATTGTGTTGGAAGCAGCCACCCAACAAAACATCAGTGCCCAATTGCCCCAATCTCCTGGTTTGTCGGACAAAAACCTGCCTTAAAAATTTGCACACAAGAAAGAAGTCAGAGCACATTCATTGGGAAATGTACATGAAATGGAGCACTGGTTCAACAGAAAGTCTTTCACTTGCTCTTTTTCTTCTTTTTGATCCACTTCCCTAGAGTCTTTTCAGGACCATTCACCACCAGGCACACAAACCCCTGCCACAATGGCTTAAGAGTCATTCTTTCTGTTCCAGCTGATGAGAAGAAACATTACTCTGCAATATGGTCAAGATCTTCCAGTTTTTTTATCACCCAGAGAAGGATCACAGAAAAACTCCTCACAACTTTTCTTCTTTTAGTGTGGAGAGTTTACAACTATATTATGCATATCTTTTATGCATTTCTTTGTATTTTTTTTTTATTCTTCCCAATCTCTTTTAAGCTTCTTCCCCTTTGCACATCTGAGCTTTGCTGATCACAGAGGTCAAACAGATTGAAAACATGTGTGCAAGTAAAGTGGCTTCACCTTTGACCTCAAACTATTCCTTCTTGGGAACATTTAATTTGCTCTAACCAAATGTATTTTTATTTTAATGGAATGCTCTTTGCCTGAGGCAAACTGTGTGGAAGTCCATCAGATGTGTTTTCATTTTACCACTTTGTAGAAAAGTGTATTAATCCATTTTGCATTACATTTTTTTTTAACACAGCCTTGGGATTTTCCCCCTCTATCTGCAGCACTACCCATGGCTCCTGTGCAGAAAACAAAACAGAGCAATATGAAATTAAATGGACCAAAGAGATGTGTTAAGAATGAAAGTCGATCCTGATTGCAAAGGGCAATTCTTTTGGCATCCTGGGTCTATATATTTCTATTTCTGCTAGGTTACATATTTTCCAAGGATGATGCTCTGTGCTATGCCAGACGGCAGAGGAGGTGAAAATTTGGTTTATAACACTATCCTGGACCATTCTGGTGAGGTGAGGTAAGCTTTATATCAGGATCAAGCTGTCTCTACAGGTCCTCACTTTCAGCTTGTGCCTCTGTGATTTAATTCAAGGCTCATAGCACTTTGTGGCAGAACACAATGTAGAAAATGCAACCATTTCAGACCATGTTGTGGTTTTTACTGCTTTGGAAGTCTTACACATTTGTTTCTCCTAAGCAGCTCCCCTAAGCTGTTCGGGGCAGTTTTCAAGCTGCTATGCATTCCTGCATAGCCTGTGATCATCTGCCCAGCCTACCTGTTATAAAAATCAAGAGATATAGCTATAGCTAGCTCGGCTTTTGTTTTTTGGGTTTTTTTGTTTTTTTTTTTTTTTTGCTTAGTAAGAGATAATTCCCAGCTCATGTAGCCTTCGTTGTTAGTTGTCTCACCATTCTGATTCTGCCACTACTCATTTTGGGGTCGAGTACTGAATTCAACATGACATGACAACCTAACATGAGAAAGCCAGAGTAAATGTCATCCCCTAATAGACTTGAATGATGGAATGAGTCTGTGTCCAGGAATCTCCATTCATTTTGCATAGTCCCTGCATCCTATTTGGGCAGCTTGCTACTGGGAGGAACATCCCTTCCTTTGAAACCCGAAAGGGTGAATGAGCCCCTGTGTGGCTGCAATGTTGTCCTACTTTTGTGCTGTGCCTCCATTTAACAGTCTGCTGTCAGAGGAAATTATTTCAGTACTACCACTGTTTAGAATACTACAAAAAGCCATAACAGCAACAAAAAAAGGAACAGTGTGTAGATATAAAAAGCTGTATTTCCTCCTCTTGTGGATCTAAGGGAGGATTCCCACAGTTGCAGGAAAGCAGAGCCTTCTGAGATTATTCACAGTGAGTAAATTGAGTAAATTGTGGAGCTGGTGGTGTGTGGAGCTTTTTTCTTCTGTGCATGCATCAGTTATTCCTCGACAAGGCCCAATTTCTGTCTTTGAGAATATTTGTTCATAAGTATTTGTTATAAGTATTTGTTAAACAGCTTGGACGAAGCATTTTCAGTCCAGTGAGAGGTTCACTTTGGATATCCTCTATTCATTATTCACCATGTGTGTGTTCACACAAGTCATATGGTATTGTCACTGCTCCTTACTTGAATAACTCTAGTTAAACAGGAGACTAATGAATGTTGGAGCACACATGGTGAATAACTAATAACGAGGAACATGCTCTCGTACTTTGCACCTGTACTTAGCTATAACCAGGGCTGTCTGACAGCATGGGGTGGAGGGGCCTGTAATCCAGGCCTCCCAGCTTCAAGGGCCTCTTTCTCCTGCTGTGGCACTGTGTGTGCTGTGCATGTGCCATACAAGTCACTCTGGGTGACTTGTTGCTGTGTGCCATGACATACTTCTTAGCTGGACTTGTGGCCTTGAGTACCCATACATGGGCTCTACCAGTAGACACTGGTATGCAAACCTGCTAACTTCTCAATATGGGGGTAAGGAAGTGGGAATCTGGCTATTTAAATGTCAGGAAACAGAAAGAAATATGGGACAAGTCCATAGTCAACCTGGCTGCTTGAACTTTCCTCTAGCGGGAAATCCAGCTCCCTTTTATAGTGCTTCAAATGCAAAGGAACCAAGCGGTCCCATGGATGTACCTCCACAGCAAGGTGTGGTTTTAGCACAAGATGAGGAATCAGTGCCAGGTGCCAGCTAACCAGAATGCCTGTCAGTATCTTTGAAGGTGCACTGCCGAGGCCTCAAGCCCCTCTGGCAACCAGGGATCCAGGTATGTGTCTGGTGGCCAGTTTGGAGGTTGCACAGCTGCAGTCAGATGAGAGAGGCTGTGCCATCATATGGCTGTGACCACCACCTTTAATGTGAGAGGCAAAAGCACCCCTGATCATGTACCATTTTCCTTTTTGCCACCCTTATTCATCTTTTTTTTACTCAAGTTCTCTTGTGTCTTCCACAATCTTATGCTTACCATTACTAAGTTAAAGCTGGTATGTTCATGGTATTTATCACCTTCCCAAACCTCGTCCACTGCTGCCCAAACGCAAAGGTTTCTGAAACCTGTGAAAATGTGGTTAAATATACTTCACATACACCATCACAGTTACTGATGAAAGAGCATGTGGGAAAATGTTTCATCCAACAGAGATGGTTTTGCTATCGCAACTACCTTCATATTTTTAGGGGTTGTGTCACCACATAAGAGGGTTTTATGTCTCTTTGTTCCTGAGAACCTGCTGGGGCAGGACTACACTACTATGTTGCTTTTGCCTCTTCATAGATTTGTGCTTTCCCACCTTCTGACTGCTTTTCATTTCTTGTCAGGGAGACTCCAAGGTCTCTTGGTGCTGGAACATTTTTCCTCATGTGTTTGCAGTGCCTAGCACAACATAGCCCTGATCTCTGCTGGTGGATACTAAACACTCATGGTATTCAAACAATAAATAATCCTCATTCCTGCAGCATTGCTCCACTTGTGTTATATATCAGATGAGAGAGGGTGGCTGTTAATCTTCTTGCTGTCAGGATTATACAGGTATATTTCTGATAGAGAACTTTTAAACTACCATAGAGTGAAAAGTTGGAAGGTCTCTTGTAAATCACAGTTTACTCACATATAAACATAACTTAAATCAAGTTGATGAGCAATACCCTCCACAGGATAAATGTCTGATACCGGATTTATTTCAGATCTGTTTACACAAAGGATTGATGACAATCAATATCTGCCCTCAGGATGAGAAGGGAAACAAAATGCTGGCAATCAGGCCGCTTGATGTCACTATTGCTTGACAATGTGCACAGGCAACTGAGAGTATAATGGAGTTAGCTTAAAAGGAGAGCAGGACAGGGGGTTAAAGGAAGGCCTCTGGGCCATCTATTTAAAAAGAATGAGAAAGATACACTATTTAGGATTGTGCATAAATTCTGTCTCTGTACATTTAGCAGCGTTAGTGGAGAGCTCTCTTCCCTTCTGCACTCATGGCTGAAAGTGCTCTGGCTGGGTTTAGAGCAGGATTCACGTGTATTTCACTTGCTCAGTGTAAGAATGAGACACTTCCTTTGTCTCTCTGACACCTCTGTGTGGGGAGCATTGTGGCACTGAGCAGAGGGCTTATCTGATCCAGTGGTCCAGGCTTTTATTAACAATTCTTGTATTTTACCATGTACCAGGTAAGACTGGATGCATAATGATAACTATGAAGCAGAATAATTTTGTCCAGTGCCATGAAGTTTTCTGGTTACTTGGCTGATTTTTACAAAATGCAGCCTGTGTTTCCCTTGATGAGTTTGGGTCCTCACCTAGGCAGTAGACAGAGGAAACATTTCTATTTGCTTACTAAAGAGATTTCACCATTCAGCGAACGTGGTTGAACTGTAAATTATTCATCAAAGTCCATGGTGAATAAATATCTAATACTCCTACCCACACAACTTCATCTAAGTCCCCTGAAACCGGGCAGTGAGTTTCTTCTCCTTTTGGAAGGCCTAAGGTTACTAAATAATTCAGAAGCCTCTCTCCTGGCTGTGGTGGGATGTGTGACTTCAAACTACCTCAAAGTGTTTTTTGTTAGGAATTGAGCCATACTGGTCACTCCTTTGTCTTTTGGTAAAATGAGTATTTACTTGGATGAAAAGTATGTGAATGCCTTTGCATGTGAAACTGTGACAGCAATTAAACCCCACATTCTTTGTTCTTGGAATGAATATGACCACAGGCATTTTGGGTATCTCTTGAATTATTGTCATTTATGGAGAGCTCTTGGAATTGTCCTGTTTGGGATGGATTGCAGGTGTGCTGTGCTTGCTCAGAATATTTATATTTTATCTGTTGGGAACAATTAACTTCTTTTTGATTTAAATTTTCAATAATCAGTCCACTTTTCCCCTGCTGTTAGTTCTCTCCCTTGAGCAGTAGTGTTAGGTATAGCTGCTTACATGGCTCTGACTACAGGTGAGCAACAGGACAGGCAACATCTAAATTATTTGCATGCACAGGATATCCATGAGTGGAATTTAACCCACATCTCCTAAGCCATGAGCAAAACCCCTTCACCGTGGGACAAACCTCCCTTACTGTTAGAAAAGTAAAGCTCAAATCTCACTAGGTTTCCAGCAGGCCCTATTTCTTTGTGAAAGATGTTCAGCATCACAAGGTATGTTTGAAGGAACCTGGCTTTATTTCTTAATTTTCCCTATAGATGACCTTGTGTGGATGACTGCAGTAATGGGTGCTGTCTTTCTCCTTCCCAGGGAAAAGGGAGATGAGCTCTTTCAAGGTAAGTGATCATCTACCACTTCAGCAGCTTAAGGGCTCCCATTCCTAAAACCTGAGGAACTGGCTCAGGTGTGTCTTGGCCCTTCTTAACAGAAGATCAAGATACAACATTGAGTAAGTTTTAAAGCTGAGGTAATTTGTAGTGACTCCACTACCATATGGTTGGATGGTCACTAAAAGGAGGCAAGTAAAAATAATGGCGCACTGAATCAAAAATCTGCTGGTTTATTTCCAAATCTTTCAGTCTGGGCATCACCCTGTGTAGGAGCTGAAGAGCTGAGGTGAGATCCCAGCTGGCACCTCCAACAGAAGCATTGAGGACAAGCCTGTGCACCCTTGTGGCATGGTGTGCTCTTCTTTGCTGTTAGCCTAGCTGGCTCAGTAGAACTGCTCATGCCAGTGTAATCATGATTTAATCCTATTAATCATGCTGGGCAATTGATAGAAATGTGGCACAAAAGACAAAAATGTATGAAAAAATTCCCTTTCTGACAAGCACTTTGTTTTCTGTACAAAAAATTGCAATCTCTTGTGAATTTTAAACTACCCTAAAGAATTTCATGTTGAGGCAAGTGTTCTTTACAGAGTTCTGCAGCTTATTTTAAAAATACCAGTAGAAAGGTTTTTTTCTCTATTAAACTACATTTGTTTTAAGAGTAATTTCCATTGAGTCCTTATTAATTTCTATAGCTCTCTGTTTAATTTTCTTTTTTTCATAAAGAACATTGTAAAATTGTAACTAGTATGGTTGGTGACCACATGTCAGGGATGTGTCATGGCATCTCTCAATGAGTTGGCTTTCGTTTCATTTCCTTCAATCCATTCTTTGGCAACCTCCAACCAACTGAACAAGCATGGAAGAAAGATCTGAGCATTTATGATGGATTGTGAGTGGGAAGGAATTGGAATTGTCTTTAATGAGGTGTAGCCATTTGGTTTCATTTCTCCAACGGTTATGTATACTTTAAGTAAAAGACAAAGTTGAGCATTTTAAGATGTCTCAGAGTCACCCCATCATTTCAGCATTATCTAGGCATTCTGGTGTGCTCTCTCATTACAAGACCATTCTGGAATTGAATGGTCAGTGATGATAAACAGTTATAATGGATTACTGAGTAGGGGGAAGGTAGGAGATATTAATAAGGTAAGATTTTTAATTAATTTTTCAAGTTAATTAAAATGTCCAAAAGCACAATAAAACTGCAGAAAATCTGGCAAGGGAATGGCAGCCTGTCTGATTAATGCAAGTCAACTGTCTTCTGAGGGTAATAGTAATAATGATGAGATTATGGATATGGAAGAACCTGCTAAAGAGATATGAGATGCATGTGGAATACAAACTGTGTCCTAGTTACTATTTTATGGTGCACAATGGATCTTATTAAGGAGGAATAGCAGTAAGAATTACCACTGAATTGCTCAATAAAAGTATTGTGTAATTAACACTGCTGCACCATCAGCTTGAGTGCTACCTCCCATTGATACTCCATATCCTCCATTTACTTTTAGTTTTTAACTAAAGTATGGGACTTTCAACAGCAGATGCAGGCAGCTTGAAAAACGTTGCCTTGTGCATGACGATACTTGGAGAAAGGCAGGCAAGCACTGAAGGGCTGGAGTGGAATATGATATTCAGAAGAGACTGGCAGGAACTTCCACAAGTGAGAGTTTGATACTCCATTCCCCAAGCAAAAATAACACTGAAACAAAATAACAACAATACCATGATAGAGAGAGTAAAAATACTTTCTTTCTGGCATCCCCAGGCTGGTCCCTAATGAGGTTTTGAAAGCATGTGTTCCCCATCCAAGCAGAAAACAAGTCCCACTGAGGCCGGTGCAAAAGTGATGAATGGGATTCACTGATGGGTATTTTTTCAGAGCATTAAGTTTCTTATTACATATATATGCCTTGTGCCTGCTGCAGTGGTGCTCTGCTCTTGGCTGAATATTCTAGGCAGTCTCCAATAGAAGTTTTGTAACATCTTTAATTAGAGACATCAGTATCATACAGGACATGACACTTACTATAGTTCTGTCCTGATGGAAAAAGTAGTAAACATCATCAGGAAAAATATGGTATTGCAGGTCTTCTAGTAGTTGACTGAACTCAAAGAAATACCTTTGCTGTTGAAGAGCAGATGTAAACCAAAGCTCATACACTCTGAGTGATGCCCATCGTTGTTTTCTATAGAAAAACAAAATTTGCTGGCTGCAAAGCCAAACTCCTCAAAAATAATACTGAAGGACCAGTTCAACCCCAGATTTGGCCAGACTAGAAATGAGATCTGAACTGCTCATGTGTTTCAGGATGTTTGGAGCCTGAGTTATGAAGTTATGATAGACCGAGCCTGTGCTCATAATGAATCACTAGTTTTTTTTTCAGTTCCTGGCTAGGTTATCCTATATCCCATGCTCATTTTATTCAAGCTCCTTTCTGTCAAGAGCAAAATTCTTAATTCCATCTTCAGTGTTTACTCAGACTGCTCTTAAAAATGAAAATAGTATCTGGAGGATTTTAGTCTTGGTGAAATAATAAAGGAAAGTAAAAGCCTCCTGTCTTGAATTCTGAGTAGGCTGCATCACCACATGGAAGAGAAATGGTTGCTATAGATTGCCTTGTTATTAAAAGGGGAGGGTGAAAAATGGCAAGGAAGGTTTGAAGCCGGCTGATGTAAAACAGAACCAGTTTATAGGGAGCTGGCTGAGGACTGCAGTTTTATAAGGTGCACTTTAAACAACCATGCAGTGTACTAAAAATATCGTAAAAACTATAGCTTCTAGCCACAAGTTTCAGAAAATGCTTAGTGGCAAAAAGCGAAAAAGCTGGAAGATATAGGGCATAAAAAATCTCATACACAGAATGGAGGAGCATTTAGGTCTAGGCCTTTGTTTCAGGTTCCAGCTCAGTGCAAGCACAAAATACCACATGCTGTTCTGTAGGACAGGATTCATCTCCATAGTGTTAAAAGTACATAAATACTACAGGAGAGGAGCCAAAACCATTCAGTATCTGAGACTGCCTTAGATCTTTCACTCTACCCTCTGCAGATCCCATTGATACCCATGGAAGTGCTGCCACCCATCCTGCTATTTTTCTCCTGAGACCTCATCAGATTCATCAAAGCAGCCTAAATGCTCATCAGTTGTCAAAGCCCATTGCTCATTTGCTCCCATTTGAATAGGAAAACACTACCTGCAGAGGCTGGGGTGAGTGGTTCCCTCTGTAAAACCATGCTCCATGAATGGGCTGCCCTGCTGCTGGAATAGCAATGGTTCAAAGAGATGATCTGCCATGTTACAGGCTTGGAGATCAGTCCAGAAAGGCATCAGCAGAAACCAGCCACTGGTGCTGTTCACACCAGAGTTTTTTTCAAGACTTCTCTTTGTGGCTGCTTGTCCCCAGCATCTCCCTAGAGGAGAGATCATGCTTGGCTGGGTTTTTTTTTGCATCTCATTTACCTGTGAGTTGATCTCTGGAGCTGACTGCTCTTGAAAACAAGAGGAGGGAGATTCCAGAAAGGGCAGGAAGGTTGTTGTGAAACAGAAAAACTTGCATGGATGTCATGAACATTTGTCATGCTTCCTGGGATATTTAAATGTTTCATTAGAAGTGTACAGCATGGCCCTGTCAGTCACAGGATTTTAAGGGGCCCATCAGAGACACATCCCCCTGAGGCAGAGTACCTGCCTCACCCCCTCCTGGCTGTGGTAGGTATTAACTTGTCAGGAAGATAGTAACTTGCTACCGATCTATGAGGGAAGCAAACTGAAATATCCCAGTGCCAGTGCAGCCGTGCTGCCTGGGACAGATGGGATCAAACTAGGGATCCTTCCCTTCCACCCCACTTTTGGAGCCAGCTGCTCCATTTGATTTCAGGAGAGGGAATGATACCTTGGTCTGCAGTTTCAGCAGCAAATATCATATGGTGGTTGTAAGACAAGGAAATGTTCTGAAAACCATCACAAGTATTTTTTATTTTTTACAGGATGTTAAATGCAGGCTTTTAAATACACCTCTCCCAGTCCTCACTTGCAATAGCAGAAGCTGGGGTCAGACATCTTTTCTTGCAGTGATTAATACCTTCCTACAGGAGGACTGCCATTAAAGGGAAAGAGGCAGCCCGCAGAGCAAGGCTTTCCTCTGCAGGAGAAAGAGTGGCTCTGTGTCTGCAAACCGTGGCAGACTCTGAACTTCCCAGTTTCTCCACTGCCCACGCAGTCAAGTCTCCGACTGCCACCTCTCACATCCTCAGTTTATGGCAAACATAAAACAGGAGGCCATTTAAAAAAATAAGATAAACCAGACCCTAAATTTAAATTGTGTTGATATAAATCTTTCATGCAACAGATTGCATTTATTTATTGCCTTTGTTTGCAGCGCAAGAAATCTGTTAGATGCGCCTCGCAGAATTCATAGATTAAAAAATAAAAATCCTTATGAGATACAGGCTTCATGCCCAAAATGCAGCACTTTCCTATTAAAACATTTATTCATCTTCAGAGGGAATACTTTGGCACCGTTTCCCCCATCATCTACTTCCTCCTTCTCACCTCTGAAGCTGCTTCCCAGTCACAGGGATGCGTTTCATGCTCCAGCTCCAATGGCTCATGGCCTTTCTGACCTTAGCTCCAGCCTGTCTCCTGATGGACAAGCTGGCAGCTCTTCCCCCAGCCTGGAGGACACCTGGCAGCAGCCTCATGGGCACCAGAGCACTGGGGAGGAGAAAGTGACCTCATATCTACTCTTGGGACCAGAAAGTGAGGACAAAAGTTCATTAAAAAAAAATCTAAGTGGGGCAGTCTTTCAAAGACCAAGAGTCACCTCTCAATAGTGGGACATCTGGTGACATTAGCTGAAGTTTCATAAAAGCTCCCTATGGCCTTTTCAGAAATAGAGCAGGTTTCAAAAAGAAAGAAAGAAAGAAGATACAGAGACCTATGTATTGGTGTTGATTTATCTCCATCTTCTATGCTAAGGTACTGCTAAAGCCAGCAAAGGACCCTGACTTGATTTTCTTCATATCCAAAACAGGAGAAATGGCTAGTCATGAATGTACGTTATTTACAAAGACGTGGTTTTGTCCTGCTTTCTTCCTTTATTTCATTATTTATTAAGTAAGATAATAGCTTATGGTACTTACACAGAGCCAGCTGTTTGCAGGATGCCAAGAGCAGGTGGTCTGGGAGGCCTCTGATGAATTGCAAAAGACACTTACCAGCTGCTATCGCTGTGTGAAATGAGCAAACCTGCAAAATCTTTATTTTCAATTGGATTGTACTTTTAAGTAAGCAAGGGAGACAGCCAGTATAACTACAGACCATGACCAACAACCCACATAAAGTGTGTGCAAACACAAGTGATTAATGTACCAGGATTTCAAAACATCCAAAATGAGTGAGTCAGGTTTAATGGGGTACATGAGAGGGAAGGGGAGTAGGAAGGGATGGGTGGGAACGAGGATATGCACAGAGGAGTGCAGGACAAAGAGCTGCATACATGACATGAGGAATAAGGCAAAAAGGAACTTTTTGAAGAATCTGAATAGTCTATACTGTGTTCTTAGCATCTCCCATATTTTTATTCTCCCTTGTAAATAATACGGTTGGTAGAAAGTTTTCATGGTCCTTTTCCTTCTTTCTCTCATCACCTCCACCCCTCTTTTTTTTACTTTTTCTCTTTTTTTTTTTTTTTTTCAATTATGTAGGGCACTCTCATGTGCTGCCTCACCAGGGCACAATCCTTTGGTGGTAACCACATCCTCAAATGGTCACTGAAGAGATGCAGGGATAATGGGTTACAAAGACAGACATTAATAAGGTAAGATAAGAGAGGGGAGGTTTATTAATTTTTCAAGTAAAGTTAGGATGCCCAAGGGCACAGTAAAACTGTAAAGAATCTAGTGAGGGATGAGAGGCCTAGCTGATTAATGCAAGTCAGCTGTCCTCAGAGGGTGATTGCAATAATGATGAGATTATGGAAGAACCTGCTGAAGACAAATGAGATGCATGTGGAATAAAAACTAAGTGTCCTAGTTACTCTTTTGGAGTGCATGATGGATTTTATTAAGGAGGAACAGCAATATAAATTACTGCTGACTGAGATGCCAAAGTGAGGATCCAGGCTTGCTTTGCTGGAGTTTCTTTGCTCGAGAGGTAACAAGCAACCCAGGGTGCCTCACTTGAAAACAATCCAAAGAAAACATGGAAAAGTGAAATGGGGGCTTTGTCCCATACTGCAAAAGAAGATAATAATTCTGCTTGATGTCTTTGACGTGCCTTTCCCATCACTCCTGTGTCCCTCTTGAGCTCCATTACCTCATTGCATCCCTATGCTGTGGTGGATATTCAAGGCTTCCCAGTTTGTCCCAGGAGCCCTTACTCTGTCCAGCAGTGGCTCTTTTCCAGACAGCCCCATAGAGCAGTGCATGAATAAGGCAAGGTTTCTGAGGGCTGCAGTCTTCCTCCCTTCCTCCCTTCCTCCCTATTCCTTCACACTTGCCCCTATGATTTTGCTGCCCCTGCCTCCTTGTCCTCAGTGTCCCCAACTTCTCTTACCACCTATTTTGGCTCTTTTCTCTCTACCCTGAGTTTTGTGCTGCCTACCAGTTCTGTGCAGATGGACACTCTCACCAGTTCTGCGACCCTCACCATGGCCCTTACTTCTCTATAATAACATGAGGACCAGAGGCACAATGATTATTGCTTTCATGGGCATTGATCAGCACACAGAAGACTTGGTAGCATGTCCTCTGCAGCACCAAAAAGGTGTAGGAATAACTTCCTGAAGCAGGAGGGCAAGGGATGATTTCCAGATGCAGGGGGCTGGCAAACCTGCGCCAAGTCGCGCAGCGGGAATCAAACTGTAATTAACAGCATGGTAAGAAACGGCATGACATGGTTTCTTGTATAAATTTTCCAGATCTTCTGTTTCTTTCCAGTGTATTAACTGTCCATGGTAAAAGGAAATAAGAAATTGTAATATTGACTGCTTGTGTTACAGTGCAAAGTCAGCATTTCCATCAGAAAATCTGTTTCTAATGGGTTTGAGTAATATAATAATGAACTTTCACTTCAGGATTAATCCTGGTATTTAGAGGTCCCAGTCGGACTGCATTTTTTTTCCCTACAAAATTTAGTAGATAAGTCTGGGTATTATAAGGCTTCACCACCTCCCCACAGCTCAGAATTCACTTTCTCCTGGAAGCTTTCATCTTCCCTTTATTGTCCTTGTGAAGTAACGGCATGGGCTTCTCATCTCTTTTGCCTTGATGATTTTTTTTTTTTTAATAGATTTAAGAAACTCTTGGATGTCGAAACATCATTTTCTCCCACAGGCTAAATATGTAATTACCTGATAGATGGACATTTCTGTATTATTAAGATGGTCTAGATACATATTTATACAGCAGACAGTAATGATTTCATTTCAGCAGCTCCCTACATATGTATTTACATGACAGACCATAGTGTTCTGCAGCCTCAGCCCCCATAAACCTCATTTGTGACACGTGAATCTGCTGTGTTTCATGCACAGCGCTGCAGACCAGCAGAACAACCTTTAGTGGGGATACCCTCATGGGGGAGTGGTCACTACCGGACGAACAGAAAGCAATGTTACATAAACAGAATGCATTTTCCAAAGGAAAGTTAAAAACAAAATTGCAAACATACAAAAATAACAGCCCTAAAAGATCATGTAAGTATCGTGCCTCTGATTCCCAATAGCAGATGTTTCGGGTGTTGAAACTCCCACCAGAACAGCTGCAGGAATGTAGAATCACATCTGGGCTTGCGACGGGGCTGCATCATTACCCACCAACAGCAAAACAGCCAGATGCTTCCAATTCATTTTAGGGACAGAACTTAAAGTTTGAGTCCGTGAACATCCCTGCTTTGCAGCCACTATTTACCATGGGCTGCAGCTGTTCCTGGATGTGCTGCTGAGGCGGTGCAGGAGCCAGGACAGGGCCAAGCTACAGGGTGGCATTGCGGTGGGGTGGGGTCATCTGACATGAGGGGCAGAGGTGGGGCAGGGGTCTGGGCTGTCTCAGGGCCAGCTTTGGGAGCTGAGGATGATCTCTTCAACCCCATGGAAGGGCAGTGGAGGTATTGCTGCTGTCACTTAGTGCAGACCCTGCTCCCTCGTTGCAGTGCCTGCAACACCTTCCCTCTCCCGCCACTTTCTGCCTCTGGCAGCAGTGTTCAGCACACCTGCATGTTTTGGAATGGTGTTTTGGGTTCATGAGCTACTGAAGGATGTGTAATGGGAGAGTGCCTGAAATCTAGGGATGAAGACAAGTGAGGGTAGCGAGCTTGACACTTGAGCCCTGGTGCTCATATCTCTTGCCACTCTTCCCTGCACCAGCTCTGTTGGACAGAGTGAGCTGTGAACTGAAGGTGTCCCACTCCAGCAGCACTCACATTCATGTGTCAAAGGGGCTTGGAAGTAAGAAGTTTTGCTTTTCCTCTGGCTCCCTGCATGATTTCCTGTTCAGAACTCTAGTTCCCATTGCATAAGTATGTCAACTGGAGATGATTCCTCCAAGTGATGGTTACTTGGTGTGCTAAGTACCTAAAGTATGGCTTACTTGGTTCCTCTCTACCAGTGTTTTCCCATCTCTCTGATGGGACTTGCAAACTGTGTGGTGGCAGCTGTATTGTGCTATTTCATAATTTTAGAGAGGGTTGCTCTTACTTGCCTGTTGTACCACATTTCAGCACTGGCTGATGCCTGGTTATGCTTAACCTATCTGTCAGGAGGAAAGGGTGCCCTTGGCTCTCTCCTTCTTCCTTGTCTCAGTGGGAGTGCAGGTGTAGGCATAGATATCCACTTTCTCCAGACTCATAATCAAGACGGAAATAGTTTTGAGGCTTATATGGCTCAGGTATCAATGCCTGTACAAAATCTGCATCTGAACCTGGTCAGAGATGGATACTTACCCCTGGGTCACTAAGGCAACTCACATGGTTCTGCTCTCACCACACTGTAGTTATTAATATGGTAATTTATTTTTTTGCATGTAACCATACATAAATAAGAGAAGATTAGTTACATGATTTGCAATAAAATTATCGACTTAATCACAGGTTGTTACTGAACAGCCAAGGGTTGCACGAAAGCTTTTTAAAAACAGAAGCTGTACACAACGTAAAATAACAGTACCAAATTTTATTAGCATGTGCTTGTCCATCACCTTGCTAGCCTGGACCACAGGAGGGGCAGAAGAAGGTTTTAATATGGCTCCTGATGTGCCCACAAGAATCACACAAAGGCTCCAATTGACAAATGGGACTGAGGTGGTTTAGCAAAATGTTCAGTGTCAGGTGGTTTAAAGGACAGACATAGAAGCAGATGGATTCCTCCTTCTAGGATGGGGGCTTAATTGTCAGTGGGGCAAATGGTATCCGTACTCTTGCATGAGGAGGAGACTGTTCTCTACTTGCATGTTGTCAAACAAGGTCATTTTTAGAGAAATTGATGACAATTTGTCTTAAAAAAATCCAACTAATCCACAAATCAGAACATCCCTCTCCCTAAGGAGGGATGTTGTGTGTTTTTGTATCGTTTTGATAACAATATTTGTTATCAAAACAATAATAATTGTTTTGCTAGTGAATATCTGTTATGACTGTAGCAGTGAAGTTTGACAGGATTAGGTAAACTTCCAGTACTGCTGAGACTGTGAATTTCTCTCTCAAATTGAAATTTTAAACTAAGATATTCCCCCCTCACCACCATTACGTGAGGATCAGGAGGAGGAACAGACCTGTGCTTGAGTCAGACAGAAGGAAGGTGCAGGCAAACCCTCCCTGGTGCAGGAAGCCCCATTTTCTATGTCTGTGGTCTCCCGGACTGTGGCCGGCCATACAGGAGAAGCCCCATGGAGAAGGGTCTCCAGCCCAGGTTGTCTGTACTCCTCTTTCACTCTGAATTCCCATGACAATCACTTCATCTCTGTCTTATGGGGTTTTCAGAAGCTTCTGCCTTCATAGCTTTACTGAACGGAAGAAAATGTCCTGAGGGATGTTCCTCTGAGTGCTGTGAACACCCAGAAGTGGGGTGGGTGCAGACTGTCCCTGAGTCCAGGGAGGGATGTACTGATCCTCCAACATGCAGTTGCTGCTCTCCAGCTTGTGAAGGAAAACTGAGAGGCACAAAAATCCAAAAGGGTCACAGGTGCCTCTGAAATAAATTAGAATGTAGGTTCCCCATGGACCCAAGCTGCTATTGTGGGGTAACCACTGCCAAAGCAGACTTTGCTTAAAAATACCTGCAATATTTCTTATGAGTTCACCAATGAGTGCAAATCTTTTCACTGCCTGCATGGTTCATTAATGTCATTGCAGTGTTGTGTGAAAGCAAAATGGCAATATAGGGCAACTAATGAAAACAAAGGTTAAGTACAATTTCCCTGCTTCCCAAGGGAACAGGTCTTTTTACAGGAAACAATTTTCTGCCTATGTGTGTCTTTCTGTTTCTGTGAGAAATTGTGCAGCTTCATTTTCTTATCCTTGTCATAAAATTTTATACAAGACTTGATTGTAAAGAGGAAGAGCATAGTAAAATAGTGTCTATTTGGAACAGAATATGGTATTATAGACTAGAGTACATGAGAAAAATCAATAGCTTTGTATAAGCGTGAAGTCCATAATCACTCTGCAGACATACCTTGGAGAATATATGCATTTTAACCGTCTTTGTATAAAACCTTCCAGGGAACTGCACATAATAATAATTAATCATGTAATTAATACTTAATTTACAAAGGGCACAGTATGCCCCACTCTCCTGCAGAGGCACTTGGGGTGATAAGCAACAGAAAAATAGAACTCAAATAAAAATAACTCATTAAAAAGAAGTCAAGAAAGATAATAAATGAAGGAGGAAAGATGTGCCACTGCAAATGCATAAACAGAACAGAAAATACTTAAAAGCTCCCAGCCTCATCCTGCTTCTAACAAGACCCCCATTTGCTTTGGTGGAGACAGGGATATCACTGAGAGCCTTGGGAAATCCTCATGTGATGCCTTATAAAAGCAGAAAAGACATCCATCTTCCATCAAAGCCTCGTGGGTTTGTGAGCTGGAAGTCTGAGCAGGCCTTACAGCCATGAATAAATCCTACTAAGTGAACTGAACACCACTTACCGATGTTCTTACTGACTTCTTCAAAATAGATTTAGGAAGACTAACAGGTGCTGACTTTTTCCAAAATTGGCTTAGCCCCAATTCTTAGTCTGTCAGTTCTTTACTATGGCCTTAGGCATTCTCCTGGTGCCAGAGTAAGGCTTACTGGTCTGTAGTTTTTGAAAATCGCCCTTGCAATGCTTTCCTAAATACTGTGTAAAGACTGCCATTTTTCAGTCCTGTGTTATGAAACAGAGCTGTCAGATAAACTAAGATTCAAGCTAAATTTGGTGGTTCATCCTTGAGTTCTTTCAGAGCTTTTGGGTTAAAAAAAAAAAAATCCTACCTCCAGATTTGTTACAATTTGAATTACTAATTTTCTCTGACACATCTTCACTGATACTTTCTTTGTAATACATTTTTCAAGCTCATTCCCCATGCGTGAGGTGTGAAAACTTTCAAGCTTCTGATGTGCAGGCTAATACAAATAAGTTGGGTAGATTTTGCAATGTGTTTCCCTTTGATGAGTTTTGATCCCACAAACTTTTTTGTAGGTTTTTTTTTCTTTTTTCCCTTTCTTTCTTTTCCCCTTTTTCTAGAGGCAGATGCTTCTCAGTCTTTCTTGCTTTCATTAGTATATCTTAGCATGCATATATATAAAATTTAGATGAATATTATAAATTTAAATGTTCATATTCTTACCTGTTTCTTCACCTATGTATGAATTTCCCCTTTAAAAAAAAAAAAAGCCTTTTTATAACTTATATTAGCCTTCTTTATTCTAACATTTATCCATACTGGCATGTTTGAATCTTTTGGAGCAATATATCTTTAACCTGAGCCTCTGATGTGTAGTCCTTAGACATCTTCCACAATGGCAAAAGCACATTTTATATTACAGAAGCCATCTTTATTTTGCTTTAAATTATTTTCTGATGTTTCTGTAGCTGTACTTTTAAAAATTAAGTGTTACTTAGTGTGATCTTTAGAAAATTTTCCCTCTGAAAGGAAAAGACACTGAATTTGAATGCACTGTAGTCGCTATTATAGGGTCAGTGTTGCCATCTGGGATCTTCTTTTAAAATCCTACTACAATTTACACCTCTTCTTGTAAATGGTCAGACTAGCTAATCTGAGGGGTTGTTTCTCCGTGTCTGAAAAACAGCCCTGACAGCTGACACAGGGATGCAGCCTGTGGGAGCATCTGATCATTGTGTGCTTTCATTGTGTGATTTATTTCTCTCCCTTCCTCAGTGTGATGTGGAAGACTAAAGATCTGCACTGCTTAATGTGTGTGGAATTCCAAGCCAAATCACAAATTATTTCTAAAGTGATTATTTAATCTGATATTCCCTAGTACTTTAAAAATCAAATGAACTTGTTGACTGAGTCTCCTTTGTATCATAGCATTACAATGGATCACTGGTCATCTTTTTTCTCCTAAATAATAGATGTGACTATAGGATACTTCCATTTTAAACCTGGCATTTCCATCCTATCTGTAAGACTCCTAATGTTTGCTTACAGTCATCAATATATTTACAGTGGTCTGGTGATCACTATGTCTGTAGTGATCTAGTCAGTCTCACATGAGCTTGTTAGACCGTGCTTCATTGTGGATTTTTGTCTTACTGCTATCTTAAAATGTGGAGCTGCTCTGACTCCAGCACTATAAAACATCTCTACCTACTCTGTGCCCATCCACCTCATGTTTTTCCCCTATGCTGGCATTAAAAAAAAAAATTTAAAAAATCTCACTTTTGAGCCCTTTCATATAGAAAAGATCTGGGAGCCTTTCCCAACTCTTTTTTTTCTCAGAGCTTGCTCAGGCAGAGAGACTTCTGTGCACAGCAGCCAACATAAAACCCACAAAATGCCAAATGAGCTCCATCTCCCAGTGGAGCTGACTTCAGGAAACTCAGCAAAACTTATCTTCCAACAGCAGGTCATGGTTTTAGGAGAAGTTAGCACCTACCAGACCATCTGAAATCTCAGAACTTGCAGGATATATAAGACAACTGTGGTTTGATGCTTTACATCATCCTTTGGAAAGCCACAAAGTAGTGCACACCAAATGATGAAATCCAATAGACTTTTTTGTATTTAATGGGTTGGTTTGCCTTTTATTCCTGTACTTCGTCCATAAGCAAATAATACCCTAGTGAGGCACAAGAATGGAGTCAGAATTTGCAACTGTGTCAGGGAAACTATTAGAAGTCTAAAATAAATATTTTTATTGCAACAGTGCTGCATGAGCCAGTACTTTCTGGAAACCATATTCACATTGAGATGGGCTGGGGGACTATGTTTGGTTACCAGTGGTGGTTACTTGGAAGTGTTTGCCTGGGAGATGTATGCAGCCTTCTCAATATTCTTATTCAGTCATGCAATTCCAAGCCCTGCAGTGTTGTTATCCCTTAAGAAAACTTTTTTCTATTTCAAAAGCACCAACTCTGAATGTTAAACTGAAAGCAGATAAAAGAATCACAGTGGTGAAAGCGGTACAATTTCTACCCTCTTCATTATACAACAAGCTGGTTCAGTATTTGCTTCTTTACATTTTTATGCAGATATAAAAGGCTACTTTGGGAAATCTGTAACACTATTACTAAATGTCACTGAGCAGAGCTTAACATAGTGGTGACTCATCCTCAAAAGATTTGATTTAGTACACATTACTTCCCAAGTGCTGAGTTCTCATTTTGGAGTATACCAACCAGAGTGCCCCAGTCTAAAGTAAGGACTGGTCACATCAGCAGAAGTCCTTCCTCTAGCTTCAGTGACCACTGGATCAAGACCAAGAAAGAATGTTCTGGAAATTTCAATATTCTTAATCAAGAGTAATAATTATCTGTAATCATAAAGGGCAACTTAAAAATCAGGTCTTATTGTGCTATACTGCCCAGACAGTGGAACAGAGTCTATACCATAAATCTATAGAAACAATCCAGATATAGTATTGGGAAGGGATATGGACCACCATGAAGATATGCATCACAGCAGAGGTAAATGTCATGTTAGTTCAATTTCTGTTCTAATAGGTTAAGAAAGAAAAACAATAGGGAAGGAAAAAGAATTTTGAAGGAAAACAGGATGAAAGAAAGGACTAGCAGAAGGAAGTTTGATAGTTTAGAAGTGAAATAAAGATGGAGGTTCTAGAGAATGGGAAGGGTATGGGTGTTGAAAGCATCAGCATGGAGTCTGGTATCTGACTAAACAGAATATTCCTACCAATAAATTAGCAGATTCCTTAATTTGAACAATATTAACTTGGAATGGCCTGAAAAGCCTCAAGTGTCAATGGACTTGCTTCAAGTGTGATAGATAATGCTCTCTAGAGCCCTGATGCAATGGCTTCCCACTCAAATAATTCTGTTTATTAGATAGCACCTAAGCAGCCACTAGATTTAGGGAATGACACGAGAAAAACTCCATTTTTAATCAATAACATGGCCACATTTAAGCGTCTTGGAACTATGAGTTTGGATCTATACTTTCAGGTATCCTGTGGTCCTGGGAAGAAAAGCTTGATTTATTTTGATATTTCAGTGTTATTTAAATTATGGACTTAGCCTGGAGAAGTTTAGCTATGAAACCCCAGTAGATGGCCAGTGAAATGGGAAATGTTTATAACACTCTGACTTTCCTTCATGTTTCAGACAAGCATAAGAGATCTGCGTGAATAGCTGAAACATTGTTCACTAAGGAAAGGAATTTTCCACCTTACCCTTTCAGAATTGATCATCAACATTTACTCACACTTTCCTGAGCTGATTAAACAATTATTTCTATGAAGAAAATGGACTTGAGACTCTGCAGCTCTAGGGAATCTTGGTACCAACTTGCTAAGGTTGAGGGGCTTTATTGGCAGTGGATCTTCACAGTAGGATGTAGCTGTTACACTCCCCACTTTTGGTAGATATGCATCCTTATGACTTCTATTTCCCTTGTAAAGTCCAAGAGACACCAGAGAAGGAAACAGGGAGAAGAAATGGGATGATGCTGGAGAGCTGCTCCCTCAGAGGCAACGGGAAGCATAGAAGAAATTAGAACAGCTCTGAGTTTCTGTAATTTTCACAGCAGGTTGGACATGCAGAGTTGCTGAGAATTAACACCTGTGTTTCTGCAGAAGCAAATCCTCAGGAGAACTGTCACAGACTTTGATAGAGATGGAAGCAGCAGGGTTCTGCAGAAACTGAAAGGCATCCCCTGAAAATGTTCTCAATGCCTCAAGGATTTAAGGTGAACGCTATTCTCCTTCTCAGCATAGATAATAATTTTAGGTATCATGGATGCATGAAGATGCTACGACACTAGCATATAAATATAGAGGTAGGTGTTTATGTCTATAAAATACTCAAGGAGAGTTGAAAAATTAAACTTTTAACACAAAATTATTTGCTAAATTACAAAATTCATTTAAATTAAATACCTCTTTTTGAGAAGGAATCTGTAACATAGAATGGAATTGCAGGTCACAGCACTCATTGATCAATTCCCTGTGGATCTGTGAAGGTTTAAATCTGTGGGTAAATTGTTCAAGGTCAGAGTATGTCACAGGAAGGTTATCTCAATGTCTAACAAGCAGATGGATACAAATCAGAAATGTTTGCTGGCCTGAAGATGCCCCGGGGCTTTGAGACCTGTGAGAGTGTCGAGATCTGCTTTCTGCCTTGTCCACTTCAGCAGGCTGCTTGGCATGAAAAGTAACCACCAAACTGGACACCACTGTGCTTGAACCTTGTGTCTGCTCCCTTGAACAGATGTTCTTAACTGCTTGCAGGTCTCCCTCCATTTTCTCTTGTGCACTGAAGACATTTAGTGATTTTGTCCTGCTGTTCACTTTTGCGATGCCCATCACTTCTGTGATGCTACTGTTTGAGGACTTGGGAGGTTACTGGTGGTGAAGAGGCCCGGGACAGGACAACTTGCAGATGAAGTCTGCTTAAGATGAACAAGAGATGTGAGTGTTGAGAGAGAAGTGGGAAAAGATGAGGAGACAAAAACGCATTCATGAGATGAGCTATAAATACATCATATGATAGCAGTAGAGGCTACAGAGGAGGTGGCAGAACTTTCAAGACTAAAAAAGGGACAGAACAAAATGTGGGAATAAACAAGGAAACAGGGAAGGCATACTACACATCAGGCCTTAAAATGCAATTTTCCTCATTTCATTTCATCACTGAATCCTTTTCAGCACATTTAATAATACAATGGTTGAATTAGAACACCCTAATTGCATTCACTGTAAGACCTTGGGGAAAGATTATTAAATTCCCTTGGTTTTGAGCAATTCAGTTACATCATGGCAAATGTGGGCAGAAAGGAAAAAAAAAAAATCACTTCCCCTGTGCAGTGTTAGTGATATATAAAGCAAAGGAGAATCAATTTAATACTTCACCACTGCAATGTGAATTTCTAGAATCATTGAGCTGAAAAGTACAATCCCACCAGTCTAGTACCATGAAAATGAAAGTTGATGTCTGCCTGGATCGATTTTATCATGAAAATAATGGCATCACTCTGGGCACAAGATTTAAAGCCTTCAAGGCTTTGGGGAAGACACACTCAGTAACCTACATATGAAAGGAGATTGATTGAGAGTGGCTGGAACACACATAAAGCTGACATTTTTACCCATTGTGGCCTTTATCAAGACTGAAAGGCCGAAACATTGTCTTTCTGAATGGTCCCATTGCTTTCATATGTAAGCTCCTGGGTTTGCATTAACTCTTGAGGCTTTCACAAGGTGTGTGCGTGGTACATCTGATATACCACTGCATATGTCTTGATGATGCAAAGAAAATGACCTAAATTCATCCTACATTTAGATGCCTCAAGGAAGAGGTTATTTTCACTCTTTAGTCTTTTCATAAACAACAAAGTCTAGACACGAACAGGTATGTCTTCTGCGACCAAACAGCCTTTTTTGCAGATATAAACTTTGGACATGCATCACTCTGCCTTGATTGTACAGGAACTTTCACCTGTTGCTGGGTGCCTGACGCTGGCAAATGACACACATACTTTAGAACCTCTGAACCTCTGGCCCCTCTAGATTCACAGAGAGGTGGTACCACTCAGCCAGTACTTTGGATCATAGAATAATATAGGTTGGGAAAAGACCTCTAAGATCATCAAGTCCAGCTGTTAACCAAGCACTGTGAGGTCCACCTCTGAACTATATTCCCAAGTACTACATCTTTTAAGCACCTCCAGGGGTGATGACTCAACTACTTCCCTGAACAACCCATTCCAATGCTCGACAAACCTTCCCGAGAACAAGTTTTTTTTCTAATATCCAATTCAAACCTCCCCTGGCACAACCTGAGACCATTTCTTCCTCCCTTGTGACTTGCTACATGGGAGAAGAGACTGCCCACCACATTGCTACGGCTTCCTTTCAGGTGGCTGTAGAGAGCGATAAGGTCACCCTTGAGCCTCCTTTTCTGCAGACCAAACAACCCCAGCCCCCTCAGCCTCTCCTCATCAGAATTGTACTCCAAACCCTCCCCCAGCTTCACTGCCTTCTCTGGACACACTCTGGCATCCCAATATCAGTCTTGTAGTTAGGGGTCTAAAACTGAACTCAGGATTCAGGGTGGCCTCACCAGTGATGAGTACAGAGGGACAATCACTGCCCTGATCCTGCTGGCCACACTATTGCTGACACAGGCCAGGGTGCCACTGGCCTTCTTGGCCACCTGAACACACGCTGGCTCTTGTTCAGCCAGCTGTTGACCAGCACCCACAGATCCTTTTTGGCTGCCAGCCTTCCAGCCACTCTTCCCCTAGCCTGCAGCAATGTGTCATGGGGCTGTTGAGAGCCAAGGGCAGAACCTGCTTAAAGGAGGTCCCAGCCTTAAAGAGGACTTAGCTTAAGTCTGTTAACATTCCAGCCTAAAATAAAGCAACTTGTTGGTAATTACTAGTAAGAGAAAAAGTTAAGAAAGCAAGGAAGCAAACTAAAATGAACTTGGGTTCATTTCAGGAAGTAAACAAAGGCTAATGAAAATGCTAATAAAGAAGAAGAAAAAAAAACTTAATATGCTATTATGAAAACATATAGTAATTATGAACATTAACAGCATCAGAGGCTGGTGCAAAGAGAGTTGCTTGGTATTTCCCTGAAGATAAAAAGCATCTGTGTGCATCAGGAATCATCTTTTTTTGTTTCTCTGGGGTAGAGGATGATATGCAATTGCTAGGCCTCCATTTACTATAAACAAACGTTACCCTGTGCGACAGTGGCTGTCAAAAAGTGTTCCATACCTAATGGCAAAAAGCAAATGTCTAATAAGATAGATTCACATGTTACCAATTAGGTGAACAAATCCATGGGAAGATTTCAAGCAAATTAAATGAAATCTGTGGAATAAGCTACTATTGAGCAACACTTTCTGCTACTTTGCTCCAAAATGTCAAAAAGCTTCCACAGTATTTCAAAAAGGAAGAAGGAGATGCCCAGTGTGCCCTAAATTATTTACTCATGAAAATCCACAAACCAAAATTACAAAATGTTTGGCAGAAAATTATAAAAATGTCCAACTGCATATTTTTAGAGAAAAAGGGACTTGTTGCTGATTGAAAAGGGGGAACTGTAGCCAGATCTTAGTATTTTTGGTGCTTTGAATCAGACTTAACCAAAATGCAGATAGAACAAAATGTACTGCATAAAAAGAGAGATTAATAGTGTGGCTCTTTTGTCCCATTACTGATAGTTTTGCTCCACCGTTACATACCTGTTGGGCCAAATTACTTGCTGATATCATTTGTTGTGCCCCAATCATCTTTAAATGCAAGGAGAGAAAGCAAGAAGAGAATACACAAGAAAAAGCAACTGAAGGGTAAAAGCATCATAATTTATATATATACATATATATATACATATAAGGAAGAAAGCTTGGAATAGTTTGTTATCTGGTTCCCTGCTTAGAGACCACACACTAGATGGACAGCATTTCTTTGTTATCACTTTTAAGTTAATACTACCTTTGAGACAGTGTCAGTGTGGCACTACTGGATGGAAGGTCTTAATTTAGCATGAAGGCTAATTAATATTATCCTAAAAAATATGGATATAATTAATAGTTTTTCATGGTCAGCATACCGTTGAACAATCTCTCTAATACATATATTGACAGATAATCAAACATGATCATTATAGAAAACTCATTTGTTCCAGGTTAAACTAAAAAGAGATCAAGGGAATGTATCCATGAGTTCAGAACTGTCATTGAATACATTACCTCTCCAGAAATAGACCCATATATTCCCTCTTCAATGAACAATCAGGCTAACCAAAAATGCAAACTCAAAGGCTCAGCAGTGAGGGTGTTGTAATTATTTACACACCAGTGGTCTTGCCATATATTCTTGGTTGTGTTTTTTAGAGCAAGAAATGACTCAAGAGCCTTTGGGAGCTGAGAGCATACCTTGTCTTCCCCGTTAAATCATCACTTGGATAAACTGCTATTTATTAACAAGCTCTTATAATTAGTGAAAAGGTTTTAAACTTGAAAGTTTTACACATTTTGGGTCATTCCAGTTCAAGAAGGATGAACTTAGCCTAAAAAACATGTTGTGAATGGGTGCTATAATGGCATGAAGAGTGTGGGACCACTTTGCTATAGAAAAGACTGGAAGATTTTGACTTTCTCATGCTCAGAAAATGAAAGCTGGGAGGAAGTTAAGCACACACACACACAAAAACAGGTTTTAGCAAAACCAGCTCTTTAACAATGAAGTAAAATATCCTAGCAAGCTGGAAGACAGCACTTGATGAGGTTCTGGAAGGGCTTTTCAGGCAGTAGTATCTGAGAGAGCTGTGGCCTAGAGCTAATGAACCAAGAGACATGATCTACTTTCAGCTTCCTAAAACTGTTATTTGTTTTCATACACAAGGTCTATTTAAACTGTCTGCCCCAGGGAACAGACTGAAGAGCTGGCTCTGGCTTCCAGGGAGGAAGCACTGCGCAAGAGACTCCGCCTGCTGCTCCACCTCAGCATTGTTTCTTGGAGCAGTCATGGAGCGAGAACGGTAGATCAAACAGTAAATTATGGTACTGTTCTGATAATAGTAACAGTGGAGCTGGTTTATGCATTTATAGACATCATGAGGCCAAACAGCAAAGAAAAGGAGTCTCAAACCCAGCTGGTCAGTGTAAGCTCTTCCATATAGAGCCTATCTTCTCCATTCCACGGTGCCTCTTCTCGGCTGGGCCTGCCACAGAATCATACAAAACTTACAAATGTCCATACTGACACCAGGACTTATTTTCAGACTCTCTTCCAAATATTCATGGGCAATCTTGTGCCACTCCACTTCTCCCTTTTGAAGAAACAGGCAAATACATGTGCTGAAATAAAATTTGTAATTTTTAGAAATGCTCCAATTCTTTGTTTCAGCTGACTTTTGTGCACAATCAAACTTAGAGGCATTTTGAAATCTACATTTATCACATGTTCCTTACGAGCAATCTTGAAATCTTCTGACCCAACCTCCACCTGCTCCCCCCAAAAGGTTTTTATTGCTTTATACATTCCCTCCGGATATTCAGCTCTATCAGCTGCTATTGATGGAGTTGTCTGAGTTTCTTTCAAACTGTACTTTTTGTCACAGAAATTTTGCGTTCTAGATCTGTATGTGATTTATCTGAAAAGCTGTCAAATCAATAAAATTTCACTTCAGCTGCCAGAAAAAAAAAAATCTATGTGTTTGCTTCCCTTATGATGATTTAACTAGTCATTATGTAGCTGGTGATAAGTGAATATAAAAGGGGGCCTCTCACACCACATGGCTTTTTGTTATGTTCTTTCTTCCAAGCTGGCCTAGACCATGGACCATGGCCTCTTCATTTCAGCTTGCTTCAGTTGAGGGTTCTTCTTTTCTTTTGTGTCTTAAGAAAAAAAAATCCCCACAACGTAAGTCCGTGTCACCTTTGTATCAATCACATTTTAATGCCATTCTGGTACCAAAGCCAAGCTCTGCTGGGTGCTGTCACAGCAAGTGCTGGTATCAAAGGGAGAGAGGCAGCTTTTCCAACCAATTCAGTATTTCTCAGCCACTTTATACTATTTCACACTCTTGCTCTTTCCTCAGGCAATGGGACTGTGAACTTCAGAAATATGCAAGTGTATTTCAGCTTCTAAAACTGAGTCCTTCTGCTTCTGAGATTATTTATTTATGTATTTGAAAATGAGTGTATGTGAAAAGTTCCTGATTAAATGCCCTGGCTCTAAGTTGTTCATTGACAGAATAATTATTGCATGCCTGGGATGAAGTCTGCATAATCCATTTAAAATCACATTAAAAATCAAGAAGGAAAACTTTACACATAAAAATTGACCTCTTTTTTTTTACCCCTAAAGAATGGTTAAAAGCTTTACCAAATTTTTTTTTCCAGTGAAAGTTTGTATGTTTATCATCTATAAAAACAGAAAAAAATGGCAGCTACCTTCCCTCAGTAGCCCTAGATATTTGATGCAATTTATTCTGTGGACCATCGGTGTACCTGAATTAAATCTACGACAACTCAGGGGCTGCCTGAGCATTAAATGACAAGTCTGAAACTCATTTTTATCTTGTCTCCAGTGAGTTGAAAAGGAAGAAAAGTGGTTCAGTCATTCTAGCTTGAGATTCAGGGTGAACCCCCAGCTCCACCACAGACTTCCTGCATGTTGGCAGTGGCCCAACAGAGCTGTTCACTGTTCGAGAGGCCCCAGGGTGGTGTCCAACCCCCTCTAGGATGTAGGAACACTACTTTNCACACAGCAACTGGTCTAAACCCTCAACTCTCCTCTGCAATGAAGCACTGGAACCTCTCTAAAGACCAATGAGAACCTTCTCCCTCTGGTGCATCAAAGACACTGTCCTGCTCAGATCCCTGGGGACAATCTGTCTACCATTTCCTTGGCTGCCTTAGATGATTTGAATGGTGATTTTTACCACCTGGTGCAGTGCTCTGTGCATGGTGGTGTGCATATCTGTTCCCTCTCTATCCTGCAGTGATGTTTTGCATGGGATGCATCTTATCCAAACATCCAGCTAGTGAGGTTTTGACGGAAGGATGTCCTGAATTTGAAGCAATCTCTCACTAAATGATACCTTAAATTATTATTTTGTCTCTCTCTGAGACCTCTTTCATACACAGTTAGCCCACACGGAGACAACTTTCCCAGGAGGAAGAGAGTGCTCTTGTCCTCCATCCCTCTGCCATCATGTAGTTGTCTCCAGGCTGCTGCCAAGGTTTCTCCAGCAGAGGAAGGGATGGATTACTCCTCTGTCTCCCTGTGATAACATCTTGGAAAAGTAGCCCAGGGTAGCCCACGTGCCCTCACTAACCACACTGCTCTTTGAGCAGTCTTTATGTAGTTTCACCTTGCTGACTGGCACTCAGACACTTTTTTTTTTTTTGTGAGTCACACAAAAAGGTGAGGTCTGCTCCATGAGAGCAGATGAATGCTCTCATGGATGAATGTCTGCTCCATGAGAAACAGCCAGGCAGATGCAGGAAATTGGTGCCAACCTGCTCAGCTCTGTCAAGAGTACAGTACTCGAGGGCAGCCCTTCAAGGCTCTTAATGAAATTAAAACCAAAGATGTAGACAATTCTAATGAAAACTGCTGAAGGATTTGAGACAGGAGCCGAGAGGCTGTGACTGGATGATCCAAATGTGGGATTTTGGCACAAATAGCTGCAGCTCAAAAACCCTGTATGGATTTTTGGATGGCTTTAGTTGATAAATCTTGCTGTAATCAGTAAGGTCAAGGCACTTGCACATGCTTAGGAAGCTTCACTATAGGGCAGCACCTCCTCACCTGTAACATGGGAATGTATATAACAAGGTGCTGTATGCAGTAGCACTTCCCCACTTTGGTGGGAACAAAAAGTGGGGAAAGCACGTGAGGAGAAACAGACAAGCAAGGAATGTGAGGAACCACCGGAGACAGAAGGTGTGAGTGCTGAAACCAGAGATAACCCAACAGCAGATTTTCAACTTGACGGCTCATGAGTAAATCTCACCTAGACTACACCAAGATATGAGATGTGCTGAAGAAGTCTTGTATTTTCTCACATTATCCCAGTCTTCTGAGGAAAAGCTGCTGGTCACTATCAGAGTTATCAGACCTGAAGTCAACATACAGTAGCTGCCAGACTGCTTCCTGCAGAGCACTCCTCAGCAAATTACCCAGTAGACCTCTACAGAAATTAATTAAATAGCTGTGGCTTAGCCTATAATGTAATCAATAGTCACATCACTATGTTATGTGGATGTAACTGCCTGGTTGCAGAAAGATTATTCAGCACAAGGTGGTTTGGGTTTATATGTCATTATTTAATGATCATTATCCCCCACAAGGATCAAAAGCTACCTTAAAAATCCTCCTGCCAGTGATGCTGGAATTTTTGCCCTTCATACTATATGAAAAACTGGTGAAAGTTTCTATGTCTAAGGCTCAAGTTTTCATGTTGCAGGAAAATATTTTGCAAATTATTTTTATTAAATGAAACTTACCTTCAGGTTGTGGAGCTAACACCTGTCTGAATATGAAGTGTTTAAGAAAGAGCAAATCAAAATCAATTTCAAGTTGACTGACCTGCCTTACCTGGCCATCCTGGCCCAGTTTGAATGCCTCACAGATCTCAGCTGGGGCTTGTCTGCACTGGGGATTTGCTTTTACCCCACTGTGGCGATCACAAATCCAAGCCACTGGTTGCATTCCATCTTTGCCAATTTACTCTGCTAGGAGGATGTTCCTGTGTTCCAGCACACCAGCAATGGGGTGGAAGGTCACATGAGGAAGGGGGACTGGCCTTCTGTCTTAAAAAGGTGAACATTTTTGTTGATGTGGGTTCTGCTGGGTGTGATCAGTGGTATTTACTGAGCACAGGGATGCAGCTGTCCACCCTGCATTGCTGCTGCTGCTGCTCCTACCTATCAGAGGTGGCATAGGCACTAGGATTTAGGCCTTGCTGACCCTTCTACTGTATTTTGGACTAAATAAGATAAAAATTTAAAGAACAGGTTCTATTCCTAAGGACCATCTTAGACAAATAAGTCTTTAACTATTTACAGCTTGCTCTATAGCTACTGTAACTGTCAAGACAAAATGTTTCCTTTGAACAGCATTGTCTTTCCAGACTTCTTTGATAAGTGTTGTCATGTTAAGTGGGAACTGTGACCTTCATGTATACAGCAGATAAGCAGATGACATGAAATAGAGATGTCATTTATGAATGCTTATTTCTGCCACATATATTCTCTTTTTGACAAGCCAACACCTTGTAACAGATACACTCAAGTTTATTCTAGCTATAAAATTCAGATTCAGATCAGAAGCTGGACTTCCCGAAGCATCTTCTTTTGGATCATACTAGGGCTTAAGATTGATATTATCTTGATACAACGAGACTAATTGCAGGGTATGTAGAAGGTGCTCCCCTTAACCAGCCTTTCAGAATAATTCAATGCAGTCTAGGATAACCATGAGCATCTCATTTTCCTGCTTTATAACACACTAAGTACAGCAGTTTGCCTGTCCCTATTCATCTCTCTGTGCTAAACTGTCCCATTCTCTTTGGTTCCTTTCATACCAAAACCATATCAGACTCCTATTCATCTTGTTTCCTGCCTCTGCTGCATCCTTTCCAAAACTGGGCGTACAAAATGCTGTAGCTGCATCATGAGCATTATTGATGCTTATTGTGGGACTGTGTAATCTCTACTTTATTTTTCTCTCTTTAAAAATCAGGATAATGCTCACCTATTTTTTTGTTTAACGGCAATCAAATTCTGAGCAGATCTTTACATTAAATGATCAACAGTGCTGCTCGGAGACTTCTCCTTAAACATCAGCATGTTTGCATTCTTCCTGTGCCAATACAAAATGCCTGAGATCACACTACACAGTCCTCCATTTTCTTCTGTCAGATATTAGCACTTACAATTTAACAACTGATGATTACATTTTGCAATTGGCTGCATTTGTCCATTTTATTTTCTTTTGGGATTTTGATATGTCTGGCAGGGGATGTAGGACGTGAAGGAGACAGTCCTCCAGACTGTGAATTATCCAGAAACAGCAATAAGGCCTACATCAAAGAAGAACAACTAGGCATCTTTTTAGTCTGGTAGGGAGAGCCATTATAACAATCCTAAATGCAGAAATATGTGGAGGTCTCTTTGATGTGATGAAGAAGTAAATTTATTTGGTTTATGTGGCAAGGTTTTGATAGAAGGGCAGCTTCAGAACTGGCTTCTGTGAGATGAGACCAGGAGCTGCTGCCATGTGGGGCAGAGGCAGTTCCAGCCAGCTCCAATGTAGACCCAGGGCTGCCCAAAGCTGAGCCTCTCAGCGATGCTGGAGGTTCCTCTGTGATAAGGGATTGAAGATAGGTTGAAAAATGCCACTTTCTTCTGGTCAGCTTCCTTTCTATCTGGTCTTGACTGAATGACCAAGCACAAAATTTAAGTCAGAGGAGACTTTCCTTACAACACCTTCCTTTTCCTTCAGACCACATTATATGAACTCATGGTACATGAACCAAGCAGGAAAAGTACAGTAGTAAGAACTCTGAAGGGCTTTAGTATTGTATTAGTGCACTTCACTCCCCTTGGTATAATATAAAAATGGCAAAGATGGTATGGAATGAGCATTTTTAATAACTCTCCTAAGTGTTCTATTAACTGCCTTGTATCATACAAATGAGATGCAGAAACTAGGGAAGCATTTTCAGTTGCTGAGTAAAAACAATTTAGGGTGTAAATGAACTTCCAGATCTGCACACAGGAATCCTGCCAACTAGGCTTGTGTTAATTTTATTATTTTTTTAAGAAGTTTTAGTAGAGAAGTTCATGACACAAAAGCACTGGAAATATCCTTGTATCAAGTCAGTGTGTTTTTGAGGCTAAGAATAGCCTGCAATCTGTGCCACACTGTAATGGTTGATGGTCACCTCCCTATGTTGGACAGAAGTCAGAGCTCATGCTGGCTCTTTGAGATGTCTTCTGTCCCAGGTTTTCACCTGAATGCCTTCAACCTCAGTGTCTGAGTCTGTCAGCTGCCTTGGTGAGTACTGATCTTCAGACACATCTGGAGTCCCTTAAAGGGGCTGGTGAAACCAGCTTGGAGTGGAATTGCTGGAAATACATTTTTATATCTACATATATATAGTATATATGTGTATAGATATGAGCATAAAATGCTCATGCAGCTAATTAAAGGCAACTGTGACATTTTGTGGCATGTTGCTATAATGGCATTAAAGTGAAATGTCTGTCAAACACCTGCTGCTCTCTGCGACCTCCTACCTGGCAGCACTGCGAGGACAGAGATTAGAGGCATGCACAGCAGAAAAACTGCTGTGTGGCATGCTTTTATTTCAACCAGTTTATGCCGCACACAGCACAAAACACTGTAATTTTTGTTTTCAATTCTCCTTTAAAGTCCTTGGTGATTGTATTTATCTTTGTTGGTACACAGATACCATTGTGAAGAGGGATGATACTTCTTAATAATGTATGTTTCTCCCTTCCTCTTTCTCCTTTCTTATATGTATTTGGAAAAATATTAGATCAAAGAAATGTGTTTTGCTTAGGAGGCACAAAAATTCATGATTATCCTGATCTTTTTCAGGAAGGCTCAGAGGAAGACTTATACATTGACCCACTATTGACTACCTCATTCCAAAATGTTATGCAGAAAAACCTCCTAGACTTTCTGTACAGAATCTGACCTTTAGTAAAAGGCTAATCATGCCCTAGATAAGCTTTGTTAAGATTAGAAAATATCATAATTTTAGGTGCCAGTGTAAGCAGGAAAACTATTGTTGACCAATGTGAATGATTGCTCTGAATTTGAAATAATAACAAAAATGTAACTGCAGATGCCAGGATCATATAGTTTTATACTACTTGGATACTTCCTAAGAGTCACTAAAAGCTGCACCAGATCTGAATTGGGACTGTGGGCAAATGCATTTCTGACAAGGAGGAATTTTTATGAGGTGCGTTTCCCTGCTCATGTGCTAGGTTCTGCTGGGCAAGTATCTCCTTGACAGAAGGAATATGCACAATGAGATTTTTTGAGATGGAATGGATCACTGGTCATTGTATAAAATGTCTTTATGGAATTGGTAAATGGCAAGGATAAGGATAGGCTACCATCTAGTGGATACATCGTAAAATTATTACATTTGTAATGTAAACCCATTTTGTGACTTGAATGGCTACACTAAAGAAAATCAATCCAACTCTTACATGCTGAAGTGCCACCTGAAAGCACTCTAACCATGTGTGTATTCAGCCTGATTTTAAAAAATCTTGCTGTGCTTTCTTTTGGTACCTCAAAGCAGCATTGCTTGTCCCAAAGCCAAAAGAGACAGGAGAGAGAGTACCATATTTGCCAGGTGTCCCTATTCCTTATTGACCTCTAGGATACAAACATATAAATGCACATTAGTATCTGTATGGCAGTTTGAAGGTGTAAAACACAGAGAGAGGTCTAAAATAGACAAAATAGAAGAAAGAAGACATTTAATTCAAATATCATGTCACATGTCTAAAGGCACAACATAAAATGCCTAGCGTGGCCCAGCAATTACTGCAGAAGGAGTACAAGTCTAATTTTCTTTATATCTTTGCTCTACCCAACTTGCTTCAGTGCAGTCATTTCCAACCTGAACTGCCATGCTTGCCTCTGGAGGAATAAGGCCTCAGAATCATTTTGATATTCTGATGTACACTGAACTCTTTGTGTGACGTAGGTAGGAATAACAAAAGTAAGTAATGCAAATTATGACTTCTGAGTCTGATCTAGGTGGGAATCATGACTGCAACTAGACAGACAGAAAGGCTATGGAGTTGTTAGATGCATCCACATGTCTTTGCTGCTCTGAGAGCTGCAGCTCAGTTACAAAGGACATGGTATTAAATGCAAAACATGGATAAAGACCAGAGGACCATATGCCTTAGAAGAACATTCTTGTTACAGGAAGTACTTGCATCAGAGAATGAGAGATAAACACAAATATAGAGCAGCCTGGTCTACTGGGCACACTGTATGCTGTGGATGAGCACATGTTGTGTGGCATCCCTGCAGGGATGTGCCATGAGCTGAAGAGAGTGTTGGAAAGAGTGCTGTGGAAGTTGGAACCCTCCTGCTGTCAGCACTAAAGTGGTACTGGAGCAGGGGGTACTGAAATTGCCATTTGTATGGACCTGTAGCACTGCATCATCCGTGGAGCAAAGACGAGGTAGGCTGAGAACATGAAAAGACAGATCATGAGACATGTTCCATTTGGCTTTAAGCTGTCTGTCTCTAGTGGTGTTAGTAAAACAGCCATGGCACACATAGTTCAGTACAGGTATTTGCCAGCTAGTTTTTCACCCAGCTCTGAGGGCAAGGTATACCACTTCTGCTGCTTCAGCGCAAATGAAACTAGCCCAGGTTGCCAGTTCTATGTTAGAATTTTTTTTCCTAGACTTAATAACATGAAAAATACAAAGCTCTTATCTTCCTTGTTAAATGCATCAATAGCTGCTTTGTTTAACCCATTACCTGTGTACCTTTGGACCAGCCTAGCTCTAGGTTTTTCACCTGCTGTAGCTGTTTTGATAGCTCAACTTCTGTGCCTAAGCAGACACACAAAGCAACAGAGTGAGGGGAGGTTAAAACAGAAGCTTGCTCACACTCAGATTCAGGTGGACAGTTGTAATTCTGCCAGACTGGAGCAGCAGATCCTCCCTAGAAGCAGCAGTCACCTTTCTGGTCCATTGGTTTTTTGCTGGAAGCTGGAATTGGAAGAGAAGTCTTCTAGTTGAATGATGTTTCCTTCTATCTCTTGGTGGCAGGAGATAGAACAAAAAGCACCAGATAATCAGGCAAAGACCCAGTCAAGAATTTTTCAAGTTAAACAGTGAGATGTAGCAAATGCCAGGGCCTGAGGTTTATTGTTAAAGCCCACAGGACTTGGTGAGGGGGTACTAAGACTACAGAAAAAGACAAATACAAAATAAGAGATGGAAACTTTCCACCTCTGATAAGGAAGAAACTCTCCACTTTTATAGATTTTTAGATTTTCTGCTCCACAGAAACTAAAGAAATCCTCTTCCAGATTTTTCTAATAGTCTTTGTCCAAGTGATCTTTGCCCACCACGGTCAAACCAGTGAAGTTTGGTTCCCAAAATAATGTGCCTAACCTTCATGAAGTCTGCCCTGGTAGGATATTTTAAGACAGATCTGTCTAAAATGATCTTCAACGGAGGTCTCTCTTCCATGTCAGTCACCTGCTGCCTATTACCCATCATGGCACCAACCCTGTAAAACAGGCATTCCTGAACCAATACTCAGAAAAACAATCCAGTTTTATAGAGGAATAGGATATGACTACCCTTGGTGTTTTAGCTACCTCATTATTCAAAGGACAAAAATTAAGCCCAGTACTACCAAAAAGGTAGCAAATAAAAAGGCACAAATTAAGAACACAATAGTATTCATACACTTATATGGGTTTTTTCTGCAAAAAACAAAATACTTCCCCAGAAAAAAACTAGTACCAATAACCTCATACCACTTGAATTCAATGTAGTGAGGTGTAAACATGGAATAAGTTCTCAGAACTCAACCAATTAAGGATAATATATAATCAGAGGACACATTTTTGTGAACTAGGGCGTTTTGTGAGCAAGGTGTGAATATAAATTTTACTGGCCTGGGAGGGAGTTGGCTGGAGATTCCCCAAGACATCAGATCTGAGGTACAGCAGCTCATACATCTCAAGAAATAACAAAGAAAGGACAAGGTGTTGAAGAAGTAAGAGGGAGAGGAGACTAAGAGTCCTTATGCTGACACATTGATAGTCACCTTCCCAGGATAAGGATGTTTTCTTTTGACCAATTTACTTAGCCCAGTTTCTGTCTCTACTTATGAAGATTTACTTCTCCTGTATGGACCTTTCTATCTGCTGCTGCATTTGAATTCACTCCATGGTTGCACCAGCTCATAGTCATGTGTTTATCTCTATTTTGGAGAATGGAAACATTTAAAAAGCCTTTCCCCCACCCAGTGCCTGTGACCTTGCATTGAGCAGAGCTACACAAACATTCAGAACAAAATCCAAATGCAAACCTGAAACCTGCCTTTGGGTTTTGTTATGAACTTGAAACTGAATTTTACCCTGAGTTTTATGAGCCTTGTCTGAGTTGGAGGGGACCTGGGCTGATTTAAGGTTTTACAGGGAACCATTTGATACTCAGAGGCTTAATGTGATTTTGGCTTGAAACACGCAGTTCTTGGCTCACTTCAGGCATTTGAATCCCATATCCAAGGTGAAATCCAAGGGCTATGTAAACTTAGGACAAACTGAAGCTGATGTGTGCACACGCTCACGCACACGCCAGTTGTGTCTAAATGCACCTCGCCAAATTCTGCACGGGACTGTGGCTCTGTTGAGGAGCAACAGGACGTGTCTCCTCAAGCTCCAATCCAGAGCTGAGCGGGCTGTCGAAACGTGAGTTGTAGACAACTAAAGCTCAGACACTGCCCTTTGTAAACAAACACCTCACTCTCTATGTTTGTGGAGTAATAGTGACATCCTGTGGCCAGTCCCGATTAGTCCCAAGCACGGACAGGCTGTTTATTCCTACTGGTGCGAGACATGAGGACGCGCTGGGAGAAAGGATGAAGGCAGAGCTGGAGAGGGAAAAATTACAACCTTCCTTAATCTAGATGTTAAATTTCAAAGGAGAGGAAAGAGTTACAACCCACTTGCTCTTTAGTCATAATCCAAACATTAAGGCCCTTAGCTAATTTAAATGTAAAGTGATTTTAAACATGCTTTCAGAAGCTGAGCATAGAAATGAATACCCATGGGAGGCACCAGGCATAGCAACTGGAAGGGGGAATAGGGAAACTAAGCTCTGAGCCTAGAGCGAGGAGAGGCCATTGGTGAGGTGGGAGTCAGGGATGTTTGAGACCATCCTCCAGAGCCTTCTGAGATGATCCAAATAAACCAAGTATAAAGGTAGAAGCAGGAGGTAGCACTGAAATGGAAGAGCAGTTTCATTTCCCAAGCTCTCTGTATTTTGATGTTAACAGGCATGGCCGTGGCAGGTTCAGTGAGGGACGTCTCTTTTCTCTCCCCTTGCAGTCGACATGCTCTCGCTCAAGTACCGAGGAAATATACTGCCAGCTGAGTCAAGTATAAGGATTGCCCAGAAAAGAGAAAATTTAAGAGGAAAAAAAAAAACAGGTGTAGGGCAGCCAATAAATTGTCAATGAAGAGAGAAAGCAGGCAAAGAGAGCAGCTGGCTAGAGCCCAGCAGAAGAAACTCAGTGCCTGGGAGACCAGCTTTCTGTGCTACATTATTTCAAAAGCCAAGAAGCCACTGGAGTTCAAGGAGAGAAGGAGCTGGACAGCCAAGGTGACTTTTCTTACGGGTATTCTCATTTTTATTGCCTAAATTACAGTAACTTCTGTGATGTGACAGAGATGCTGTTCCTGCCCTGAGGTGTCCACCAATGTTGTTTTATGCCTTAAACAGTGTGATCCAAGGCCAGCCAGACTCAAGGAAGCCAACTAGACACGAGGAACATGGTGTGCTATGGGATTATGGCTGAGCTGAGTGACAGAAGGGAGATATAAAAAGGCAGAGAGTGTCAGAGAGAAAAAACGGTTTCCCCATTGTGTGGAGGAAAGAAGCAGTGGGGAAGAGGTGAAGCTGTGATGTTTTCCAGCGACCACGACTTCCTTGTAGAATTTGATTTTCCCAAGATATTTCCCGAATTGCACAGGCTTGTTATATGGGACGGAGCTCATGTTCTATCTGGCGTTTCAGAGAGAACATTCACTCTTGCAAATATTTGATTTGCATTTGGAGTCTGCAAAGTAGGGGTGGATATAATGTCATCCCTTGACACTGACTTGAGGTTCAAGTACTTTTTCCTATGGGGTGAGGGACTTGTTTCATTGGACAGCTGACAGAAGCAAATGATTTAGTGGACATGCAGACTTTTAGTCTATTCTTACAAGATGGACTGAATTTCAGGTGATGAGACAAGTCTTTCACCTTCTTCTCAGATGGCTGTAGAAAACCACAAATATACTTTTGTCATAGCAGGGATCTGATAAAAAAGAACCATTTCCCAGCCCAAAAAGTTAGTAGAATTTGCACAAACCTCACGTTAGCTACAAACCAATATATGTCCCTGGTGGCAAGCATAGAAAGCCATGGGCCAATACACTAGTCTGTAATTCAGTGTCTCCAAGAAACAGCAGAAAGACCAGAGCAACTGAGGGAAGAGTCAGTGAGGTAAAACAAGACAGATGCAAGAGTACTACTAATGTGGCCCTGAAACAAAACAGCTACCTGGAGAGAGAGTTTAGGGACTGAATGCTGACTGGAAGAAGCCAGGAGCCATAAAAAGTGAAACAGGCTCCTGTTGTCTGGTTCTCTGCCCATGATCTGGGAAGCAGGGCTTCATGTATTTCTGTAAAATAAAAAGAACTATATCCAAAATAGTAGATCATCATGATTTTCTCACTCTGCTGGGGACAACCCACAGGGCTTTGGATTTGATATAACTGCTTGGCCAACAGCAGCTCTGATCTGATAGATTAGCAAAGTCTCTGTGGTGAGTTTGTCATCGCTGCTGATTCAGTGCCCTCCAAGTACCTGCCTCTCATCACTGTTCTGCACAATTCCCAAATTAGGCTGTGGTGCCAGGTAGTGAACTCTCCCACTTGCTATGCTCTGATTGAGTTTGTAGGTCTTTTACAAACACAGAGGTAATGCTATTAGTTTTCAAGAGTGGGATTCTTCGATCTGATCATTAACTTTCTCCATTGCTCCCTGCCCCCTTTGCTGTAACTCTTTCCTGCCACATCTACAAACTGCTGCTTCTGCTGGAATCTTAAGAGACTCCTAACTAGTCACCAGAGCTCCCTACACCTTCCCAGAGCCTGAGGTTTACAAAAGCAGCTTTCAGGATCTGTCATGTTAGAAGAAAGCTGAGAATTTACTTTTCTTAAATGGGGATATAGACTTAAAATCAAACATTTGCTTACAAGGGTCAAGTGTCTGCAGCTAGACCACGCCTGATCCTAAATCTGACCTGCGATAAATATTGCTGCTAAACAGAGCACATCACAATAAAATTCTATGGATCTCTTCAAGATACATAAGCATAGCTAGCCACTAATAGAGCAAAGATGTTTCAGAGGGGACAAGAGTTCGGGAGAAGTCCTAGAGAATCAGCTCTTCCATCCCTTGAGATCCTCACACTGGTGAAATTGATTGAAGGTTCTTGTTTTTTCATAATTATTTCCCCCCTGCTTTTCTTTCACCCCCTCTCTTTCCCTTGCTCTGCAGCTTCTCTTCACTGTAACTTTGAGTCCTCAGCGCACAGCTGTCTCCCTGCCAATAACCTCTACTCCTGGAGCAATGCTGGGTAAGTGTGTGGGTGACCTGGCTCATGTGCACCATGGCCCAGCCTGCTTATGGTCCATGCTAGTCCTGATCCATTTACAACCTGTCTGTGTCTCAGGCTGCAGCTGTGCATCTCTGATGGGCCACACTGGAATCATTGCAAGTCCATAACTGAGTCCTCTGCTGTGGAAGAACCCTTTCCCTCAAAGTGCCTCTTTCCTTTTATCCTACTCAGGGCTCCCAAACTGTTCTCTGCCCCTTGTAGAACTGAGGGATTATGATATCTAGGATCCTCACTGTTTTGGAGCAACGGGCATGTCCAGGGCTAGCCCTGGGGAAGGCTGAGTATGGAAAGGCTGGCAGGACCCTCAGGGTGCTGAGAATCAACACCAAACAAACACATCAGTGCCTATTAAATTAAATTAGCAATTAATTCAAGTAGTCATAACTTTACACCAGTACTTTCTTCAAATAACTAGTTATCAGCATGTCCCCAAATTGGCTTAACTTATACAAGATGCTACTATCTCCACCTAGTTTTGTATGCGTGGAAGCTGGTGGAGCTACATGAGAAGGAGCTTGTTCTCAGGCACAGTGCATGTCTGGACTTCACACATGGCAGAGGAAGAGCACCAAGAGCAGCCTGGTGCATGTCTTCATTAGGGAAGTTTCACAGAGCACAGTCACGGTGCTAGTAACACACATCTGACATTGCTTTCTGCCTCAGACAATTCATTGCTTCCTGTACCAGAACTGGACCACTGGAAAAGAACATATTAGAGCAAGATGTGAAATCTAGCAATTCTGTTAAGGTTAGAAAAATTCTAGCTGAGCTGCAGCAAGGAAACAAGTTTTAAAATGCCAGCTGAGGCAGAAGGTTTTGTCTCATTGGAACTCATTCCATGCTTGAACAGCTCTTGCAGCAGCAGGAACCTCAGTAAAGCTATGTATGCAAAAGACAGGCTTAGAAGATATGAAGCCAGTATTTGTTTATTGAAATGAATTTTGGCTACTTTTCCTATTTCTCTCCAGGATGCCTTGTTGGTAGCAGGTGGGAATTAAGAGCTGTATTTCTGATACCTGTATCATTTATCTATAGTCTAACCTGAAAAATTAATGTGTGTGTGTGGGGGGGGGGTTGAAGAACTTTGAGCTACTTTTTATTATTTTATTTTATACCCTGAAATAATGCTGTGTTTGATTCCTATTTCACAGAGGAAGATGAAACCCTGGGATGAATATATTGGTCCCTGGAAGGCGATTCCTGTAAACAAATTAATACAACTCAGGCCTACCTCTACATTCTGTTCCTTTTCTTGTGCAGCCTATTGATTGATTTACCTGAGGGAAGAGATTCCTCTGACTCAGATACTAAGCAAGTTCTTAAGGAAAATATCAGCTTTTAAAAGGGAGCAGAAGAAAGAGCAGCAGTTGCAAAAATTGCTAATCTTTCATTTGCAGGAGCCACTGAACATCTGGATAGTATGAAGCTCCTTTAACCCCCTGAGTGCAGAAAGAATTAGCACCAAAGGGCAGCCCATGCTAATTCAGTGCCATTAAACTTGTATAAGCTGGAAGAATGTGATGTTATACTTCCATAGGGCCATATGGATACCACTTTGCACTTTGTATCCATCAGAGGGACTAGCAAAACTAGTTCAGTATTGTACAGTATGGCTCTTAGAAAGATAAAATAGCCCCTGTGCAATATTATACAGTATTACACATGTCTATCATATCACACCTTGGATCCAACCTACCCTTTTAACTGTAGGGGGGGAGCTTGTCCGCTGACATGCAACTTTTGAGCTTCCATATTTAGAAGAGCAAAAGACTAAATGTTGCAATAGAAACAGAGATTTAATTATTATTCTTTTTTTATTATTAGCAACTCTTTCTTATTTTTTCAGGAACCTGTCATTTTATTAATACTGCTGACTAGAGACTTTGTTTTCAGACGAATTTTTACCTTATGTCTCCAGCTTTAAATTATGACTTCCTGCTAATCTTGCTGCTCCCTTCATTCACCTTTGTCCATAACGGAGGGGAAAACATAGCACTTCCCTTGGAGCCCCCTTCATAGCTTTCATGTAACCTTCAGTTAAGCCCTATTTCAGTTCTCTCTGAATATCATTTTTCTCAACGGTGAAAAGTGAATAGGCTTTGCTTTCAAAGTCAACATTATCTGTGCTTGACAGTAACAATATACTATAGATTTTGTAGTGATTTTCATATGTAGATTTGAAACTGCCTTGGCACAAAGAACAGCCATACGCAGAAGTTAAGACTCAGATTTTCTAATTTAACCCCACCCCCAGCCTGTCAGGGCCTGGCAGCTGAGATGTACAACCCTGAGCGGTTCCTTTGCTGTGAGTCAGCATCAATGTCTTCCACTGCAGCTATTTTGCTCTCTTGCAGGTCTAACTTCGATGTGAATGATTCCTAGTAAGATCAGTCATCATACACCTTACATCCTTCACAATATATGCTTTCAGGTGTTAGGAAAATTTAAAAATATTATAAACCAGAACTGCATTTTAAACACGACAAACAAGAAGGGGAAAAAGGGGAACACAGTGGATTACAAAAAAAACCAAACCAAACCAAACCAAAAAAACCAAAAGCAAAACCAAACCATAAACTTACTTCAAATAAGTATAATTATGCAAAATTACAGTAATCCTTATCATCCCCTATTGCTATAGGAAGCCTCCTCACTGAAAATGTGACTGCATGGGAAGAAGTCTCTGGGTAATGCTTTAGAGACTCAAGGATTGCCAAACTCCAGCTCTTGGAGTTCCCTGGGGCTGGGGGTTTAGGTAAGGACTCCACACTTGGACCGAGGCTCAGGATGTGCTTATTTTCTCTCCTACAGTGGTGAGTCAGATCAGATCCGATTTGCAGGCTCAGTCTCCCGCTGGGCAATAAAAACACCGCTCTCCTTTTGGGTATAGTTTCCAGCTCCAAAATAAACACTGAGAGCAGCCAAACTATGGTCAAAAAACATCTAGAATGAGCACACTGGGTTGCAAGGGGGATGTCAAGAGGCTGTCGTTTCAGACAGTGCACCCTGCCGAAACTTCTCACATGACCTTCAGCTCACAGACAGGTCTCTGCTCCCGTCAAACCCAGGAGAAATGTTTGTGCATTCCAGTTAATTGTGAAGCTTGGCAGCGGAGCAGCAGAAAATGACTGCAAAGCACGAAAACATCAGAGAGCTGTAGAGTGGCTTGCAAACTGAACAAGTTTAGGGGTTCTAAATTCAACACATCCAGGCCAAATTCAGTAGAAAACCTGCTAATTAAACCAACCTAATGCCCCGAATTATAGTCGCAAAAAATCCCAAGGTTGGATGCCAATGTTTTGTTTTTTTTTTTTAGGGAAGATAACCCTGAAGAATACAGTCTTATTTCTTCCCCTGGATTATTTGTGTGCTTTGTCAGACTTGCCATACAGTCCCGCCCTCATAAGCTCTTTAAAATAACACACCTTATTCTGGTAACTTGAAAGGTAATTCAAAAATCCCTGGGGAAACACTCCTCCTTTGGCACAGGGGCTCTCAAAAATCATCTGTCACTTGGAGCTTCCAGGCTATGCCTCCCATACTGTAAGGCCCCTAAAGCAGGCTGTGCTGTGTTAATGAGAATATCAAGATAATTGCCTTGCAAAAGCCAAATGTCTTGTTTTGAGCTGTGTTTTCTCTCAGGTGAGTATCCAGATGAGATACTGAGTCCCATGAGAGTTCGTTCCCGGCACAGCTCGCAGGCTTCACTGGAAGCACAGTCTTTGGTCCTGGTACACAGAGTAGATGCCTTTTTTGTGTCTGCAGACCACGGAGAACTTAGTGATTTCTTTAACAGTGAAGGAGAGTTGACATGTAAACCACAACGGGCTGCTTTTTTTTGAGGGAATGCTCCATGGACTTAATCAGACTCTGGGTTTGTCCATAACAAGTTCAATAGTTGCTATTTGCTCTTAGATCCTCAGCTTCATTAAATGTAGAAGTTTCAGCTTTTGCCAGCAGTTAGTTGTATCTAGATCTATAAAAGACTGTTCTGTCTCTCTAAGATGAGACATAAAACTGAGGCCTCGACCATCTGTGGTCATTAAGGAGCCCATGGCATGCTTCAAAAGGTGAAGATGGTAGCTTTCGTCTCAGGACCAGATTTTATTCTAAGTAACTAAACTACTTCAAACCTTAAGTTCACCTCCAGCTTTTAATATAAACTACTGTGTTTTCTTAAGTGTTCATAATAGAGTGATGGACTGCTAGCTGATGGCCGTATTCTATCCCAGAAATTATAGTATTATAACAGTGGATTAAACAAAGTGTGCAGGTACACTTGTTCATCCTGTTGGTCACAACATCACACAGAGCAAGCCTGTCTCAGCACTATAACATACACACACACACACATGAAAGCACAAAGCCCAGAATTACAAGGTTTTAATTTTTACTTACTTACGAAATTAAAAATCTGGTATCTTAAAGATCCTGAGCCCTTGCTGATCAATAGAGAAGCGAATCCCACTGGAAAAGAGATAAGGTTAGCTGCAAAGGGAGAGTCATTCCTCCCATGTCTGGAAGCTAAAAACAGTGTGTAAAACCAGAGTAAATTATCTGCCATTACCTTGGTGGTTTTAATTTACCACCCTGCTGGATGCATGTGGTAGAAAATATACATGAGAAAAATAAGGACTGTATTTATCTTGAATGTGCATTGTGTCCCAAAATGCAGTACATTGCACATTTACCATCCTGCCATAATGTATTGGTTGACTTTTTTTCGAATTCTGCTAGGAAGTGAATGCATTTAACCCCAAGATACCTGCAAGCCCAAGCGGGTGAACCTACCTGTCTGTTTTGTGTGTCACTGCTGAGGTCCTGTTCTGAGTAGAGCTGAAAGACGGTATTACCTGTTTATTTCAGAACATGTTGCAAGTACTTGGGACTTCAGGCATTTTAGCTCTATATATTCTTTATCTGTGGGTGGAGCACCCCTGAAACAGAAGGTAAGCCCATGAAAAAATCGAGAGTCCACTTGATTAAATATGATACAATTATTTGCAGTTACATTTCTTTCACACTCAGAAAGGTAGAATGGAGGATGGTTAATTGTAGCAGTGCATGCTGGACATTGCTTACAGTACAGACCTCTCAATAAAAAAAACCTACTAAAGCTACAAAGTTCCTGCCTGCTCTTCTGTCTGCTTTTGTGGAGAGTGGAACCATAGGTCTAACCATTGGAAATAATTTTTCTATAAACTTCAGTTATTTGTAATACAATAATCCTTCATATGGGCTATAAACTTTTGGTTCCACTCTCTTCCAAGCTGCATGATTGAAGTGAAACTTGGCAGTGTTCTGTTTGTTGAAATGAAAGGCTCAAGGTCAGATTCTGATCTCTCATTGGCCTTACACCTGTCAACTGACTTTGATGGTGTAAATTTTTACTTACTCCTCCAGCATAAGCAATGACAGAATCAGACCCTGCATATGCTTTTCATCTAAAGCTGTGTTCCAGATGTGTTTATGTAGCCTGGTTTCAATAAAATGTGTGCATTTTAAGATGTAAATGGATTTTTCTTTAATTATAACCATATGGACTGTTATTAAATTTTCATTTTAAATGTGCAGATACAGCTAGCCCAGCCACATTGAAGCGTCACAGTGGGTTCACTTGACCAGTGCAGCTTTCACATGGCATCCAAGCAAATGCAAGGCTCTTAAAGCTGGGAAGGACAGGGAAAAACATGAGATGGTATCAAAATGTGTTTGGAAAACTGTGACTTCTTGGTTTTCCTGATATTAGAGCACCACATCCCATTGAGATATTTGCCTCTCCTCTCTCCAAGATGTGGCAAAATTAAGTGCAAAGCTGGTTCAGCATATTCATTCAAGCTGAGATATCACTACTACTGGGTTCCTTTTTGTCTGCCTTTGCTACAAGTCAGCAGCCCAGCTCAGCACTCAGCTTCTTTACAGGCTCAGGCTGTGACTGGGTGCCTTGAATCCAATAGGCCTTCAAATCCAGAGTTATATGGTTGGATTGGTGTGTTAGGAGAATCTGTGCCTATCTAGGGGTAGGGGGAGGCAGTCCTGGAATGAGCATGTTCCTTCCCCCCACTTTCAGCCTCTGTGCTGTGATACCACATGCTGAGGCTCCAGGAAGAAAAGGTCAGCCTGCTGCTGCCCCCAGCCCAGCTCTGTTCTCAACATCAGCAGTGGTGCCTGAGGAGACAACACTTCCCTGATTCTCAGGCTTGATGGTGTCCATTCCTGAGGGTCCTGGTACCCCCCACAGCCTTTTGTGCATCTCCACACCTAAGGGCTGCTTCCCAGCCCAGAATGGGAGATTGATTTTTCCAACAACAGAAAGGTAGGTGCAAGTAAAAAAGATTTGATTGGTGGATTTTCCAATAATAAAAGGAGACAGAGTTGTTAATGAATAAACGTTTAAGAGAAAGATGTCAGTGTTGATGGAGTTTTTTATTTAATCTTACTGAAATGAAGTATTTCAGTAAGGTAAAAGAAAATTCACTTGGAAAACTTCTTTAAATTACATATCCACAGCTCCATGGAGTAGGTGGCTGGTATAGTCATTATACTTATGCTTTTCCTTAGCATATTTTGACATTATTAAATGGAAGGATTTCTACTACTGTTCCATAAGAATTTTTTTATTTATTATATTTATGTGTGTGTTTTGTTTGTCTATTTCAAATAACTATTTTAAAATGAAATTGATTCTGAAAGTGAATTCTGTCTGCCAAACCTGATAATGATTTGAAGTTCAGTTATGCTTCTGTGCTGTAAGGATGCTTTCTTCCCTGAACAACTGGAGAACTCTGTGCTTCTCTCCTACTATCATTATTTCCTCACCCTTTAATTTCCTTCTGTGTATATGGGATACTTATGTTTGACTCATGTCTTCTTCGGAATACAGCTGCCAAGTAGTGGGGAAGTTCGGTCATCTTGGACAAGTTTAGAATGTTTTTTCTCCTGGATTCAAAGTTGAGGACTCCTAGGTCGTGTTCAGCTGTGTCCCAGTAATTCATGGTAAAAGAAGGATGCTTGCATAGAACAGCCTCAACAGTCAGAGTGATCCTGTGCTCTCTTGTGGAGGGAGAGTTTGATAAGTGGTAAAAAAGTTTATTCCTGCCAGTGGAGAATGAACTCCTTCACTGTAGGGCTCAGGCTTTCCCCAGACCTTCCCAGGGCTGCAGTCATAAATGCTTGGTTTGGCTGCACTGTGGTGTGTTATGAAGATGTGAAAAGTGAACTAGATGGCTGAGTTGCCCCATCTGCATTTTTTTTTCATTTTAAAATTTAATAAAACCCCATGTGGTTACAATTGAAAAAAAAAAATCCATTAGTATTCACAAAAAGCTCCATATCTAAAGCAAAATGTATATTAACTTCCCATGCCCCATCTCTAGTGAACAATAAGATATACTTTTTCAATGAATCAGTGAAAATCATTAAATAACTTATTACATCATCAACCCAAACCATGTACTTTTACTTACTTTTCTAATGACTAACAAATGATGTTAACATATCAATGTCTTTATAGGCATCAGGGAAGAAAGGGTGGGGCATGTAAATGTGGAATCTAAACAGAGATTCTTTCATATTTTTATATATTTTAAATAGGGGTAGGTGTTTCTATCTGGAGACCATATGTTTGGTTTTTTTTTTTAACTATCTGCACGTGTGTAAAAAAAAAAATTAAGTGGTACGGACAGCTACAGTGTGGGCTCTGGAGTTCTGGTGAGGTGATCTAGATATGAAAAGATGTCCAGATGAAAAATCCTTTTCCTTCAGGCACATTTTCCATTATTTGTATCTTATCTGAATAGCACCAGTTCACAAAGCCCTGGATGTGCTCTCTATGGAACAGCAGCAGAGAGGAATTATCATCAAGGGGCTTGTCAGTGTCAGTCTCGCTGATGGTACAGGGGGGAAAGGCTCATGGGCAGTTTAATGGCACCAGTGCTCTGTATGCAGACACCCAGGCTTTGCAGCTGTTGGAGTCCAGGGTGTTCCCCTGGCTTCCCTGAATGCCTCGGGCCCTGGGCGAAGGGGTCAGAGGCCTTGGCATGATGCCCAAGACCCTTGTGGGTTTGATTTAAGTCCCTGGAAAAAGTTGCCATCATTACGGGAAGAATTACAAGTCCCAAAAGATAAGTAGAGTATGAATTGGACTGTTAGAGAATAGAAATATGAATTCGTAATATTCTTATGATAAGTAATTTAGAATTAAGATGGAGGATTTTTACACGTGACATGTAGTTTCTTCTTCTTCTTGTCATCCATCTTTTAGTCAGGATAGCATTTCTGGATTGGTCTGTCAGGAAACTGGACAATGCAATGTAAGGATAGCACATTGGAAATTATTAGTAAACATCGAACAACGTAAACTTAACTATAAAAGATAAGACCTGCCCTCTGGGCAGGCATTGTGCTCCTGACCAGCTTGCTAGACAGACCTCGGTAGCTCGAGAGAGAATTCTTTAGATAAGAAATAATAAACAACCTTGAAAACATCAGAGAACGGCTTCTGCGTCTTCTTCAGTGCTCGAGCTGAGAAAGAAGGCAAAGCCTCGACCTCAAACCACCTGAATGCCCCATCTGTGGGTGATCCTAAGCTAGGTGACCCCGCAGACGGCGGCAGCAGCCGTGCAAGGGATGAGTCTTGCAGCCCCAGAAACTGAAGGGCTGAGTGGGTCCTCTGCATCCTCTGCACTATCAAGGTGTAACACAGACAGCAGGGCAGCTTTAATTTCACCCAGATTAGACAGAGATCAGTTTGCTACAGAAACAACATCCCTAGAACAAAATGGCACTCCCAGCTGCAGAAAAAGATGAGGCAGTCACCTTTGAAGTCATTCTCAAGCCTGCCCCATAAACAGGATATCTGGATGCACAGTATGTCATCAGGTTCATCTTCCAGCCTGGGGGAGTTGTGTGTCATCACCTCTGCAGTGCGTCTGGACCCCGACGAGGGCTCCTGAGCCGGTGTGTGCCATGGTGCAATGTGCAGTGCTGCTGCCAAAGCACAGGACCAGCTGGTTTATTCATTTTACACAGTGCAAAAATGTTATTAAACTGCACCATACAGATAAGTACTAGAAAAATTGCTAGGTTATTTTTTTCACATAAAATTAGCCAATTTGCTGGTGTATGTAATTGTAAAGAATGCAAGGCATCCCATTCAAGTGATTAACCTCTTAGTTAATAAAAGCAACAATTGCATGTGTATAAATAATATAATAAAGGGAACATTCATATCAAAGTAATATAGCTCATACTATCCTGTTTCTCTCCTTAATTAGTAAATAATTCATCAAATGCTGCAATGAATTGTGCTCCCACCCACATTTCTTCATCCAATTATTGTGAAATAGGAAAGCAGGAACCTTCCTTCTTTGAAAAGGATGTGATAATGAAATTGTTCAATAGCTCTTCTCAGCTCTCTGCTAGTCTAAATTAGTACTTTCTTGGGCATACTGTTTCTTTTGTTCATTTCTTCCCTTATTCACTACTTTTTTCTTTTTAAGTGAAGATACCTTCTATGTTAAATGCCATTTTACACTGACACACTTTAAAAGAAGTAGATTCACCATGCTTTGTTTTCAGCAGATACAAATGAAATTAATTCTGCAGTATAGATGAATGGCAGTATTTGCTTGCCAAAGTGATCCTTTCATGCTTCAGATTGTATCACACAAACAAAATTAAAAGAATGTTATAGAATACAAGATAAAAAAGATGCATATGGAAGCGTGTATTAAGATCTCAAACCCAGAATTCAGACTGTCCTTGAATGAATGTCATGTTTAAATAAGATTCTTTGTTACCTGATAAAATTCCATTTCTTCTGTTGGATCTTTGCAGCACTCAGTGTCTGAAAGAGTGAAAAACTATCCAATGTTGTCTTTAAGCTGCTTGGTGTGTAGTCATTACAACATTCACAACATCCAAATCCTGCTCAGAAGACAGCATTCCTCCTCTCTTTGTGGACATGGTACACCTCACTGTTGAATTGGATGGCTTCAAACAGTAAGGAAGAATAATTTCACTGACATAAAATAAAGAAAGACTGTTGTCTTTATGAGTGGTGAACTAAGGCCCACAGAAATAAAGATCCAAATTCAAGAATTTCAAGTCCTGAATTTGAAGCACGAAGAATCTGAAGAACTTTCAGAACAACCCATGTGCGTCTGTCTGTATGAATACATATGACTCTTTTATATAAGGTGTGTGCATAGAAGAGTAAGTATTATGCATGTATTACACAAAGCACAGCACTGATTTAAAGGACTGCCATTATTAGGGTCCTCAGCAGCTCTGAGTGTTATTTCCAATGAGACAGCAAAACAAAGGACCCATGAGAACAGCTATCACTGAGCCAGGCTACTGGTGCCTTGCTGGGAGTCCACTGTGATCATGAAAGAGCTCCCACGAGCTTGCGTTGAGTCTCTACCGAGTCCCAAACTATCCATGCCAGGAATTTGAAAACCTCAAGAAAATGCTGTTTGATCTTTGTCTGGACCATGCCTAATGGGGACCAGAGCTTGAGACATGGAGCTCTTAAAATCTAACACTTCAAAATCTTGATGCTCTGTGTTTTGAAGGGTTTGCATGGTAAATTGCCACCTTTTGGAAAGGTCACACTGTGTCAAATATCAGATCTCTGTTTTGAACCATAAGGCCTTCAAAAGCCTCTAAGTTAAGACTACCAGAATTTTAAATTTGGGAAGAACAATACCCTTGCTGGTTTTCTACAGTAGATTGGAAAATAGCTGAAAAAAATTGGCAAGAAAGATTTTTAAAACCAGTCAGCTTGGGTAGACACCTGGTACTGAGAACTTCAGCAAAAATGTCTGAATATGAGAAGTTAATAAGCAGGCACTTTTATTTTAATGGAACTATATAACATGTGAGGCCACCAGCTTTGCTTATTATAAGGTCATTATGAAAAGTATATTTAGGGAGCTATATTACTATTTGCTTTATTTTTCCATGTGGGAAGGTAAATTTCACTATAGAAATAAAATTATGAAAAAGTGTAAGCTAGTCTGTGTTGTTGTTGCTTTTTTACCTTCATGTGTAAGCATGCTAATACTTAATGCATTTTAAGTATACTTGGAGCATTATGAAACAGATTTTTTTTCAGAAAGAGAAAGCGGAAATCTGCTTCAATTTACCTAGTAGGGATACACTTACTAGTGAATATAGACACTCAAACCTCTTCTTGAATATTCTGAGATTACCATGTTGCATGATTTAAACACAAAAGCCCCTGCAAGGATTAGAAGAGACAGATTGTCCTCTTCACTCTCTCTGTGGTGTCAGCTTTATTTTTTCTTGCTTTAAAAAGAAATCTCTTAGTGTTATGATAAGCAAGAAAATCTGAAAAATATGACCTCCAAGTGTCAGTGGTATCCACCTGAACAAATAGCCACACACCCTGAACTTCCACACTCAGGCTGCTGAGTTCAAAGGCTGCTAAATCAGATGCCACTTGTGTGGGTTTTTTTAAACAAAGTTTTTATTGCTCCTTAAAGCAAAGATCTCCTCTTACAAAGATCTGTGCTATCTACTTTGATTGACTATTCTTGTGGCTAAACTTTAATTGCAGCACAGAGGTGCTGAAGTGAGGAATTAAAAAGAGTCAGATGTCCGTGCCTGATTGCATGAATTCAGAAGCAGGCACTCCAAGAAGAGCACACAAGTGCACTTCGAGAAAATAAAATGTGTGGTTCATACTGAGGTGGCATTGTGAAGAAAACCAGACTTAGTTTTCCTCTAGCTATGGAGATGTGGAGTTCTGTTTTGAAGGCATCAGCTTCTAATATATTCTTTTTGTAAAGGCTGTCAGTAACTTTTCCAGTATGGAAGACTGTGTCTCCAGTTCTTCAGTAATTCTGGTGACACAAGCTGTGGTAGGTGGTAAAAGATTTTATCCTTTTTTTTTTTTTTTCTGTTGATCATTTTCATCACAAAGATCATTTTCATCACAAAGCAGTGCTTGGTCTCCTGGGACAAAGGCAATGCCAGTTTTCATGGTGCTGTGTATTTCTTGTAAGCAGAATCAGGCTTGGAGTGAAGGTGTAGTCCTCTGAACCATCAGCTCTAAAAAAAACGAATTACCCTGGCTTCCCCATGTAAAGTGAAATGGCACCATTAAAATGACAGCACACATAAAATGGAAGTTCTCACAGTACCAAACAACGACATAGTGGAAGACCTGCTACATTCTCTTACTATGAGAAGACAGAATATTAAAGACTGTTTTTCAATAAGCCTATGACTCCTTCCCCCAAGTAGTTGGATCTAAAGCCGTATAAATCAAATATTACTCACCAGACAATGAAAAGCTTTAGTCAAAGGAATTTAAAGATGTGTTAATTAGTCAAAAGAGAAAGTCTATACAGTCTTGTAAATATTGTAAGAGAAATCTATTAACTTGAGTGAGCAGATATTAATTGAAAACATTGTATAAGAGCTACGGAGTTCACAGAAAGTGCCTTTCACTTGCTATTAAAGCCTGTGTATATGCAAATTCAGTAGCTAGCAGATTAGCTTGCACTCTGCTATGATGCCTGGCTGTGGATAACTGGAGAACCTCCTCACAAGTTGGCTGCACATCTACCAGCAAAGCTGTTACCTGCTGCCTGGGTATGAAGTGTGAAATAACAGGCGAGGGGCTGCTGGGCTTCAGCAGCAGCATACAGAGGGTCCACTGAACACTGAGGGAAAGTCTTCTGAGACAGATTTCCTTCTCTGTCTTCCTCAGGAAAGAGGCTGTGTCAAGATGCTGAGGCCTTGTGCCAGAGTTTGGCTCCTTTCTGGAGTCTGGTTCACACACACTCAGGTTTCTCGCTTGTAGGAGCTGGAGCATGAGGGACCTCGTGGGCCCATGTGGGGCAAGCACCTAGCCATGGGAGCTCACAAGCCCTCCTGGGTGCTCCTCAGATTACACTCAGGTGGCTACCAAGGAGAGTGGCCTGTTAACCATGCTCGTTTCACCAATGGCATCTCTAGGGAGCAGAGGGTGTCCCTCAGGCATCTTCTTTTCCCCATTCATGAAGTATCTGCTGCCTTGCTTCTATTCTGAATGACAGTCAGTACAGCCTTTGCCAGTTAAGGGTGAGGAATAAACAAATAGTCAATCACAATCATTAATTCTAAACCTTCCTCTGGCCCACCCTGTGGCCCTGTGCCACCCTTACCTCCCATTACCTCTATTTCCTTGCCCCTAAACAGCAGGAACTAGCCTTTGCTGTCTTTCAAGGGACTCCCAGGGGCTGGCAGAGAGCAGGCAGCTCCACAAGAGACAAGCCCTAGCAGTACACAGGGAGATATCTGGATGCCTCTCTGCAGCAAAATTCACTGAGTTTATTTCCCTACAGTCCCTTGTAGCCCTGCAGTAACTTGTGAGGTTGTCTGAGCTTGAAGGGCTGGATTCACCTAATTGCAATGACTGAGTCACCAGGGTGATGCTGTGAGGTCTCAATGAAGCCAGGACAGGGAGAAAAGTCTTAGGCAGCCATTCAGATCTCGGTGGACCTGAAATGGCCCCTGAAGGAGCCACTCTCTGACTCTTATTTCTTGCCTGTACATAGCCCAAGATACCTGTACTCCTTAATTTGTGGCCTCACGTTAACTAGGCTTAAATAACAATTACTCCTTCTCCCCATTCAGCTGAGCCCTCCAGTGGCAACCATGAAGCTCAGGAGTGAGCAAACAGGAGTTTTCCTATCTTTTTATAGGAGCAATAGCAGTCCTAATTCATAAGGCTTTTTTAAACCTCCCACTCTTCCTGCAAATGCAGAAGCTCCTGCTCCCATTGGGCCTACCAGAATGTTCCTCTGCAGCACAGGGTTTATTGGTGGCTGGACACACATGGCTCTGGCTGCACCAATGGCCATGCTGTGATGTTCACAACTGTGTATGCACCCATGTTCCTGGAAGCACTTTGGATGCTCATTGCTTATCAGACTAAACCAAATGGGTGAAGAGGGAGCGTAACATCACAGCTTTTCCACTCCACTTGACTTCAGTATTAAACTGTCTTTCCTCTACTTTCCCCACCACTGAGATACACATGCCAGATCTCCCGACAAATCAAAGGGCTGAACAGGCAGTTAAAATCCTGGCTTTACTGCTGGGGCAGCATCAAATTTCCCCATCTTTACTGGGCCAATCAGTGAGTATGAAGGCTGTGGTCCTCCCAGATCCTGGCCTGGATAGAAGCCAGCATGGTCTGCAGTGTAAATTATAGCAATCCCAAACCAGACTGCAGCTGCTCAAATGCCTCATACATGTGAAGTCACGACCAGCCAAAGACCAGGTCATATACCCATGTATGATCTTAATCCTGAAGCCTCAGAAAAGGCCTGCCTTGGTTGTTGTATAGGACTTATTCCACCCATGGGCATGGCCAGTAAGGGGTGGTAGGAAGGTACTCCTTTTTGATGATAACATATGGCAAGCAAAATCTTCCATAGTCCAAGAGGAAAGCCATAGTGTTTCTGATTCAGAACCAACCTGATATGCTCTTGAGCTTGAGCTATCTATTGTGGTGTGCACAGCTTCCTCCCCCAAGGATTCTCTTTTGGGAGTCTGTACCCATCAGCCTCCTTCAAATATCAGCCCCTTGCTCTCCATCAGACATGCTGCAGGTATATGACCATGTACTTGCTGTATTTCTTTCAAATTTCCTAAATTTGGAACAGAGACTACTCCAGCAGATGAATCCAGGGAATGTTGAGAGCACATTTTAGTTATCCTGGAACTGATTCAAACTTCTGAAGAAGCACTACACTGGGTTACCTCAGATCCAGACCTGGTTTCACAATCACCAACCTTCTTACTATATTCATCCACCAGAAAATACAAAGTGTTACAGTTTGGTACAGTCATAAACACATCATTGCCAATGGAAAATTGTGTTGGCAGTTCCTTTTATACCCAGCCAAATACACAGAAATGGAAAGGTCAGCTATGCAGGCAGTGGTTTTACATATGTGCATTAATTACAACACAGTTGCCTTTTGTTATTCATTTCATCTGCTCAATATGTATCAAATTGAATGAGAAGAAAGAGGAACCACAGAAAGACAGAAAAGGGAAGCCAGGAGAATCTATGAATGGGACTGGTCCTCCCTTTCTGGATCACACACTGGAAATTATTCAAAACTAGCCAATTGCAGGGAATGGGAAAAGCAAAGAGAAATGTATCCCATGTCAGCTACAGATTTTTCTACAATAAGGCTTTCAGAGGTCTGCTGCAGAGACACTAGGATAGTTCAGTAGGCTCAGCTTTTGGTGAACCCCTACAATGGGGATTTCCCCAGGCAAGGTCTGGGTGTTTAGACACTCTGGTATGTTAGCTTCTTCTTAAGTATATAACCATAGTCCTGAATTTAATTAGTCAAAAATTTTTTCATTAAACACCATGACACACACACACACACTTTTTGGGGATACCTGCCCTCAGGCAACACTGGAAACTGTGAGAAAGAGAATACTGAACAATGTCATCAGAAAATTCAGAACATCAATTTGCATTCAGGTGTGGATTGAACACTTTAGGTTATGATACTGCCTGAAAAAAAGACAGCATAATGTAAAATGTGGTTAAGAGATGGAGTACAGCTTTCATGATTCTAGCCTGCACACTATTCCTCTCACAGATATATCGTAACTGCGTATTTACCTCACAGTGCAGTGTCCAGATACCTTAGGCAAAAGGACTTCCACGGTCAAAGATGTACCACAAAAGTTGTCAAAACCTGGTTATTCTCTTCCCAGACCAAGAAAGATGAATGCTGTGAAAGAATCACAGAATAGGACGCAACTTCCCCAGGGAACACGCAGTAATGAGCACAAGCACTGCACTTAGACTGGCCCAGACTGAGTTACCAAAGCCTCACAGCTAGAGCCAACCTCCTTCTTCAGCCTCACGTAGTGGCTCATGGTGTTGAGTTGTGGGAGTCCCCACTGCATCTACCTCTTGAACCCTGTCAGTCACAGGAGCTTTGTTCAAGTGAGGAGAGCTTTCTGCTGTGTTATGGCTCCCTAAAACCCCTGAGCCAGGGGCCTCCAGGATTGTAAAAAAAATCACAGTACTGCAAAAGAGAAAAAAGTTGCAATTAATAATTGCAACTTAAAAACCTACATCCTCAGATGATTAATACAAAGTGAACTCTGCATGGTTTATAAAATATATTTCATTATATACATATGAAATAAGTTGTATAGCCAGCCCTGTACCAGGAGGACTTCCCCTTTCTGGTCTTTTAGGATTACCCAATGAATGGCTTTGCTGACTACTTAGGTAGTCATTTCATAGGAAGGCTCAGTCATTTGATATATACTGGATACTGGTGTTAACTTGTAGGAACATGAAAGAAAAGTGGCAATGAGCTAGAACCAATTTGGCAAGAAGCTCAACAGACCTTTTTCCTGAAACCCTTTTTTCTCTTTTAAGCTATCCTGCAAGAGCCCCAGATAAAACACCAAGTCCAGAGTGAATACAAATTGGGTTGTGCATTTGTATTGGTCTGGTAGAGATCAAATTAGGATGGATTTTCTTTAATCCTTTGATCTATGTTGCCATGCAGGGGGGGGCAGGCATTTACCATAAGAAAGGTGGATTATCATATTAAAGTTTTCCTCAAGATCTTCATTGGTGTAATAGTTCCAATTCATTGCAGAGCCCCACAGACCTGCTCTGATATCAGCCTAACAGGAGGTGCTTAGTCAGTGAGCTACATTTTAGTTTCCCTGTGGTGGGATTCCTGCAGCCCCCAAAATAATATTAATTGTATGTACACAAGCAATAACACAATGCCTCTACTGTGTTCTCTGTAGGATGCAATTTTCTATATGTTCTACACTTTGCAAGCCTTCTTTTAGTTAGCATACTTTGTATGCTTTTAAGGGATGGGCTGAATCCTGATTAGATACTTCCTTTTGTATTATCACAAGCAGGTGTGGGGTAGTTAAGAACTTCTTGGAGTAACTGATTATGATTTTAATGCAAAATTAAGTAACCATACAAGAAACTACTGTTTAGCTGCAAAAGCATGACTAAATAACAAGGAAGGATTTGGACCTTGCATGTCTCCCTTACCTGCTGCTAACAGAGTGATGTGTCAGAAGCAGGTAGCGGCTCTGTGATGCCAGTACATCTTTATATGCTGTTCACATTCCATTGCAACATGTCACATTTGATATGGCATAATGCAATGTGACTAATTTAATCAGACGTGAAGTGCGCTACAGCAATGCATCAAGTCTGAAAATTAGGAAAAAAAAAAAAGTTGGAGGAAAAAATAAAGCTTTCTCCAATCCATGGTTGGATTATTTTTCTCATCTGGAGGGCTTCATTTTCTGAGCTTGGCCTTTTCTATTCTGACCTTCCAGCCAAGGGCATGTGTCAGGAGGCTTGTATTTCCCAAAGGCAGTGACACAGTCTATTAGGTCATATGAGCTGTATCATCAGCCCTTTGTCCACCTCAACTTCTGGGTCACCATTCCTTACCCACCCCCACGTCCCCCAGCACTAACTCATGATACGATGCCCTTGCCTTTGACAGGTCGGGAGGGGAAAAAGCATTTTATTGCTGAACACGTACATAGCAGAGCTCAGAAATGAAGTGAGCTTTCTGTGGTCTGGTGCTAGTCACTTAGTAAGTCTGCATTTAATGAGCTACATCGAAATATGACAAGGAGAAAACATGAGTTTTGTCAGTCCAGTTGCATTTCTAACCCAGGGCTCAGCATTGTTTTTTTTTGTGGTGACGATTATAATCGTAAATATCAAAACAGCCCATGTCCACAGGAGGTTCATTAAGCTTTCAGTACTTTTGGAAAGTGTATCCATCCTCATCCATTCTAGACTATCTCTTAGCCTGGGGGTGTGCAGATGGACAGGCTGCCAGGCACAGACATTAGCAACTCTGCCCTTTCAAACACCGAGTGACAAGTGACTGGGAGAGGACTCTTTCTTTGGGTTAGTTGTTTATTTCAGAGCTGCCCCTTCTCTTTGTACATTACAAGGAAATGGAAAGCAGTGTGAATAGTAATTTACTTCTTCTTCACTATAGGCCTGAGGCCTTTTTTGGTTAAGTAGTGTTGTCCTCAAAGAGTTGAGAAAGGGTCTCAGAGAAATTCACAAAGTGCTAGGAGAAGCCTAAGAAACACATAAGCTAGTGAAAATCTATGAGCTAGTTGAACGTAAGTAGGGGGCTGTACCTAGGAAGGGTCAGGTAGTCCAGAAGGAAGACTGTATTTTCACAAGATCTGGGAGATAGTGACACCTGAAAGTGAGGAAGAAGTACCTACTTCAGTTACTGTGGCAGATACTTCCACAGGATAAGCCTGAAAGAAAATATTAGAAAGCAGTATGATAAAACATGCATATATTTACAAAGAAGTAAAAAATATTTATTCTGCCCTTGTCCCTGTGCTGAGCATACCTCATCCAAAGAAGTTCACCCTTCCTTCTTTGCCTCTTTGAGGACCTAGGAAACTTTGTGATGTTTTACTCCTTTAAGACTCAAACATCATAGACAGGTATTGTGGGCTCTCTTCTCATTTCATTAGGCCTTGAAAGGCTTTGCTGATTTCAAATGAGAAGATGCTGTGTTAGCTCCTCCTCCAGTGGTTGGTTTGGTTCTTATAGCCATAGTCCTTTCCCCTTCCTCTCTCAGTGGAGTTACCACTGTGTTCCTATCTAGGAATAAGGAAAGGAGGCACTTTTGCAAAGGAGTAGAGCTAAATTACGAGGTAAGTCTGGTCATGCCGCACATGGTTTGTTGGTGTTGATTTAGCCCCAAGGTTTTCCTTTTGCTTTGTAGTGTATGAGGTAAACCTGAGCTTTTATAGCTCTTGGACTCTGCTTCCCATTTTCTTGTAAAACCACTAACTTCATGATAGGTCCCCCTGTTCCTTGACCTTTGCTCTTAGCTTTAGGTGGACTCTAACCAAATGGCTCAACAGACTAGCCTAAGAGCCCTGGTTCCCCCTGGGGAAGAGCGTGTTGCAGCAGACAGCCAAACCCAGCAGCCTGCCAGACCTCGGCCAGTTAGATCCCGGAGAAGAAGGCGTAGGCAGACAGCTCCTGCATCCCAAGGAGAAGATGAACCTAGGATCTTTCAAGGTGATCTGTGAGAAAGGGGTAGTTGTATTGGGTGAGGCGGGGCATGAGTGCTGCTTAATTTCAGTTGCTATTCCTTGTTTATCTTGTCTGTGTGCACATAGGAAACTCCGTGGAAATAAGGGCTCAAAAGTGAAAGAGTTCTAGGTGACACCTCTATGGCTGTCCTGTTAGAATTTTCAGAGCTGCTGTTTTCTGACCTGCACAAAATTTTATCTTGTGTCCTTGCTCTGGCTTTCTTCTCCAAGAGCTAAAACCTCCTGTTTACTTACAAAGAAAATAGAGAAATACCATCTTAGAGTTACACTGGAATTCCTTCTTTTTTGTGAAGTATGTCTGGCTTTGAAACTTAAGGCATCTTTATCTAGTGCTTGGAGTTAAGGCTGGATCCTTATGGTTTGAGTGGAGTTACTTGCCAGCCTCATCAATGTTACCCTCTTGCTGTGCAGATTGGCTCTGCAGCTCATCAAGAGCAAATGTCATGCAGGATCTACTGAGTTTGTACCTACCCAGTGTGACTTAAGAGTTAGAGAAGGAGCAGCACAGTCATTTACTACTGGCTCTTATCCTGAGGAAGCCAAAGGCTTCTTTGCAGCAGAACTGCAAGGCAAGGATGCTGCCAGGTGCCTTGTTGTAACAGATAGGCAGCTAGATTCCAGACCTTACAGCCAGCTTGCATGTGCAGGAAGCCTCCTTCTAAATTGCAGAGGTGTTTTATACACATAGTTCTCCTTTCATGAGCAGAGAATCTTCCTGGCCAGCTCACAGAGAACTCCAAACACCCTTCTGTGCTTGCTATTCAGAGTGATGGGAGTTCCTTAGCCTGGGAGCAGGTTTGATTGTGTAACACAAACCCTTTTCAAAGGCTACAGCTCAGCCTTGATAAATATTGCCTGGGAAGATGGTCTAGCAACATTTCAAGGTCAAAACCTCCTTTCCTTACTACTTCTGAGGTGATAGACAACAAAGACACAGAAACAAAGAACTGTTATATTGGAGGGGTGGAGGGTGTGGGAGGGGCAGAGGTGATAAAGAGTTTGGAGTAACTCAAATGAGTTAAGCTCTTGAATGAAAGGCAAAATAAAATATTGAAACTCAAGAAAGGTCTGTAGTTAGGTTTTTACCTTCCTTCAATTTTTTTCATTTTTGCTCTAGTCATTTGTTAAAGTTAAGATGCTAGGTGGATTGTAGGACTGTTGCAGTGGTGTGTACAGAGCTGTGAGAACAAGGAAATCCATGAGCATTGTGGTCATTGTCCCTGGCTTTAGTTCTAGCCTTACTTAACAAGAGCATGAGCTTTCTTTGCCTTTACTGGGAAGACAGGAAAGGCTGTTTCCACAACAGTAGAGGCCAGCAAAAAGGAGTGCAGTTAATTTTAATTCTGACCTTGGGAAAATGACGCTAAGTCTTGTGATAACTGATTTACTTTCTCAAAGGTGTATGGTGAGGCTGGGGGGAAATGATATGAGACATCTTTAAAATATTTAGTGATTAGGTGATACACAGACAATCAGACACAAGCTTTTTGTTGGCTTTGGATCTTTGTTTTTTTCTGCTTGATCTAATCTTGTTACTTTCCTCTACAGTCTACAAATTTAGCAGTCGTGCTCCACCTGTAAGTGGGCACTGTAATGGTGGAAGCTCTCGGACTCCTGCACTGCCTGATGATGGAGATGTTATGGGAATGATGGCTAGGTCTGCCAGATATTGGGTGAGGCGAGAACCTCCTCAATGTTGGGTCAGAGGCTGTACTTGCGCTTGTTCGGAGGCTGAACTAGAAGAAAGTCATCCTTCCAGGAGCCGTGTGTTGCCACGTGATCTAGGTGAAGATGACAGCTTGACCTCCCTGTTTTCAATGGATGAAGACAATGAAGGCAGCACTGGGACAGCCAGCTCTTGGTCTGGGGCTAGAAGTGATGATGGTCCCAGGAGTTTTGCAGAGGAATATTCACTGGTTCCCTTAAGCAGACGAAAGCAATATTCTGCCCAGACTTTTCATGAGGCAGTAGAAAGATTTTTAAGAGGGTTCTGAGCTTTGGCACATCTGTTTTGAGTTTGGGAGCCAAATCTGTGGAGATGCAAATGCCTGTCATCATGTGCACAGTTTATCATGATACAGGCTGAACCCTGCAGAAAAGCCATGAAGGCTCAAATAGAGTAAAGCTCAGTATATTGCTCTTAGATTGACAGACAGCTAGAAAGTCATTTGCATTCCAGTTTTGTCTCCTTGATATGTGTTGCTGCCTTCTTCAGGAGCTTAAAAACCTTTAGTAATCATAAGGCATTAAAAATGGAAAAATTACTTTGAGTCTAAGCTAATGTAATGACTATTTCTTTTGCAATTTTAAGAGACAGAGGCAAAATACAGCCATATTTCTTTTTATTTCTCAGCAGTAGAGTCTCTATTTAATAACTTCTTGAAGGATATTTGAAATTCAAAGACTTTGTTTATGCCAGTATTTCCTTTCACTAAATGCTTTAATTTACCCTATAGAGGCCTAGAGGGTTTGATATTTTTGGTGTGTTTTTTCTTCAACTTGATCTAAATCTAAAAATTGTATTCTACTGCATATATTTGATTATTCATATATAAGCAGTTATGTATGATAATGAGAGATAGCTGGAGCATAACCTACTTAAAAAGTCTCACACCCTTTAGCTGTTAACTTGTCACATGAATTAAAAATTAAAAAAAATAAAAATGTGTTCTGAGGACCTTATCAAATTTTTCAGGTGTTGTTTTTTTTTTTTAGATGGTGTGTAGCTGAAAATAATGATCTGGATTTCTCAGCTGAGAAATTTTGGCTTAGACATTTTTCCTTTATTTAGTTAAGAGCTATATTTTAGGAGTATATACCTTAGCCTAACAGTAAAATGCTAGTACATGGTTACTGGAAAATGGCTATACTTCAGGAACCTGATCCCTGAAGTCTAACTCCTGGCAGAGACAGGCCTCACAAATCATACCAGGTGCCTGAGAATATTGTCCAAATGCTTCTTAAACTCTGTCAGGCTGGTGCTGTGACCACTTCCCTGGGGAGCCTATTCCAGTGCCCAAGCACCCTGTGGGTGATAAACCTTTTCCTATACCTAACCTAAGTGCCCCCTGACACAACTTCATGCTGTTCCCTCAGCTCCTGTCGCTGGTGACCAGAGAGAAGGGCCGTGGACTGCTTTGAAGTTTGCCCTCAGTCAAAGGCAAAAAGACAGCCCATGTTATGGAGAGTCTGCAGACATTTGTGTTCTTATGCAATGTACTGACAAACAAAACACCTCTGACCTCTAAAGGCTTCTTGACTTTAGTTAATATGCCTACAAGCTTAAAATTAGGCATATGTCTACTCTTGAGTCAGTCTCCTTATTTTACACTGAAGGCTGTCGATATATGAGGTAAATGTCACGTGTGTACTGTTACACTAAAGAGAATCAGGCAACTTCTGCTTTATGCAATTGTTCAAACAGAGTAAGGACTGCTGCTTTAGTCAGAGCAATTTGCAGAGTCTGCAAATTAGAGGGATAGTTTCTTTGTTTTGGTTTTGGGGTTTTTGTTTGTTTGGGTTTTTTCCCTTCTCTAACCATCTGTTAAAACTCTGAAAGATGAATGGTAATTCCATTTGTTTCTGGGAAAGGTGAATGTGACTTCCTATTTCTTCCCTCTTCCTTTGAGCTCCAAATTAAGTCTCATTCCTTTGAGTTATAACTGAGCAGCTTTCTAGAGCAAATCACATAAAATTTTAGGTTTTGTGTTGGTTTTTTTTTTGATTTTATGCATGTATGGTTTGTTGGTTTGTGTTTTTGTTTGTTTTTAAGACTTTGCTGAACTACAGAGAGATTTTTTCTGTACCTGTTAGTAAGGCATTTGGCAAATCTTTGGGACCACATCTTTGGTGCAGCAGTAGTCAAGTATTTGGTAAAAAAACATTTGGACTATGCAGCATTCATGCAACATAGCAGTAGTTGCTTATTCCTTCTTGATATGTGTGTTATTTTCTACTTAGGTGTTTCCATAAATACTTGGAGCCTTTGCACTCAGGTCCTTTAAGGACTCTAGACCAAAAAATGGAAATTTTTCCCCAGCTGAAGCTAATAGTGTCTTTTATTTGCTCTATATTACATCAAAACAGTATGGGAAGTCTGCATAGCTCAATTCACCTGACAAGCCTGCTCTGTGAAGGTACTGCAGGGTATGCTGCAGAAATAAAACTATTATCTTGTTGTTATAGCTGAAATACTGTAAGGCATCTACAGACACCTCTAAAATTATGCTCTTGATTATATAAATTTCAGAAAGTGATATGCTTATGAAAGTCAGCCTGGCAATGTTTCATGTAGTCTTTCAAGAGCTTTAGTTTTCAGGCTTGTGAAGCATTTTTTTTTTTTTTAAATAAAACAAAACCTCTCATAAATGTCACCAGTAGGTAGTAAGATACCAAGCATTGTAGAGGTGTCAGCTTTTTGACAGCATGATTCAGTATTGTGCATTTTCAATTTGACAACTACTTAGTTTTTCCTTGTGAATCTGAGATCCTGTAAGCATTTTTGTGCATGCTTGTCTGTTTTTCACAAATGATTCTACAACTGGGATTTTTATCACATGTTGAGTTAAACACAGGTAGAAATGGCTGAAAGATCAAGACCTCCGAGGAAAAACCTTCTCAGAGTAAGAAAAGCGTATGAGGCAGTAACTTGAGATATCTGCTAAGAAAAATAGATCAAGCAAAGATGAGGAACAGCTTGGAAAAAAAATTAGCTGTCTCTTGAAAAAAAATGGATCAGAAGAGATAATGTTCTTTTGTTTGAGAATTTGAATTCCTCTGCTCATTTTGCATTTGGCTCACACTCTTGTGCCTATTTGTATATATGAGTGAAGTCAAGGGCTTCAGGACCAAAGTCCAGTGCTGAATAGCAGCTCCCATGAGTCCAGAGTTTCTCACGTTCCTGAGCTTTAAATCATAATTTCCTTCCAGCATGGTGGTTACAATATCTCATCAGTTCATTACAGGGGCACAGTAATAAAATGGCAAGATTTACTTTTCTAATTTTTCTTTCTTGATAGATTCATAGATAAAACAAAGTAGCACAAAGCTGGGTAGTCCTTAGAATAAGAATGCATCAGGGGTCTATGTATGTGTTCTGTCTAGAGGTACATTTTAACTTTTACATCACTGCTGCATCACTACCACTGCTACCCTTCCTTGATCCAGCCAAGAGAACTTGAGTATCTGGATGCCAGAGGTCTGCTTGCTCTCTCCATATATATATATATATATATATATATATATTTATTTTTTTTCCCTCTCCATTTGGCTTCCTTTTTTGGTCTGATCAAGGATCTGTGAGAACAGGTGTCCCCATGGTGCTCTTTTATACCTACCATCTGTAGAGGTATCTGTATTTTCTTCAACTAGGAGCTGACAGGAATTGGAAGGTTTGAGAGAGGAGAACAATCTCAGTGAACTTGGATACCAGACTAAAATCTCTTGAGCACAGAGGCTGTCTTTTTTTCTGCCTTTCCATCATAATTAATTCAGTGGGGCCCTGATCCATGACTGGGGCTCTAAAATAATATAAATTACTGTGACCTGTTGGAGTGAGTTCAGAGGAGACCATGAAGATGATCAGAGGGCTGGAGCACCTTTCCTATGAAGACAAGCAGAGAGTTGGGGCTGTTCAACCAATAAAAGAGAAGGTTCTGGGGAGACCTTAAAGCAGGCCTGCAAGAGGGCAGGAGAGGGACTTTTTACAAGGGAAATTGGTAGGATGGGGGGACGGTTTTAAAACCCCCCTGCCCCTGAAAGAGGGCAGGTTTAGATTAGATATTAGGAAAAAATTCTTAGCTGTGAGGGTGCAGAGGCACTGGAACATGTTGCCCAGGGAAGTTGTGGGTGTCCCACAACTAAAGTGTTCAAGGCCAGGTTGGATGGGGCTTTGAGGAACTTGGTCTAGTAGGAGGTGTTCCTGCCCGTTGCCATGGGAGTTGGAACTGAATGATCTCTGAGGCTGTTTCCAACCCAAACCATTTTATAATTAATTATTTCATTACAGTAGTGTCCTTTCCCTTCCCTACGTTTTAAGCTGACACATAGAAAGGCAGTTCACAATATTCAAAACTACTGATGCTTTTCTGTGCCTTTCTCTATAGCCAGTAGACTTTTTTCACTGCTCTGAGCAAAAAGTCAAGACAATCTTCAGTAAAACATCAGGAGTTTTGGTGTTTTGAGGTTTTTGTCTACTTAAACCAGTCTGTCCATGCCTACTTAGAAAGATCCTAAGAACCTGTGTCAAAGTGTTAGCTGAAGAGCTACAAATAGCATTTTATTCCTTTCTCCCCACCTCCCCCCCTGCAATAACTCTATTGTTCTTATAAATCCACAGCATTCCAGCTGTGACTTGACAAGAGCCCTGACAGTCGAAAAGCCAAATCACAGGAGCAGTGTTCTTGTTCCCTGAATTATTTTACACAGCTAAATTTAATACTTCCCCCCCACTCCTCCACCTTTCACTCTGGCAGATACTTAAGCTGCAAATTAGAGATGTACCGAATTAGCCTTCAAACCTCGCAAATGCTGTCAGAGAGCTGGCTCCATAAACGACGTGGCTTTGATATCAAGCAGATTATTGCTTATGTACAGCAGCACTTACAAACATGTGTGTACCTGTAACTGCTGGCCCCGGTGCCGCGAGGCAGCCGGCAGGTCGTTAACATACAGCGCACACAGGACAGAGCCCCGCGATCGGCACGCCGGAGAGGAAGAGTCAGACTTTCCAACAACCACTTTCAGTTGGCAGAGCTGTGATTGGAACCATGTGACAGTTCGAGGCAATGTACCACAGGCAGCCAATTCATTACATATGGCAATATGATTAATGGTATCAAATGTTTTTATAAAAAAAATAAAAAATAGTCCAAGAATATTGTGACGGCCAATTGCACAGAGTCCAAGGCAGTAAGAATCTGTTCCATGAATTTAAAGGCAGGCAGAGGAGGTTAAATGAGAGGGAGAGAGCCAAGATAATGATTACAAAGTAAGTTTCAAAAAAGAAAAGCATGTAGAATGTGCTCATGAGCAGCAGCTCTTTTTCTCCCCTGTCTTCTGTCCTTAATGCATATAGGCTGGAACAGGTCTCTGAAACTAAACGGCCCTCTGCTCTTAACCTCTCTTTCTGTAATCCAAAGACTCATTAATGGTATCCAACAACACTTACAGGGCAAACAACAGCAGGTTAAGAGGCAAAATGGACTGGCATTTTGGTGAACACTGCTTTGATAATGATTTTGTCTTTTTTTTTTTAATCAAATGTTCTGGTTTAACCCACAGATGGTTTGTTTCTGTCAAAACAACCAAAAGTGTTAAAGGTGCTAATACTGAGGGGAAAAAAAAAAATCAGGAAATGCAAGTATAGAGGTGATGCCTGCACATTGCAGGATCTTTCTTCCCTGATCTCTTGCTGTCCATCCTGCTGAGTCAAGAAGTTGTGGCATGGTTTTGGTCTGTATTGGGTGCCCAGACAGGAGCTGGGCACAGTTTGGGAGCCTGCAGAGTGTAGAGGCAGTTCCTTAGAGTTGGTTTGCAGAAGGCTGTATTGCTCTGGAGGGTGGGAATGGATACAGGTTGGCTTACGCTGGTGTGCCTTCACGCCACAGGGTAATCCTAAGCACCTCTCAGTTGCTAGTGGTGGCACAGCTAAAGTTGTTATGAATTACACTCATCTAAAAGGTTTCACATGTGCCACCTTTCATGTGCTTTTATGGCTAGCTCCTAGGGCTTCATGTTTGTAGGCAGGGCTGTGTCCCCTCCCAATCTCCTTGAGTGCAGCTGGGCATCGTGCACATGATCTGTACCTTACCTGGGCTGTAGAGCAAGTGAGGAACAGAGGAGCTGACCTGGACGTAGAGGAGTAAGGTGGGAGCTGCTGCCCCTCGGCAACAGTTCATACACACCAGAGCAGCACTGGAAGAGACATATGGGATATCATCTTGTGTTCTCACCTAACCAGGGCTGTGCTGGCCTCATTTTAATTTGATCTGTGCAAAGATTGCCTGACCATTCCTGGCAGTGCTTAGACAGTGCCCCCTTCACTTCTACACAACTGCATGATGTGTTAAGACTTGTGTGTTGGGATACTGGGTGGCTGATGGCATCGCTGCTAAAAACTGCACATCCGTTAGACTTAAATCTCAGTGTCCCACAGAAGAGAAACCCAATGCCCAATGCCTTTTGCCTGATAACTACAGCAGTTGCAAACTGCTGCCTTCCCCAGGGTAGCTTTGAAGGTACAGAGCTGCTAGTCCTCAGTGAGCACAGCTACAAATATTTGGCATCGAAGCATGATTTCTTTTGTCTACTCCTTTTTCTCTTTTCTCACTCTGCTGCTATTATGGATGCTAGCACAGCCCTTTTGTTAATACCCAAGACTCCTTTGCCAGAGTGCTGTAATACACTGCATGAAGAGCAAGGTATTTAAACCTCTCCTGCCTCAGCATAGAGCATACGGCAGGAGGTCCGATATGACCTGCTGCTGCATTCCGTATGGCTTGTGGCCACATGGTTCCTCTTCTCCGTGTGTGTGTTTATTATTGTTGGATAATGCTAAGGCTTGTAGTCATGCGGCCTGCCAAGGGGATTTTGAAAGGCTTATTTGGTCTTCAGTCAAGGAAAAGATTTCCTACACTTTGTGCTAAAGGTATAGTATTTGATGTAGATGCTGAGACTTGCCCTTCAGAGGTGCCCGACTCTCTCTCTGCTGAACACGGAGGGAGCTGACAGCCCTGACCATAGGAACTGCACCCACCCTAAATTCCAAAAGCGGGTGATGTGAATTCCCCCTTCCTACAGGTGCCCCAGTGTGCACCTCACGGCCCTGTGAGCTCCTGCTTATGAGAAACAGGCTGGCTGTACGTGCCTTAGCATTTTAACAAGACGTGGAAACCTTTGAACAAATTGCCAGAAAACTTTTAGCAGGGCGAGCGTGCGTGAGCACTGCCTGCACCAAGTGACCCTCTTAACGCCAGAGAGGGAGAGACAAAGTGTGGCACAAAGAACGAGCAAATGAAAGAGCTGGCTTGCAACTCTGATCCTTATGGACTTTTCTTGAGCTCTAGCAACAAAAAGTGTAACTCTTGTGATGAATACAGTCCTACTGTTGTATTCCTACCTTCCAACAATAATTTCAATTGAACCCTACAGCATGTGGAGTCCCTTTGCTTTTTAGGTCATAAAAGCAGTATGTGGAGTAGAGACTTAAAAAATGGACTTTTAAAAGACTCCAATGCCTCAATCTCTCCAAGAATTCGACTGATAAATCTCCTGTGTAAAATGATCACATTTTATAGAGAAGAATCTTTGTTAGACATTCATTAGCAATAACATGTGAGCCAATTTAGGGAACGAAACCTTTCTTCTATATAAAACCCACTGTGGTCACTAAAACTAATGACTTTTTCGGCCTACCACCCTTTAATTCAGTAGTGAAGCACGTGAATTTCCTGTATTGCTTAGTTCTCCAACAATTTGTTTATCTTTGAAGAGCAGGTCCCTGACTGTGTGAACTCAGGCACATCCAAAAGGTTAAGTAATAATAAAAAAAGTAGATCAGGGCCATAAATGTGGTATTTAAAATCATGACAAAGTTCTGACTGTATTGAGGAGGTCTGGAAGAAGAATGGTTAATGGGCTTACTTCTATTTCAGCTCATCTCCACATGAGAAGCAGCCTGAGCAGGAGAGAATTGAAAATATGATATGAATTTAAGTGCTCTGAGGCTGATCTGAACCCATCAAAGCTGGTGCAAAAAATTCTGCTGGCTTCAGTAGCTTTTGGAATACTTGATGCTCATTACCAAAAATAAAAAGAAGAAGAAATAAAAAAGGAAAATTAATTTTTTTAGCCACCATGCAAGAAGGAACACTTCAGGTTCAGATGGGGGTTTTTGTGTCTTTTTCTTTAGATACTTAATTTTTGAACAATGAGATACAAAGATGGTAGAATTAAAAAAACTTTAACAGGCTGAAAAACATAGAAAGGCATTTTTAAAACATCTGACAATGGGAAGATTTACTCTTATGTTCAACTAAGGCAAGTTGTAAAGAGGGGAAAGAGGCAATTGGCCTAATTGTAAAACAAATTCTGTCCTGCTTTTGCCAAAGCTTTATCTGTGTTTCTGTGGGGATGTTAGCTGTAATGTGCCTTGCCCGAAGGGAAGACCAGAGTGTTTCAGGGCTGCCTTTCAGCGGGAGTGCTAGGCTTTCCTTACTGTTTAAAGGAAGAGTTGGAAAGTGCCTCTGTACATCTTGTCCAGATGTGGAGCCAAGGCATGGACTACTGCCTAGCAAGTGCTCTTGGGTCCTAGAGCTTGGGAAAAGACAATGGGTTTCTTAGAGGTCTCACAGATTTATTTCTCCTTGAGGAATACAAAACTTGAAGCCTGTTTTGTTTTTACATATTCTGCATAAGAATACAAGTGTCTCTATAAGGCAAAATTCCTTAGTGCCTGATTTGCTTCTATTATATTCTAGACAAATTAAGAACAAAACCATATGGGAATGCATGCAAAAGTGTCAGCGACTGAGAGTCAATTTCCTGGGATTTTAGCTGAAATTTTAGTTCCCAAGTTGCTTCTAAAACACGAATTACATTCCTGAGTCACCCAGGAACTAATGAAAATGTTCCTTTGAAATGTGACAGGGAGCTCAGACAGAGCAAGAGTGACACACAGTCCTTGGGGCATGACTGCCCAGAGGGAGTGATGGCAAAGCGCCTTTCATGTTAGCTGTAACATTTTTAATGCAACTTATTAAGAAATAACATTAACAGGATTGTGCAAAGAGGCAGTAGATCTGGCTGGATGAAGAGGTTTTAATGGTGCTAAAGAGTGCACGTAGTGCTTGGAGTGATGAGACCTCAGAAGTACTGGAGTGTACTTTGGTCCCTTAGAAAGGTCTGGTCCAACCCCTCCAGAGCAGTGGCACACTGGAACAAGAGCAGTGGATGTCTGTGCTGGCACCCACTGGATGCTCTCCAGGCTGCCCTGGTATGAGGATTTGTTGATTTTCCCAAGCTTGGGAAGCTTGTGCTGAATGTCATGATGCCTTGATGTCGAGGTACTGTCAATCTGTAGGCTTTCAGTAGAAGAATTCTTCTTGGCTGCATGTTCCTGTGGGCTCCATTGTGCTGACAGGAGGTGGGTGATGGAATTGACCAGCTCCAAGTTAATCCAGCAAGGGGGTGAAAATTGATTTTTATCTAGAACAGTTTCCCAATCTGGCTCATGTCATGGCTGTGTGGGGCTAATGCTGGCATGAAGGAAGGAGCCAACCTTTACACCAGGAACCTCCACCTGTTTAAATCTGTTGCAGAACTGCAGTGTAGCTAAGACCCAGCAGATGAATTTTGGACTATTTTAGTCTGTTACAGCAGAAAGACTTTTAATTTACCCACATATTATGACTTCTTCATTAATAAGGAGGAAAGTAAGTAACGAGACAATGTGTACAAAATGAACAGCTTCGTACCATAGCAAGTTGACTGGCGAATTCTTTCATGAATGCTCTCTGTGTGATATTTCTATAGCATAATAGATTCTGGCTGTTCACTCTAATAATTCTGAGCTTCAGGGTAAGATTTTATTTCTCTTTTGAAAGTAATATAATCAGTGGTGCTAGCACAAAATTCCCTGTGTGTTTTTGTGCATCCTTAACACTTCTTGGGATGAAAGTGAAACTTATATTATTTAGAGCAGTTCAAAGAACTAAGTTCCTTCTGTAATGGTGGTTCCTGCTAGAATTCCTTATGAAAAAACATTAACCAAGCTAACTGTACTACAAAGCATCATAGGTATTCTATGTTTGCAGAAGGAATAGGTCCAAAAAAGCTTTAAAAATGTTGGTTTCTTTGTACAAAAGGCGTATTTTAAAAGTCACCCGAGGACAATGTGGGTATTTGTCTATCCAGGAATTTTATTTATACTCTATCTGTGTGAACAAAGCTCCTGGAGATGAGGGCAAAGGGTTTTTGGCAAAGCATGAGGTAGCTTAGGATAATAGTGATGCAGGCACAAGCATGTGTTTTGATTGAATTTTTTCTTTGCTTGTTAGTTTAGATTCACTACTCTGCTGAGAGGATCACAGAGCTTCCCTTCCTTTCCTCTGCTTGCCAGGGGGAGAGGACCACTCCTGCTGCATCCATTCAACTCCCAAGCTCCCGATCATTTTCTTGATTTCCTGTGAAGCTCCTATTTTTTTTCAAGGGAAAGTTTATCGAATCCTCTCCCTGCAGAGCTAGAGCTGTGTCTGTGGCAAGTCAGACTGCGCAGTTGGAGAACTTGCTCAGGCAGTTCTTCCCAAGGCACAGGGCGGAATGAGTTTCTCATCTGCTGGCACAAGTGTGTAGCTACTAAGTGGTTCTCAATATTATAGGGTCTGAGTTTTCCCTTGAAATTGCACAAAGTTTCCCATGCAAGAAGAATAACTTCAAAACCAGAATGTGGTCATCTGTGCCAGACACATCCTTCCACTGTCTTCCCACAGTTGTTTCAATCTCTCTAGCGGCATCCAGCCTATTTGCTTCAAGACTGAGAAGAGCTTTCCTGCTGCCTCCTGGGCAGCAAGGATCTTTCCTCATGCTTGAACAGGCAGATCTCCTTCCCTTCCTCTCCTCAGTACTGTCCTCAGCTATTCGTGCACGTGTCCCCAAGGCCTTCACGGGACTTAGCTGGGGAAAACTAAGGTCAGCCTGGAATAACTGTTGTGTTTTAGTATGTGGTTGCTGTCCTGTGAACTGGATTTTTTGTAAGAATATTCACAAACCAGAGTAACTTCTGTGTTTATTTTTTTTTCCTCCAATCAATTTTATCAAGGTTGATAAGATATTAACTGGGTCACAGGACTGAATGTTCATGAATATGTAGCAACTCACCACTTTATTATTTTTATCCATTACTACAAACTTCATCTTAGATGGTTATAGCAATTAAATTAGACCTTGCTCTGTCTGAAAAAAAGAAAATATGATCGTCAAGCCCTGCTATTATGAGGACTCATTAGTAAACAAAACAATCTTTTTGATAAATCATGCCTGGGGTTTTAAGGAAAATATGTTTATCTGTTTCAACAGCAATAAAACTACCAGTGGAAATTCTCCCATCACCTACACATATACACATGATCCCCTAAAACAAACATATGCAAGTACTTAACAGATGGACAAATGAACCTTGGGATGAATGTATTACAAAAACAGAGCAATCACTGTGTTTTTCAGCAGGAATTATATTAACATCTAAGGACCAGCTTAGAAATACTTTGATTAGCTGGAAACATAGGCTCAATTTGTAGCAAAATCAGATTAGGTCTTCATTCCTTTTATACAGGTAATATATGATTTGTGCTGTAAGATTTTCAGATGGCAGGGATCTGTTGTTGGATGAATTTTTTTTCTTTGTCCTAAACCAGTAGCAGCTTTGCTATCATTTTTTTCACCCTCTCTGCACACTGAGGTCCTAGAGTAGTTTGAGAGCTGAGGTTGCCCTGATGCCCTTGAGGAGTACTTTTTGCTACTCAGCTGTGCAAAATGCCATGTGTTGCTTCTCTTCACTGCTCTGCAGAGATGACTGCATTGCAGTGGACTACTATCAGTTCACTGTGAAGCCTGTTGTAAGTGTCTTTTTGATGGCCTAAAAGAGTCCACAGAACATTTTTAAAAGCTGAAGAGACCTACAATGAAAGCTAAATTAATGGCCAAAACAGATCTCTAATCTAAGTATTTCAGATGAGAGGTTTTGGCTTTGGAGGCTGCCTTAGCAAATTTTGTATTGTACTGTGGGATGAATTGCATTACAGAAAAATGAGATAAGATTGATAAACATAAAATCAGCTCTGCAGTTTAGCTTGTCTTTGGATCCCTGCCTTTGCATCCTTCTCATGTGAAGAAATGCAATGAGATCCTCTCAATCAGTGTTTTGTGTAGCATTATAAATTATAAAAGGAACATCAATTGCGATGTTAATAAGCTTTCACCTTAGCACCAAGATGTGATACAGGGTCTTTTCATTATCAAGGTTTTGTTCAATATCCATCAAGAGGAGAAGTGCTCTGCTCATCCTGCCCCCACTGTCTCAGCTTTCCAGTGGGGCAAGCTTTCCCGTCTGGAGTTTTTGCATTGCATTTCAAGGATAACCGCAGGGACCATGGTTTGTAAGGGGCTGTGGTGGTGATTTGTCAGTGTATTTCCCCTTTTTGTTTGGACTAAGAAGCTACCAAAGCTGGTAACTTTTGATTCTATGCATCAGGTGCAAGCAGATATATATTCCCAAAAGTCAGTCTTTGACTATAAGGACTTCTGGCTAATTTCTAAATAATAAGATAGATAAGGTTAATCTTGTCCTCTACAGATCAGGATTTTTCCTTCAAGTAGCTAAGACAAACAAATATTTTGAGGTTTGGGAAATTTCTGTGCCAAATCCACTTGTAAGTTAGGAAGATATGTGTTGGTTTTTTTTTTGTTTTTTTTTTTTTTGCCAGTAGGCTCTTCTAACTAATTGATAAATAACCCAAACTGGATATCAGTTACTATCTCAAAATTATTCTTATATTTATGGAAGCCTCCTAGTTTTCCATGACTGAAATTTTCCCTGTGAGGTGATTTTATGCTATGAAAATGTGGTCGTTATTATTAAGAGTATCCTTTAGTCTAGATTGGGATGAATGAGATTTGGGTAAGCTCTCCCAGCCTTACATCAGTTTACATTTCTGTGACTGAAATAATAATTTTGCAACATTAATAAAGTCCTATAAATTTGATTCAGAGGCCATTAAGGTCAAGAGTGAGACCGCCTGTGCCAACCTCTGAGCCCTCTGGGAAGTATCGCATGTCTTAACTGACTTCACCAATATCAGAATCACAAGGTGAGGCTATGAATGGTGCTCTAAAGTGCTGGGAAGCTCTTTGCTGCTATTCCAGAGGCTCAAGTTTCCTCACACTGATGCCCTGGCATGGACCTTTGGAGGTCACCTTACTATTATATTATGACTGCATTTCCAGATCATTCCCTTTCCAAAAGACTTTTGTTCCCTGGAAGGTGCCACGTGAATAAAGTCATATTAAAAGACAAGTAAAGCCACCAGCAACAAAAATTATTCTCTGCAGATTTAGTAACTGCTGCAGCATCTTCTTTCCTCTCTATTCTATTTCATTGACATTGGCAGTAAAAAATAATCACTTAGAGACAATGTCCTTGCAGGCTGGCAGTAAGTCTAAATGGCAACAGCTAAAAAGACTCAGAGAAGAACATTTAAGTTACATCTATTATGGCTTTGGCTTTTCAAAAAATGTCAGAAATAAAGTCTCTTTTGCTCAGCATTTGTGTATGCTTGCTGGGATGGGAGGAGGCAGAAGATATTAGGATATTCTTTCTGCTATTATTACTAGCTGCTAGATGGGGTGATGACTATATAAAGAAGGTGGCAGACACTGAATTTGTGCTTAGAACAAAAGAAAGCTCTAAAATCAGACAAAGCTTTATTTTGGCATAACCACAGCATTCTTGGTGAAGACCTTGCTGTACCCTTCCCAAAGTTAATGCTCTATTCCCCATTGTGAAAGCTGAAGAGGAGTACTGAGGGATCCCACCACATTTTCTCCCTTCTGTCCAAAAATTGGTTTCATATTTTTCTTTCCTTCATGTTTCCAAGCACTTTTCTTTATGAACAGAAACACAGCACAATAAATGGTCTATCTGTTAAGACGACACATTGTGACATCCCTTAGGAAAGCTGCAGCTGGGTTGACATTTTTGTCTCATCACTGCTCTGAAGAATGGTTTTGTTTGTGAATTCAGAAAATGACTCACAGAATGACCAAACAGAACTGCATTTCATAGGATAACAATAAACATCATAGGATAGCAGTTACTGCATGGTTGGCTCACGTTCCTCTCCCCTTCCATGTTTGTGTAGACTTAATGATAGATGTTCTTCTGTATGGAAAGACAAAAATCTCCAGAAAAATCTGGGCATTATGATGGTTCATCCAGTTAGATTTGCCAGTTGAGTGGCTTTATAGTGAAAAAAAAAAAGAAACCAAACACATATATATAAAACAGATTCTGATTCTGGCATCTGAGTTGGAGCATGGCTCCTGGCTGGAGCATGTGAGGACCAGGGGTTTCTAGCTCAGATAAAGCTGCTGTGTGGTGGGAAGACCAAGACTCAGACAGGTTGGCCAGGTCCTTCCTGGCCTCCCCCTCTCACATGTCTGATCTGTGGGCACAGGGGTTTCCCTGAGCAGCTCTGGCTGTGGGGCTGGAGCCAAGGCAACCGAGAAGGGAGTCAGCCTGTTGGATGCCAGACATATTTCTATACAAACACACCCACACCCACACCCACACCTCCTTGTGTATTCTGTACAGCCACAGACTCGTTTTTGATTACCTATCTGTAAATACTGAAGGACAAACTTGTCCTGTGTCCTTCCCTCCATCTACAAAGCCCTCTTCTTCCATCTTCTGTGTTAGAAAAGCAGAATACTAAATTCAGTGCAGCACTCTGTGTATCTGACTTTCAACGCTGCTCAGAAAACCCTAAGGCCAGGACTGAAATAAGAGCTGAAATCCAAACAATGTGTGACTGAACACAAAACAAATCATGGCTTAGCAGGAATATGTTGTGACAGCTCTGCCTTCTCCCATAACTGCTAGTCAATTTTCCCCCTTACATTTAAATAGCGTAGTATACATATTGAACCAATAATAAGGTACAATGGAAAATGCACAGTGAAGCTAAAAAATGCTGAGATGTAAAATCTTCTAAAACCTTTCTGCAGGGGCTGCGTGATATTCTCTTTCTCAGTCTCCCTCCCCCCTTCTCTTTCTCTCTTTAAAAGGAAGGGTGGTATAGGGCTTGTTTCTATAACGATAAGTAAGAAGGCCAATTCAAATCCCGATGAAGAAACAAAAGGGTGGAATTTGCATTAAACTTAGGAATGTCCATCATATCTGCGCAGTGTCTGCATGTATGTCAGGTGAAAACTTTGACCTGCTAAGGACCCTTGGAAATAAAGTTAAAAGCCAGCCCATCTCACACAGGGAAAATGTCTACTAAAACAGCAGGGTCCCACAGCATTGTCCCCTCTCTTCATCTGCTGCACTCTCCCATCCCTGCCTGCAGGGACCACCTGAAGACCAGAGCCAGGGCAGATCACTCACCTCTTCCTAAAGGAGATAGTGCTCAGAGGACTTTGCTGTGTGAGCTACAGGTTCAGAGGCACTGGCCTAAGCCCGCCTCTTTGCCCAACCCATGGCCTCTTGGAGCAACTGCTGGCCTTGGGAGAGTGGGCTGAGCCTTTGCTCTGCTCTGGCATGCGCTCCACCTCCATGTTCTCTCCGGGAAGAGGGAGGTTGAGCTGAGGGGGCCCATGAGGGTGCAGCTCTCATCTTCTGGTGAAGGCAGTGTTGCTTAAGCAACTCCCATCTTGAGCTGGATTTTGACTGGAAAGCTTCAACTCTGTCACACAATGAGAGTGAGGCCTTTCCCCTTTCAGTCATTTCTCCTTGCTCATAGCAATCTGCTGGCAGAGAGCCTTCCCTCCTGTGTGTCACCACAGGGCTTTTTTGGGGTCAGGTGTCTGTGGTGGGCACCTCGAGCTGGTGGACAAATGCCACTCCACCACAGAAGCACCACTGTTGTTAGTTTCCATGCGCAGCTGAAGGAGATGAAGAAAGAACATGAAGAAGAGGTAGAGAGCAGCTCCAATTTGCCTTGTTTTTCCCCTTTGAAAACATTCTTTCTTTTCCAGTTTTAAGTGGTTTTTAGGGTACTCATTAATCTGGAAAACAAGAACAACTTCCAGATCATTAGTGCCATGGTGAATTGAAACACTAGCCAGGCTGGACTAATAGTGCCAGGGTCATATGAAATACCAGTCGGTGCAGGCTATTAAGTGCCAGGGTGATTTGAGAGAACAGCTTGTCCAAGATATGAATGCCAAAATAATTGGAACTACCTCCTCACAAGCTGATGTATAAATCAGCAAACTGTTTCAGTTTAACAAAGTTAAAGGCGAAGGAGCAGTGCAGGCACTGAGCAGGGAATGCTGATAGTTTTAGTGTCTCTGAGTGCTCTATTTCCTTATTCTTATGGCATTATGGGTAAAATTTCATTACAGGAGCTCACAAATGCGAGGTTGCCAATCCCTGAAAGCTGCATACTGTGCACTCGGATATCCTTTGAGGAGTAGGGAATTCCTGCAGATTCCAGAGACCTGTCAGTATGGGAAATGGAAACATAATTTAGTGCTTATGTCCTACAGATGATTTTGGCTTGAAGAGTATTATTCAGCACTCTCCCCTGGAGCTCTATAAAGCCTGTGCTAGCTTCCATAAGTATCTTATTGTCCAGCCACTGTTCTGGCCTGTCACCTTTCTCTGAAGTGTCACCCTGTCTGAAAAATCAATTTATGTAACTCTACATTAATGGGAGATGGGATTCAGAGTGGATGTCCATCTCAGAAAACATAGCATCCTACCCCAACCCCCACATGTTCATAAAGTTTCTACTTTCCCAAAGGAAGCTATGTTAGCATCCATGGCTTCTGTGCTGCACCGTTGGTACACCTGAGCTGGATCAAAGGTGATGAGCAGCCACATTATTGTGCTTGGTAGTAAAATGGAGGGACAGATGGCTGAATATGGAGAATATTGCTTACTGGGTGGGACCATGTTTCTGATATAATGTAAGAATGAATCTGAAGCCTTCTTTGAAATGTCAGTCACATATTCCTTTAATTAGATCTGAGAACATAGTGATAATTTTCCCAGTGTTTCTAAAACTCTTGTGAGCTTTGTAGCTCTGTAACAAATAGCCATGAGAGTTATAAAGCCCAAAAAGGCCTTGTTAGCTAATATTTCCATGAGGCTTGCTCGAAGAAAGCAACACAACTGCACTGAGATTTGTTCTCTTTGGATTTCAGGCTTGCTTTTTGCAGGTTGAATGAATATAGAGGAGGTTTGGCTACAAGTACGCTAAACTTCTGACACACCTGAGGTTAGGTCATCTTAATCTTTAAAAAGCTTTGCAGAAAGAAGCCTGAAGTCATCCCAGAGATTCTTAAGACGTCTTAATGCTTTATAAAAAGTCCAGAACACTATAAATGGAGTAAAACGGAAGCGTGGACACATCAAAAATGTGATAGAAATGGGATCCATAATTGAGGAGGATGTGACTGGGATGAATGGATCATGAAATATGCTTTCAGCAGTAGCAATGAGGATAACTGATCTCTTGCACAACAGACTGGAATGTCTCAGAGGTGTTCATGACATGGTCACGTAACTGACTCTGATACCCAGACTGGATAAATCCCATTGCACAGACATATCAGGCAGCTCCTTCACATTAAAGGAAGCCTCAGCAATCAACAGCTGAGTAACCTGTGTGTCCTGTGCAACAGAAACTTTCCTCTCCTCAGTTTTCATCAGTGGTATAGTGTGAGACAGAGTTGCTGAGCAGCTTTGGGTGACTTCAGAGTCATTGTTTGCAGAAGAGATCCCGAGGTGTTTCAGGTATATCAAACTGCAATTATCTCACTGAAGTGTGCATGCTATATTTTGCAAGGCATTTTTCTTGCTGGTGTCTTGGTGCCCTAATTTACCAAGGTCATTTTGATGGTCCTTCCATTTATTACCATGAGACTCTGCTTGCCAAAACCTTCTTTCCACGAACTCAATCTAATAAACAGAGATTCCCTGAAATCTAAACTCCCCACTGGAAAAATAACAGCAGAGAAGAATAAGTCCAGCAGTGCCTTTCGGGAAAAAATAAACCCAGAATCCCATGTGTCTGCCCAGAAAGCAGAAATTGCTCCCTACAAGAAAGAACATCCCCACTCTAGCATCAACCCCACACATGTGGATCCACATATGCGTAAATCTCACATCCACTTCTTCTGAGAAACTCACTTAAAAACTTCATAGTTTTGTGGTTCTTTCACAGTCACAAACCTTCCTGACAGGCCAAACATGCACAGTATGTAACACATACAGCTGGCACCTAATGCAAGCTGAGGAAGAGCTGAGTACTGAAACTGAAAGCCAGCAAATTATGATAAAATTCAGATCCTCTTCCAGTGTCTTTTGCAGGACACAAACCAGAGGTTTTCTAAGTATTGTCTAAGATATAGCTCAGAGAAGCCAGTGCTTTCTTTTAGGATTCATGGGAATTTTCTAGGACTACAGGGTCAATTACCAGCAGGTGATTGAATGAAGATGTGGGAAAGAAATAATTAGAAAACAAAACTTTCAGTGTACTTGTTTTGTGTTTCATGCAGTTAGTTTTCCTGAGGCTTTTTTGGGAAATAAAATTAGTTGCAGTTAGCATTATTTAGGGTAAAACAGACAGATCTTGCCCAGGTTGGAGCCTTATAGAGGCTTACAAATGTTAACAAATCTGGATTGTTTTTTCACATCTCCTGAGACACTTTCTATTTTATAGTTAGATACCTACCAATTGTTGACACAAGTGAAAACAGCACAAAGTATTCTGTGTGCTGTGAAAAAAAAAAAATCAATAGACAGTATTTTAGTCTACAGTGCTGAAAATAAAATATATATTTCAAGGAATAAATTCTACACATGTACTGAAGGGCAGAATCTGGCCCTCAGATTGAAGAAAATTTCTGACCTAGCTAAGACAAATCCCTGCAGCAAAGAACAGAATAGCAAGCAGGGTCTGTACGAAAAAAAAAAAAAAAGAGATACTTTTCCTTACCTTTCTGTGTGTAGAATAGGCTTCTTACAACTTCTTTGGAATTATAACTCCTATCCACAAAGGACCAAAATTTCTGCAGTCCTCAACTGTGTCTTTATTCAGGACTCATTACACAACACCTACCAAAGCCTCCCAAAAGTGCAGGTTAAATCACGTCTGAAGGATTTGGCTCTCTACAAGCGAGCTCATCTTGTTAAGAACATAATGGAGTCAGAGAGAACATTCATTTCAGAAGTGAATGTGTCTGACTGTCTGATTTATTTTTGAGTGAGAAAAACAGATTTTGCTTTTGCAAAAACCTTTAATTTCATATGGGAAGCCACCTTTAAGACTCATCATTTGGCAACATGCTCTATCATTCCCCTGGCTCTTTTTCCACATCCATTGCTAGTGGCTTGGTGTGTTCTTTATCCCTTGGGCCAGCTCATTAGCTGGATGCATGGCTGCTCACGTCTATCATCAGAGCCTGCTAACTAATCCTGTAGGACTACTCCAGGCCCAATAAGAGATATATTTGTTTTGTGGTTTGCGTTTTGCAGAAAACACTGTGTACTTCTCAAAGCCTAAAGTATAGGCCTTTTTTTTCTTTAAAAAAAAAAGAAGCAACAGTTTTCATACAGTGCTAAATAAAATAAATTACAGGCCCCAAATGATCTAATAATTCCTAAGGCAGAGTTCAGATGCGGTAATTAATTATCCCAACATGGAATTCATAATGATCAACTATTAATATGTGCATGGGGGACTGGATGTCTCAGGATTTGGTAATGGGATACGGAGACTTTCACCTCTAGGTTGCTGATTTGAATCTGACCCAGATCTCTAGTGACTTCTGAAAGCTGCAAGCATGTGCTGTTTGTTCTGTAGTGTATATAAAATGAAATTATCTAGGCTGCTTCCTCGCATTCCTGTGTCCATACCAGTGGTGCCAGAGTACAAATAATCTTCCGGTTGATGGCTTTAGCTGGGAGATCAAGGGCTCTGTAGGTAACAGTAATGCCACAGTTTGGCCTCAGGAGTGGCTTCCAGAAAATGTTGCTACCGGGGGAACTCACTGTGGGGGGCATTGCTCCCATACACCATGGAGATAGTAAAACATGGAAGTCTGTGCCATGGCTCTTTTTGGCTACATGAGCCCTTTGCTGTTCTGAGTGCTCCCCAGCTGCAAGGGGAGCTTTTCTGCCCGTCCACATGCCTCAGGTGGGAAGGGACCTCAGTCTCTGGGCCTGGTACTACTGGGCTTATCTCAAGGCACCAAGCTAGAGAGGGAAAGAATGAACATGTCTTATAGAAAGAGGGAAGCTGAAGAGGAGTGGCGGCTCAGGTTTGTAGACTTAGGTGGAATCACATCTTTATGCATTAAAACCTTATCAAACTTTGGTCAAGACTGATGCGACAAATTTGCCCAGATCTGAACATTAGCAGGTTTGTTCAGCTCTGGGCAGTTCAAAATCTGAAAAGCTGGGTAGCTGTAGTGCTGCAGGCAGGACAGTTGTCCTCAGGAACAGGTTATACTAGGGCAGAACACAGGAGCGTGAATGCTTGGAAAAGTGGCTAGCACTGTCACAACAAGGTAAGGAAGGTCTTTTCCATTTCTACCTTATTTGATTTTATGAATTATATTCTGTGGTGCCTATTTTTCTCTTGTCAAGGAGTGGAGTCGTTGTGGCTGCCAAATAACAATATTTTCATCCATTTCCTTGAGTACTTGTAAATAAGTTGAGGTACAGTGTGACTGAGCGTAAGAATTTTGCAGGAAAACAGAGCTGCAATCTGCAGAACACGTGAAAATCCGCACCCTCCTGAAGCCACCATATCAAAGAACATCTGTTTTAAAAACAAACAGTGAAAAGTATTTAAAACAATTTCAGCAGAAAGTTTAATCCAAGTCCCATGCTTGGAAGAAACGACCTAATTTCTGAGAAATAGGAACTCTGGGCCAGTTTGGTAATGGATATTGGTCTTTTCCAGATTTTAGGAGAGTTTGTAACTGCCATTAATTCCATCTGTGCACTGTACTGAGAATTTAGCTCTTTGTGAATCTTGCTGAATGTTTCTGAAACAAAAATATTCACTATATCTTCCTGTGCAAGAATTTTAGCCGTAGTTTAGCACTTTTTATGCTGGTGGGTTATTCTTTTTTAAAGGCATTTCCAAGTTGGATACAAGCATTCTTAGAGAAGAAAATAAAAGTGAGCAGTAGTTTAGAGGAAAAAAACCACAGGAAATAGTAGAAATGGGCAAGACTGCAACTATTTCCAATTATTTCTCAAAACATTCTGAATCACAAAACCACTATGTTAAAATTATACAGAAAAATATTATGGTTTTTTATGCAAGTATGTTAAGAACAGAAAGTATATTAAATTTAATTTTCATTTAAATTGAAAATAAAATTAGCTCAGCAGTAATTACTGATAATTAGCTCTTTCTGTCCAGTCATGAGAGAATAAAGAAATCCACATGATTTCTACATTTCTATGAATAAAAGCATCAGAAGATATGTTGCTCTGTGCACTGATATAGGCTTCTGGATTCCTGCTGCAATTAATTTGGCTCCATCTTCACTGTATCCAGTACAAAAATATGCTCATGTTACTTGTCAACCTTTAGAGTTCCTTTGCCTTTTTTTTCAACTGTATTTTGTGTGGATGGCAGTAAAATATGTCCCTCGTATAGTATTTTTTTATTGATAAGGAAGTCACGTGTGAGACACTTTTCTAAATGTAGCCATACCTTTGGTGGAACAGAACAGATTTTTAGCTCAGTGTTGCACTGTGTCTAGCATTATACCACTGAAAGTGAAGAGGAGGATAGGAAAGTGGAAAATTTGCTTTGGAAAGAATTAGAATAATCAGAATGCTATTTACTCAGTTGGACGGAGAAGCAAGGCCAACAGCTTGTCCTTGGGGAAAAGATAATGGGATCCTTAACAGATACTTGGTTTCAGGAGGGTCTTGTACTCCAGTGGAAGCCAGTTTCCTTAGGACCTTTTGAAAAACAATCATGCTGATGTAGCACATGACAGATATGTCTAAGACAACACTGATGGTGGGGTAGAAAACAAAACAGAGTAGGTCTTGCCCTCTTCTATTTTCTGTGACTCAGGAACCTTGGCTTTTTATTTTTCTGAAAGATCTCACCCACAATAGTGTGGTACCTCTTGTGGTTTTATATTGATCATGAAGATTTCCACTTCTGGAAGCAGTTGCTTTGCTTGGCAGGCTGCAGCAGGGATCAGACAAGACTTGGCTTACTTTTTAAGCCTTAATAAGGCCATACACCTACAGACAATAAGAATGGAGTTCGGTGCCACTATGTCAGATTACATCTCAAGATTTCTTGGGCTTTGCTTGATGCTCTCACATCTATTCCTTTTCCCTTTTGTGTAAAGAAAGCACATTACTTCCTCCACGTCTTTCTCTTGTGTTGCTATAATGAATTCCTTGCTATTCCCTCGGGGGGGGCTGACTCACACTCTTGCATTTGAAGTGAAGTAAACTGGAATTTGTATCTTTCTGAAGGTCAGTCACAGTGCATAAGAACAGGAAAGAGGGGTCAGAGTGGTAATGCAGATCAGAGATATGCCGGCAGTACAAATGCAAATGCTGACCATTGGAATATTTCAAGGCTGTCAGCCTGCCACAGCATTTGTTGGGCTGGGCAATGTGGTGCTAGCTGGTGCCCATTTAAAAGGTTCCAATCAGCCAGTGGGAAGCTTGCCCATATAGCAGAAAACCCTTCACATATTTCAGAGAAGGAGGAGGATAGCTATTAAAAAAATAACCAAGCAAAGCACCTGAACAAAAGCAACAATTAAAAAAGCCCTAAAAAAACAACCAACCAAACCTCCAATAACCCCACAAACCAAACCAAACCAAACCAAACCAAACCAAACCAAACCAAACCAAACCAAACCAAACCAAACCAAACCAAACCACAAAGCAACTTTGCTTCCTATGTCCTAGAAAATTCCTTCTTATCTCTCAGGATATATAATCCACAGCAGAAATGGCTGCTGTTTATAGTGGCCCTGGAGCTGGAGAAGTGATGAGCCTAATTTTGCAGTAATTCCTCATGTTATCATGGAGTGGCTTGGGTTGGAAGGGACCTTAAAGATCATCTAGTTCCATCACCCTGCCATGGACAGAGAACCTTCCATGAGAACACATTGCTCAAAGCCCCATCCAATCTGGTCTTGAACACTTCCAGGGATGGGGCATCTACAGCTTCTTGGGCAATCTGTTCCAGCACCTCACCACCCTCACAGTAATATCTTATCTAAACGTGCTCTCTTAAAGTTTAAACCCCTTTTGTCTTGCATGTGGCCAGTGTAGGATGACTCTCTGCAAATGCTTTTCCCAGTGCTTGAGTGGGTTCAGAAACATGGAAAGTTTCTGCCCCATTTTCCTCTTTTTGGCTCATCAAGAGCAATCTGGTGACCCTGGCCCTATCATTCAGCTTTGTTCTGGATCCTGAACAAAAGTCCGGAGAGATGAGGAGTTGGTGACAAGTTCCAGTTTCAATAATTAATTTGCAAGCCATGAAAAATGGCTTAGTGCCTAATTGAATAGTCTGGCCTTGTGTTGTGAGTAACTGTGAAAGATCAAATCTTTAAAATAATCATCTAAATACCATCTCTCTTTCCTCTCTGCTTGAGTTCTCAGTGTCAGTTTAGCAAGTGGTCTTTGAAAGGGGAGTTGTAGAAAACAATGCCTTTTACACTCCAAAACAATATCCTCTGTTGTGGCATTTCAACAGCTAAAAGAAAAAATTGGAAGGAAAAAGAGAGAGTCAGATAATGATCAAAGTGAACATGTAGCAGCTTTTCAGAATTAGTTGGCCAGAACAAACTATTTGAAGTTCAAGATAAAATAGTGAAAATAAATGAAAGGAAAACCAGCAGAACTTAGCCAACAAATAAACAAAACAAAACAAAACAAAACAAAAAGATCAGCAGCAAAAGACAGGAAGAGAAGGAAAAAGACCCAACCTTAACCTTCTCTAACTTCACGTTGACACCTATGTGTTTTCCTTTGCTCCAGTGTCCTGCCTGGAGCACTGCATCACCTGGTAATTCCTTCCTCATTGACATGAATTTCAGGTAAATTTGGGTCGATGTCATTACTCTGTTTACTAATGAAGACCTCCTCTGTTTCTTCTGGTTTTGGTAAAGATATGTTTTCACACACCATATACATCAACTCAGCAGTTTTTCTTTAACCCTTCATCATTTAGAGGTGGGGAAACCAGTCATGCTGGCACTCACCCAGCAGTAAGGCAAAGTTGTCCTGCTTTTTCTTGGCTCACCAAGCTCACTAAAGGAAACAGTATCTTCAGAACTTCCTGGCAAGCAGTCATAAAGACTGATCCTGCAGACCTAACTACCCCATGAGCAGGGGCTACACACAGCGTGGGTGCTTGAGCCTCTGAGGAGCAGTTCTCAGCTTCTGCAGCCCCTGACTGTGTTTGAATTCAGTTACTGCTGCAAGATTTGAGGTGATTCCCACTGTGCTGACCTGCACAGGGCCAGTGTGAGTTGGTGCAGTGAAGCAAGGTGTATTAGCTTCTGGGTGTTTTTTACACTGCCTGAATAAGGAATTTTTCTTTGAAACACTATTTTCACCAGAGAGAAAACCACAAGTTACGTGGGTCCTAACTTTTTTCAGAGCATGACAAATTCAGTGTATCCAAAGGCTGCCCATCCTCTTCTGTCTCTTCTTGATGACTATGTTTCTTCACTTGCACAGGTGTCTTCTGAAACTGAAGGAGAATTATTCCACTCATGTAAAAAGGAGAAGTATAAACAGACCACTACTATAAAACTATGGAAAGAAAAGAGCATCCTAAGTAAATACCAAGCTACTTATTTTATGATTTTAAAATGTCATTCTTTTGTCCAATATTGACTTGTTTTATATGGAAGTTGAATTATAGATCTTAGTGCACTGGGGAGCCCACAGCATCCTTGCTTTGACACAGCTGGTCAAGGTAAGAATTGAAGTCCCAGTAATTAGTTATGAGCTTCTCTGTACCAAGAAGCCAGGCCAGGATGAGAAAATTTCATGAGGTTACTCCTCCTCTGAAGTAAAGCCAAAGCCACTAGGAGAGAGTGGGACTGTCCTCTGAAGGACTGTACTATGACATCCCCATCTCATTGCTGCATAGGTATTTCTTTGGGCAGTGAATCTGTGCGTTGTGCAGCCTTTTACTGCTCTGACTTTTCTCTCCAGGAACACCTCTTGGAGCACCTGTATGCATAATGGAAATCACAGAGTGCGTTGAAAGCTAAAGGTAGAGCCTTGAATCTAAACTTCAGAAATTGTTTTTTGAGGCAAAACCCCTGGGCTGATGCATTATGGCTGGGACAAACAAAGGGTAACAAGGGAGAATTCGCTGCTGAAATTTGAACAAAAGAAAATAAATTAAAAAGAGAAGGGAGGGAGGGAGGGAGGGAGGAAGGAAGGAAGGAAGGAAGGAAGGAAGGAAGGAAGGAAGGAAGAAGGAAGGAAGGAAGGAAGGAAAGGGCACAGAGGGAAGCAGGCAAGCGGGCAAGAAGGCTGGCTGTCTGGAAAACAAATTTCACCGTGGACATGCAGATCTTTGACAGTGTAATGATCTGATTGCTCTGAGACTACAGAATTGCCACCCAGTGTGGCAATTCATGGGACACACACCTCTCTAATCTTCTTCTTTAAATGCCCTTAATTGCAGTTTTAATAATATCCTGTACATGGAAGCAGGAAATCAACATTTCACAAATAATTAAAACAGACAGTATGGTCTCTCTGAACGCTGGACAAGAACTCAGATGATCTGGGATTTCAGAGCCATCACTGTCTTAAACAAATCCTTCTCTCTTTCTCTGTCACCAGGGGGTCATTAGGAGCTCTCACAACACAAATAAATCATGGAAAAACAATACATTATGCTGCTCTTGCAGAGGAAGGGTCTGAAATCCAGATCTTCTGCTTCTTGCTCTGATATTCTTAGCTCAGGACTACACAGGCTGTTTTATTTTAATTAACCTTTAACAATGAATGAAGCTTCATTTCTGACAGGTTCGAAGAGGCACCCAGACTTTAGCTTGTTTTTCAGATATAATCTGCAATATTAATGTGTTGTGGGCGTTCAACACCATGCAGGAATTCTTGTGATGAATTCATTGTTTCTGTTGGTTTTTCATCATCAAATAATGTTTGATTAACACTGAATTTTGGTCATGTTTTAAAATATCTTTGAAGATATGGGAAACAATTTATCAGTATTTATGTGTTAAAAAATACAAAAAGCAAAAAGCATGATAATTATTGAAAAAAATTCCCATTTGTTTTCACATGCAATTGAAACACTGTCTCTCTCATAACATCCACATAGAAGATCAGAAAGCTGATTGAAAAGATTGGTGGTATTTCTAAAATACTATTAAGGCTAATGATATTTTCCATGAAAATGTCAAAAAATGTAATTATTGACATCTTTTGAGAAGGTTCAGAGAACTGTTTATATGATGTATTTTTATGAGTTTGTTCTCAAAATGAAAACATTTTTCTATTTGACTTATGAGGGGGTATCAGTATTTTTTTAAAAATTATTTTCAGTTTCCTATTCTTTCCATTTGTCCTCTTTTTTTTTTTGCTTTGTTTCCTGTCTTGCTATGGAGGAGAAAAGGGAAGAGAAAATGGAAGAGAAAACAGACCAAGCCAACCCAAAACTATAAAAGACTGTTAGATGGTAATTTTCTTATTTCTGAAAGAACGAAGATACATACAGTGGCAAATTTCAGAAAACTAATAAACCATTTCAAGGAAACTGACAATTTTGTGACTAGTCTCTTTTCAAAATGACTGTAATTCTGTTTTATGAGATTCAAAAATATATAATGATGAAGGAAAAATATTTTAAGTACAATTTTTTACTAGACTGTCCATTTAATTAACTGTAGCTAGTATTTCCTTTAATTTGAATTTAAACAATCTTTACAGATTTAAGATTTCCAAAGGCACTGACCTAATAATTCCAACTGGTGTCAGTGAAAGACATGAATAATCTGCAAATCTGTGTTGTGTGATTTTCATAAAAAAGGAATTAACCATACACTTCTTCTGAAATTTGAGTGCATTTCATTTTCAACAACTTCAATGTTGTTGCCTCAGAAATAAATTAATACTTTAGAAATGGTATTTTTTTCTTATTATTATTACTTTCACTATTTGAAATTCTTACCTAGCCATGCGTGCACAGTGTAAGTTCTTGTGCAGACCTTTCTGTGCCTAGAATAAGACAGCTGTGGCATGTAAAATGTTACCCTTGAAAACTGCTACTTCTCATTATGACAGAGGCCCAGCAGGGGACAGAAGGAAAAGCCAGTGGCCCATGAACTAGGAGCCCAGGGCATCATCAACCTTCGCTGCTGCCCCCGAGGAAATAAAAAGAACAGGGTGAAGAGTGAACCTATGGGACCCAGAATGCCACTTTCCTGGACGACAGATTTATTCTGTCCCTTCTCTCTGCTGCTTTGCCAGTTGCCTGTCGAAGGACACAATAAGAGGCTGGAAATGAACTCTTCTTAAGAGCACAGGGAAGGACACTTTTTATTTCCCCACTATATATTTCTATCAGGGACTGTTATTTTGTGGGGGTTTTGTTTTGCTTTGTTTGCTTTTTTTCCTTTCTTTTTTCCAACCTTCACCTTAGCTTAGGTTAGCCTTGGGAGACAAATGGAACGATGAAAGGAGCAAAGCCATGCTGATTTGTGTTTTCACAGGTAAAGCAAACCTGTGAGGTGTGCACACCTCAGGTGCTCTGGCACCATGAGGACTGGCTCGTTCCTGTGTCAGATTTGGAGGGGAGACACGAAATGCCTCTTTGCTTGCACGAGACAGCACTCACTGTGCTCACTGTACAGCGGTCTGGGTTACCCGCTCACTCTATTCAAATAAAGCACGACTTTTGGAAAAGTAGTAGGATATCATGACTGTATGGTGTATTTGAGACTGGAGATACCTTGTGGTTTAGATTTATCTGAAAGGATTTAGGTGGGGTTTTTTGTGCTCATCCCCTTAACTAGGTAATGCAGAGGCATCAGCCATATCCACTGAAGCATTTCAGCATCCTGCAGCACCCTTAAGATTTTATCATAACCATGTCTTACCTTCCAGAAACCTTCCTCTGAGCAACATGACATTTCTACCTTTTCAGTGTCTGGAGAATTGTGGATTTTCTCTTTTGTACAGCTATACTACTCATGGGTCTTGTGGCAATGTGCATCATGATGTTTAAATAGAACTGACAACACTGAAAGAAACAAAAGTAACTGATCCAGCATAACATCTGCCTGCCATATTACACTTGTGCTGCACAGTGGATCTGCATATGCACCGCATGGTTGACGTGCCCCACGTGCAAAAGATTTATTCTCTGTAATAAGGTCAGCTCCCAGCATACACTGTTGTGTGTCATGACCAATTGTCCAGGGAGTGATGAAGCCCAGCTGAAGTCGCACCAGGCTCTTGGCAAGCACTATTTGGGTGATTTCACTGGAGTGATGTGTGCCACTGGTGTCAATACAAACCCAGCGGGGAAGCTGCACTAGAAACAGGAACATTGAAGACACAGATTCTGTTCTGTGATTGTCGCGGGAGTGTGGATCTAAATAATATTGCCATTCTTGTTTTCTTTCTGCCATTGTCCACATTGTCCTCCTGCATTTGGCATTGCATTTTGTGTTTTGTTACATTACAGACTTCATGTCTGCCAATTGCACTGTTATAACTCTGGCTCAGGAGTATAATAAAAGTAAACCTCTGCCACATTTTTTTACTGAATGCAAAACTTTGCTACAAGCGAAAATTTTTCATTCATTCATTAATGGATTTATTCCCAGAAAATGAGGGTGTGGTGCTGCTCTGAGTTGGAGACAAGTGTTCAATTGAACTAGGAAAATTTTCAAATCATATCCCTGTTATTTCTTCATTTGTGGAGTCAACACAGGACATAAGATACTTTTTCCTTTCTATTCTTAGACATATTTGTCAAGGCTGCCAATGTAAAATCTATTCTACTGCATAAATCCACAACTACATTTATCATTTAAGTTATAACTGATTGCAGAGTAGGTACAAAATGTTCTGGGAAATCCCCTTTACTGACGATCACAACCAGTGTCTTAATTGAATGGAATGAAGAAAACATCCCAGATTTAGTCCAGGGTTATTTTTCATCAAACCTGCATCCAGAAAGGAGTTTGTGCGAGAGTTTATGCAAGGTGCCCTGAAAGTCAACATTTTTATGCTGATAAAATGCACAAGTTCAGTTGCTATAATACATTGTCATCAGAGTTTGAGCTTGCCTATTCTTGATCTCAACTTTTGAGATAGCATCTTCAGTATAGCCGCTGCATGCAGTTGTCAAGAACATGGAGACAGTGGTTTTCAGCCCATTGTCCAAAGACCCCCAAGGGCCACATCTAACAGGTTCTTCAAATAGAAGCAAGGAAAGAAACCTGTTATCAGGAGTCCATTCCTCCACCAGAACATTTTTAAGATTATTATAGTCAAATGAGATCAGACACCACTAGATGAAAAAACAAACTTACTTGAAATGAACTCAAAAGCATGCAGAATGCCACTGCAACAGAGAAAAGATAACATGTTTGACACAGCTACCTTTGCTAAATGAAAAAAAGACCTTTATCAGCATCAGCTAAAGTCTCTGGGAAACTTCCAAGCACAGTGCATCACTGAGGTACTCAAACCTAAAGAGACTTAAGAGCTTACCTCAAGAGCCAGTAGAGACACAGTTATCTCTTGACAGATTTGTGTAGGGTACATGGCCTTGTTTTTGAAAATCTATATGTTATTACTTTGATGCAAGCTGTTATTTGTGTGGCTGGGCGTGGCACACCTCCAGAAACACTCAGACATATAAGGATTTATTTTCATTTGTGACTATTACTAAGTGACAGTCTGTACCATATTTGTTCAGGCTAGTCAGATATCATCTCCATAACTCATTAAATCTGGATGATAAACCTTGTTTGTCAAGACAAAATAATGACACAAGCTGCAGTATTTTAAAAGTACAGCACCCTTTTGGCTCATGCAGAATTGGCTACCCAATGATGGGTAAGTTATTGTGGCTTTTTGAGATTCCCCTCATCGGCTGTGCCCTGCCAGCTGTCTACCTTAGATATCAGCTGAAGAGAAATACTTCAGGAATAATATTGAGAATGGGAAGAGGTCTCAGGAAAATACCTTTGGAAATAGGGAGAAACACAGAATATGCTGTTTATAGTAAAAGAATGAAGATGTTCAAGCCTTTTGGTTTATCAAGGAAGAGTAGAAGCAGATAGTTTATCACAGACAGCTAATACTTTCTTAAAGAACAGAAACAGAATAAGAGATGACTCTACAGTCTGGAAGATAGAGATATAACAAGAATGTAAGTCAAGAAAATAGACAAAATCAAGTCGGAAATGAGGTGAAAATTTTTAACTGCAACAGTAATTGGTCTTTAAACCAGTGTATTGTTATTTCAGTGGAATTTCTAATGCTGGATATTTTTCAAATCTGGAAGGATTTTTAAAAAGCCCAATATAATTCAAATCAGGAGCATCTGTTGATCTCAAAGTAGCAATTAACACTTATGAATCTTTTGGCCAAAGCAAGGCAGAATATCAGATGAACAGAATGTTCTTTTTACAGCCTTAAAATTTGTGTGAGTATCACAATACAGAAAATATGCCCATTAAAAGAAGAAACTTTAACCAAACCTCTTCAAATCCTAACACTGTTTGAAAAGCACCCTGCTTCTGATTATTTGGATCAGCATTAGCTTCTGAAAACAGAGAGGTGACAATCTCATCCAGCCTCCTTTTCTTTGTTAGTGGCTCTGTTCTTACCAGGTTTAGTAATGGTTTTTTTGCTCTTGTTATACCTCTGTCTAGTGGACTAAAAATTTACTATCATCTCTGTGTTTCTTCTTGAAATCAAAATAGTGTTTGATCAATTTACCTCTTAACCTTCTCTTTGATAAGCTAAGTTGCTGAAGCCTCCTAGGTCTTCTGACTTGGAGAAATTCTGGGGGAAGCCAGACTGGGCGTGAATTTGCTTAGGTGGTGTAAGCCTAAAGCTTGTTTTCTCAGAACTGTTTCATGAACTGGACTTAATTGCTATTAATAATAATTAGAACCAGACAGAAATGTTCTAATTGCTTTTTATCCATGCTTTGGAACATATTTTGATTGTTTCATCCAGCTGCTTCCTTTCACTCTTTGGTAATGGTTAAGGAACAATGACTTCCAACAAATGTCTGGGTTTTCATGTATGAATGCAAGGCTGTTCTTTGCCCTACTCTTTCAACAGCAAGAACAGCAAGATCTTTTCGCCTCTGCACTTAGATGTGCAAAGAAGATGCTCTGCGTGCAGTAAAAGCAGAACAATCAAAATCCACCCAGAGAAATCCCACAGCAGTGATTTGGAAAGGAAATGGAGAGCTCCTTTTCAGAGGGTCCAACCCTAACCCCCTGACATCCAGATTAAGACAGTGAGGGTGCAGGCTGCATATTTGCAGGTGTATCAGCTGCTTACTAAAAGACTGTTATTTTTTCAGTAAAAGAAATAGAATATCATTGTTAACTTACTATTTAAGGGAAAAGAATGTTTTAAGGAGGTGTTTTTTGAGAGGTAACTAAATGGATTTTTTCATGTATTAAAATATCACAACCTTTGTTTTAGCTTGATTTATAAGGACTGTGCTTTAATTGTTTATCAATATGTACAAATTGTAGAGACGTCACTAAATTATTGAAAAAAACTTGATTCCCCACTGTCTTTAGAGTCTCTTCTTCCCACATGTGGCTCTCCCAGCATATATGCGTCTAAATGGACTTGTGTTTTGAGTGCATTCACTTTACTTTTCACAATTTAGAAAAACAGGGGCTCAGTGTTACAAAAAACCCAGCATCTCTCTGAAAGATTTGTAAATGTGGGTGAATACACAATAGATATTCAAAATCACAGTTCTGTGTACGTATCTTCTGATAAGTGTAACAGCCTTCTTTCCTACAGAGGCTTCTTGCCCTAGATGCAAAATTATGCTTTCCTGCAGTTAAACATTACATATCTTCATTAAAAAATATTTAAATTGCTATCTGCCAAAATTTGAAAATCTGAAAGTAGTTGCTTCTATATTTCACTGCAAAATTTTCTGGACAGAAACAAGTGCCTAAGGGCTACATGGTGAGGTTGTAGGACTCATCAGACCAACTGCATATGTGCTGGAAAATTGATCAGTGCTTACACAGCAGCTTCAATGAATTACAGGATTTTCTGGGTGCATGCACAGAGGTGCAGGGATGCAGGACCACAGCCTGTGGTGTTCCATGTGTGTGGGATTTGGAGTGCAAACTGTATGGAACCAGGTCCTGCACATGGACTGGCTGTCTGTGCAGGATCTCTGCAAGCCCAGTAGTCCATGCAGAGCTCCAGCAACATGAAACACTGTATACTTCAAAACAAAACAAGAAAAAAAGAGGAAAAAGGAAAAAGAAATGCAACCTACTCTTGTACAAATATAAAAACTTCTTCCCTAAGAGATCCTGCCCAGATGACCAGTGAGTGCAGCAGGGCAGTAGGTGATATATAAGTGTAGTGGAAATGGTAGGTATCTTTGAAGGATTTATTGAGTTTAATGTGTCATTTTTCCTCATCACCGTGGCAATTCTTGGTGGCAGTAACAATACCAGCGCTGATGTATGGACCAGCAGATGTCAGTGTAGTTCTGTTCATTCATCTTCTCTTTTGATGGAATTCCAGTTATTTTCCTTTATCCCTGCCGTTCAGCTTTCTTATTTAACCATTGTCTTTTAGCTTAATGCATCATAATATTTGTAATTCAAGTCCTCTCTCAGTGTGTTTGGAAGTGGACATACATCTTAACATACACAGTCCAACACAAGGACTGATGCCAAAACACCGGCACTGCCAGGCGGACCACAAGACAGCAGGAGAGAGGACAGGAAGACAAAGCATGGGGGTGACGAGTGAGGCATTGCTATGAGAGACACCAGAATCCTTGTTGAGGCTCATTCTTCACCAGAGGTCAGGTGTGTTGCAATGCAGAACCACCCCCAGCTCTTATGGTCCTTTTTCCTGCATCTTTAATGAGAAGAAAATACAACATGGAAAAGAAAAGAATGTGCTCCTGTGTCCCACTCTTGAAAATTGTTTCTTCCTCTCTTGATAGTTCCATCCAGGGTACTTTTTTCAGTCTGACTGAATCTCCAGGGAAAGCTCAATGATTTACAGCATGGTAGCAAAGCTACATGCTTTCTAAAACAAGTAATAACCTCTGAGACCTCAGCAGAAGAAGAGAGAATTGGTTTAACCACCTGGTTCCAAGACTTTCTGTAGGAGCTGAAGGCTTGAGATAGGAGAAATTCCTGAAATACTGATTTAGAATAGTTTTCTGTTGTAGTCATAAAGCTGAAGGGAAAAAACTGTTCTAATGCCAAAGATGATACTACAAAAAACAAAAAACAAAACAAAACAAAACAAAACCCAAACAAACAAACAAACAACAACAACAACAAAAAGAAGGGCTGTATTTTCATGTGTGGTCATATAATATTTTTTGGATGCCCTAGAACTTGACTACATGAGAAGTCTGTCCTTCTTCGTGTTGCAAGACATCTTCTAGATGCACAAGCAGCTGCTCTGTCAGTAAAGCTAAATAAGATTCATTGGAACAATGAGCAGTGGTACTTGTTGTATGAGACAGCTTACTCAAGCCTCCAACCATGAGCAGTCTAGACCCTGAGCTTGGAATCTTCTCTCATCCTTCAAAAGACTG